>JAHLSL010000073.1:4231386-4724552 GCA_025920805.1 Petroica traversi
TCTTTTTCTTTTTCTTTTTCTTTTTCTTTTTCTTTTTCTTTTTCTTTCTCTTTTTCTTTCTCTTTTTCTTTCTCTTTTTCTTTTTTGTTTTTCTTTCTCTTTTTCTTTTTTCTTTTTTTTTTTTTTTTGAGTAGTAGACTGTCAGTAAGTATACAAATCTAGCAAATTCAGAGCTTTTATAAAAGACATTTGCTGGTCAGCCAGATGCACAGGTCACACATAAATTTTGATTGCTCAAAATCCCCAAGCTAGAATATGTATGCATAAATCTATCCACGTGCAGTATAGAGAATACTTCCATATAGGAGCTGGTGGAGTACAGATTTATCATAGCAACAAAAAACAAAGAGTCACAAAATAATAACTATCCTTTTCTCTCAAATCCAAAACTCTTATCTGGGGTACTCCTCTTCATGAATGCATCGTAAGATGTAACAGGGATGTTTGCCTGAGTTTGGTGCTTGTTTAAAAGTTTCTTCCTGTTCAGAATGATAGAAAGAAAACTGTTTTTTCTCTACTGATTTAGAGATTTATACTCATGTTATGGTAGTAATGAACTTTGTCCTGAAAAAGTAAATGTGAGTGCTGCTTCTGAAATGGAGATCTAAATGTCTAGAGTGATGGTTCTCTCTAGAAAGAAATTCTAACAACTGACATAGAGTTTCTTGGCCTAGTAAATGAGATGTTTTTCCTTTCTTCAATTTTTAATTATTTTTAATACCTCAAAAAGTTTCCAGTTGAGCTTCAGGATAGTGTCCTCTTAAACATATATTTAACTAGAGTTCATGGGTATGCTCAGCTATCAGGCTATCCCAAGACCTCAGTGGTTGTATTTCCAGCAGCAAAAGAAGTGCATGAGCTTATCAATCACTTCAGTAGAGTAATTCAGCCTTCAAACAGACAAAATTGCCACTCCTTCTCCTTCTGTAGGTGTAGGTTGGGCACAACTCTAAGAGTATGGAGCAGAGCTCTTACCCTGGATTCCAGTTTGGATAATTACCTAAATAAATTATGTTATCTTTTTCTAGATATCCTTTCCAGTCTTAATTCACCTGCCCTATTTGGGGACCAGGACACAGTAATGAAAGCCATTCAGGAGGCTCGAAAAATGAGAGAGCAAATCCAAAGGGAACAGCAGCAGCAACAGCAGCCTCACAGTGTTGATGGAAAATTGCCCTCCATGAATAACATGGGTCTAAACAACTGCAGGAATGAAAAGGTAATGTCTCCCATTTCCCCATAGTCTGTCACTCATTCTTCTCTTCCCTGCAAAACAGCTTCTTATTTTTATGTGAAATTTCTTTTCAGAGCTTTTAGCCATCTCTGATTTCATGTTAAATACACCTTGTCATCTCACAGTGCTGTGCTACAAACTGCTCTAGGTGTACATGACAGCATTCACACCCATAGTCCTGAGCACACATGTGGCAAAGCTGTAAGTGTGCAAGAAACGTGGGAAAAGGGTTGGTCAGAGCTTCCACTGTTTGTGATGACTAGATTTTGAATTGTGCTTTTGGGAATGGCTGGACTAATAAATATGGCTAAGAGGCCAGTTCTGCACTGGCATTGTTGAGTATTAAATTCCAGTGTGTGAATTTGAGTGCTCAAACCTGCGGTTCAGGTGCAATAAAGCACTTAGGCTCAAATCAGTTGCATTTGGCTCTCAGTTGCAGTGGGAAATTAGAGATCAAAATTCTTTGTTGAATCTCCAGTGTTGAATCACTGAAATGAGATGGCACGCTAGAGTAGAAGGGACAAAGTGCTGGGATAATGGGACCAGCACTGGAATGAGCAGAACATGATCCAGCTTACACAATAACAACGTGGGATCATATCTGAAAGGTAAGGAACAAGTTCTATCACACTCACTTTGAGGACCAGTCAGAGGACAAAGAAGACTCTTGGAAAATTGCTTGTACCTGTGTTGTCCCACTCTGTGACCTTTCTGAGGTCTTCAGGATCTGCTCCAGCTGCAGGTCTCTGCATGCACACCAGGACAAGAGAGCAGTGGATCTGGTAGCTGGCTTAGGTAAATGCAGCCCTTTCGATAGAGAACACTTTGTTACCTTTCCTAGAGGTGCGGCAAAAAATACAGCACACAAGTTATTTTTCACCACTGACACAAAATTAGTCACAGCCCACAATGACTAGTGGTCAACTAGTAAGGGAAACTAGTTCCAGTTAACTAGAAAGGGAAAAGAGTCATCCCAGTAATCACTAAAGCTTTGGCAAATAGAACAGTTATGATGCAATTAAGTAATGAATGGAAAGAAAAGTGGCGCATTAATTAGCCGATACAACAACTAGTGTTTCGGACAATTTGTTAAACCACTCCAAGAGAACAGGTAGTTTACATGTCTATAAAAATTCTGTGATTCTCTATATCAGAGGGTAGGGTAGGTTCTTTGTTTCCTGGGTGAAGGAGGAAAGATTATATTGTAACCCAAAGACTAACAGGAGTTTTGAGTCCAGCTTGAGTATGACTCAGCAGAATATTAGCTGTAACTTAAACGATGAATTTGATGATACTCTGATCTTTTCTCAAACCACAAGGGAATGCTTAGTGAGTGTTTTGTAGTAAGGCACATAAAGGCCAAGAAATGTCAAAAACAGACCCATTAAAGATTGATACACACTTTTTAATTACATTTTATATTTTTCCTTGATAGCTTCTTTACAGCACTCAAAACAAGTAGTGTCTGTTGAAAAAGATTTGTTAAAATGTTGCCACACAGGATAAACAATGCTTTTCCAAGTCAGATTCAGTGTCTAATAAATATTTGTTTCTGCTAGTATTAGTTTAAATGTCATAATTGAAAACCTCATTTAATACAAGTTGATAGTATTAAAAAATATAGAAATTAATAACTGATCAAGCAGGTCAAATTCAAATGCTCTAATTGTAAAGTCAGTGTTTGTATTAAGTAATCAGGAGGCAGGATACTAAAGCCCAGGTTATAAAAGTAAAATAAATGTCACATATATGATCAGTATTAAGAGTTTATAAAATTATGCTTATTTTAAAATTTATTTTATGAGTTTCAGTGGCTTGACATTTAAAAATATCTAATATGCTGTAAGGGCTATTAAAAGAATTCTTAACATTTGATTTCACTTTGAAAAATAAGTATAAAAATGGCATCCACTTACTTATTGAGTCTCTTCCCCGCATATTTTCAGTATCATATTTATGTCTTGTATTCGATATAACAAGTTCCTATTTCATCTTTCACCCTTTAAAACAGAGTCAGTAAATATTTCAGTGAATAATCTGGAATTTCTATTTTGTGCAGTTTACTAGCAATACACAGATTGATGCACAGCTTCCAGATTGAGGTTATACATCAGGCAGTCTGAACAAAAAATTTTCTACTTTTACTTGCAAATATAGCAGAGTGAATAGGAACTCTTTAGCAGGTACAAACAGCACCATTCTCAAATGCCATCTTTTATGAGGAGGCTTTTCATGGTAGCACTTGCAACTTTTAAAACCTGAGCATAAAACAGCAGCAGGGAAATCTGTTGTTAAGTCTCTCAGTGACCCTATATAATCCTGCTGGGTTTATTTATTGTAGCAGGTACTACAGAACGATTAAGGCAGGAAAAGATTGTAGTAAGTGCTCTGGTTTTACCTTTGGTGTGCTGCTCTGTTATCCTTGCTCCACAGATGTGAGAAAAGGCAGGGGCTACAAAAGAGCGGGATGTAAATCAGTCCTTCTCAATAATGGTATATCCCCACTTTTATCCTAAAGAAAATAAAAGTATTAATTCCATCATGAATACTAAGAAAATTTATTTATGTTTTATAGCAAGTATAAAATACATTAAAACCAGAAGCATCCTTTGCACAAACAGAATTTTAGAACACTTCTTTCCCCCTTCACCTTCTGCCTTTCAATTTTTACATTATGATATACTTCTTTTACTCTAAAAATGATGGGTAGGATGATCAAAATGGAGGTAGGGGAGGAGGAATGGTTGATCACTTCAATTAGAGAAACATAATTTTGAAATAATTGTATGCCAAGAAAGCTGCTTATAGTTTCTGTCATAATCCCAGTGAAGCTTTGATAACAGTTGCAATTTTGGATTGGTTTCTTTTGAAGAGTCAGAACCCTGTGTTTTTCAGGACCAAATTTTCAGAAATTGGCTTCAGGTAATTAGACTTGTAGAAATGAGTAGCTGGAAGCTGGCACCAGAAAAAGATGACAAATTAATTGCCTGCAGCTGGTTTAAAAAAAGCTATTGAGTTCTGGTCAGTTACTGGTCTTCAAGTTCAGATAGTTGGTAATAGTTTGTTGTGCAAATGATTGCGCTCATAAAATTATGTACATAACTTCAAAGCCTGAGCTTAGGCCTTTTTGAAAATGTGTCATTTAAATCTCAGAAAGCTTTGTAGATTTTTTTTTTCTTTTTGAACAGCAGAATATGAACACAAACAATTTTCAATTCTGTGTCTGTAACAAAATACAAAGCTTTCAAAGTGCTCACAGAGATTCACTCATCAGAAAGACCAAAACAAAAAGAGGCAGCACTCTGGGACAGCCCAACTTTGTCATTTGCCAAAGCATTAAGGTTTTATTTTTGAGATGATAAAATTCTATGGAGTTATTTGAGTTTGTGTGCTGAGTTTGTGTGCTGTTGGGGCAGGTGAGCACCACAGAACCACTCACTCACACCCGTCGGTGGGATGGGGAGAGTCAGAAGGGTAAAATTGAAAATTTGTGGGTTGATTAGTAGAGTTTAATAAGTATAGCAAAATCTGTGCATGTAAGCAAAGTAGAACAGGGAATTCATTGACTATTCTCCATTTCCAAGCAGATGTTTAGCCATTCCCAGGAAAGCAGGGCTTCTGCACAAATAAGCAACATGGGAAGACAAATGGCAAAACTCCAAACATTTCCCCTTCCTCGTTCTTCCCCCAGATTTTATTGCTGAGTGTGATGTCATAACGGGTGGAATATCCCTTTGGTCAGTTGAGGTCAGCTGGCCTGGCTCTGTCCCCTTCTCAATGCTTGGCACACCCCCAGCCTCCTGTCTGGCAGAGCAGCATCAAAACCAAACAAGGTTTCACTCCAGCAGCCGAGTTTGGCAATAGGTGAAACATTCCTGTGTTATCCAGCACTGTTTTGGCCACAAATCCAAAACTCAGCACCAGATCTACTAAATTTAATTCTGAACCTAAACCAGCCCAATGCACACAAGGCAAAAAAAATCACTGTAACAGAGTTGAATTTTTCTCCTCCACCTCAGGTGGAGCAAAAACTCGGGTGTGGTCTGACTGAGGAAAGGGAAGAGTAATGGGGTCACTCATTTTATGGAGTAAACAAAAACACTGGGGGAGACAGTTAGGAAAATGAAGAAAAAAATCTACAAAGCATTTACCATATGATAGAAGCTAAAGCAAAATCGTACCAAAAATCATACTTGTTTAGAGAATGTGACTTTTTCCCAGTCAAGCCATGTTCACCTCCAACAGAAAAAAATACTTAAACAAAATCTGCATTGCTTCAGTGACTTGTATTTATTTTGGTATTTCAAACTACCGTCATTGCCTAGAAGATTTGCTTTGATTTAAGGCTTTAAATGAATCTGAAAATGTTATAGAATTTATAAGTTAACTGACATTATTTTAAAAAGAATCAGATCCTATCTTTTTCATACATAAAGCAGGAAAACGCTGACAAAAGTGCTTCAGAAAATCTTTGTATAAAAAATATAGGTAGAACTGTGATTGGAAAAAAACATTTGAAGTCAAGATAGAATAAAACCAAAATCAATAATCACAACATATTTGTATCCCGACAATCTCATTTACTTACCGTGAAGCATATTCATTGAGGTCTGGTGATAAGCAGAATTTAATATATTTTTACGATTATATTCCATTCTTACTCTTTTGTAGATTTTCAGACAACTGTGCATTTGCAGTAGGAAAGCAGAATTAGACCCCAAAATAAATGTCATGAGTCATTGCCTACTTCCTGGAAATCATAGTACTTTAGCACCTCTTCTAATGAGCCTTTTATTCCTTTCTTATCTCTGAATCAAAGTTTCACAAGTTGAATCCACATAATTGATCCTAATATAGACCACGGTTTGTATGCAAAATGTGTACATTCTTAAAAACATGTATAATTCACTCCTGGAGATATTACAGTCTATTGATCAAATCCATATTTAGGCACTTGGGCTTGACTTGATAAGCCATAACGACCCCTTTGGAGATGTTCTGCTCTGCTGTATTTAGGGACTGTTAAGTGTGTGGATTATTGAGACAATAGAGTGTAACAACTCCTCTGGAGCTGTTACACTCCATCGTGTACATGAAGCTCCTGTGCATATGTACAAACTTGGCCTGATAAAAACACTTCAGGAAGTCTTTGTAGGAAAAATCACTAGTCATGCATAATCTCCTTGGGACTGCCTACAGTCCTGCAAGGGCTCCTGCATTGCGCTGCTTTTTCTTCTAAAGGCAAGGAATGCTGCATCGTGTTGCCATCAGGTTTTTCCAGCTTTCTTCTCCCCATATATTCAGCATCAGAGACAGAACAACTGCAGTGGCAGGAGTCACACTGTCTGTTCTGCACATGCAGGGGATTTGTCAGTCACAAAGAGAATCACTTTGGTACAAGCATCCTTGCTATTAGCCATTGCTCAACTCTGTTAAAAAACACCAAACACATAGTTAAGTATTTACTTTTGCAGTTCATTTTGCATGCAATTCTCTTTTTCCTTTTATTGAAAGGAGTCCTGACCACCCTTAAATTTAGAACATGAATTAATTGGTCATAAGGGCCTTGTGGATTTCTTATAAATCTTTATGGGTGTGTGGTTTAGATTTGCAGGTAGTGATCTCTTCTTATTTCCTTTTTTCTTCTAAGAAAAACTAATATTTTCTTTTTTTTTCCCCTTTAGTTTCTTTCAGCAGACTATTTGTACCTAGTAATTAAGAAGTTAATGCTTATGTTTTAGCCTTCTGTGAGATATGACAGAAACTGTAAGCATTTTCAATTGGATCCTTTTTTTTTTGTTGATTAGTATTAGTTCTCCTTGTAATTAAAGAGTGAGTACCTAGTAATTAGGAAAAAAAAAAGGGTAGCAGTAAAACCAGCAGATGACAAGTTTTTTAAAGTTACTACTTTTTCTATGGTATTGTCTCCAAAGTCATTGCAGGAAGTTCTGTTCTCACTGTAACTTAGGAAAAGTCCTGCCCCCCACAGCACACACTTAGGTATAATGTAATTTAAGTGTTTAGATTCTATAATAGAAAATCTAGAACTGCATAGAAAGGGAAAAAAGAAAGACATTGATTTACTTGAGGAACTGTTAGTGTGGTCGCACTTTCTCACAAAAATATAGGCAATTTATTCAACTCAGTGGGAGTGTATTCCATCTGTCTAATGAAGACTCTGATTTCTACAAAGAGACACTGCATAGTGTTTTTTTCCTGAGTACGTCATCCCTGCTCAGCTACAAACCTTTCCCTGGGGACTTTTTGGGATGTAGAAGGACACGTTGCATGGAGACAACCTCTCTGCAGATCCATCATTTTAGAACAGAGAAGTGACAGGTCTAAGTTAAACGCCCTGGAATAGGGAAAAGTTTCAGATACAAATCCCAGCAGTCCTCATACTTCTTACAAAACAAATGTCCTTTATACTTGACTGTGAATTTGCTCAATTTAGTAATCTACTTGTGGCTGTACATAATATATGTAAGCGATAACTTTATTTTTTACACTGGATGTTCAAAGTTAATTTCCTAAAGACATATTTGGACACCACTATTTTAATCTGAAAAATCTTTATTAGAAGAAAAAAGAAAAAAAAAAAAAGTTTGTTCCAGAATTTTCTGAAACTGCAATAATTTTGTAATTTTCTTTTTAGGCTTCAGGCTTATCCTAGCTACATGAACATATGTCTTCATTTTATACCCATTGTCATATTTCCTTAATAATTTTGGAAGGAAAATAGTGACTCAAGTAAGAATTTTTTGAAGTGGCTGCAATGCAGGAGCCTAAGTCCCACTGAACTAGCTCTGAAAATTTTACCCCCAAGGCAGACAAGCAGATTTGTGGCTGCATACACAGTAACAGTCTATTTTCAGTGGAATTCAGCAGTTTGGTATCCTTCTCCAGCTCTTTTTATGATAATTTGGACAATTCAGAATTTCAGCTGATGTAATACTGCCCCCTTTTATTAGAACGGGAAAACATGCTGGACCTCAAACATTTAGTTTTGTAGCTGGAGAAATTCTGTTTATTTATGCCGTTGCTTCCAATATTTGAATTGTCATGCCAAGATAAGATAAAGCATGACATCCATATGCATTTATAACAATGAATGGGGGAAAAATACTAATGAATCCAAGTAACATATTTTTTCAGGGTGTATTGTGTATGTTATGACTGGACTTTCTAGGCAGCATCTTCCTCAGGGGATTCCCTGATATTTTTTAAGAAGTTCAAGGAGTAGATGATTTCTGCTTTTGTATGGATGTCATGTGTGATTGTATTTGTTTCTAAGTGTATTTAGGGGCACACTGAGCATTGTCATTGTTTTTTTTTTTTTTTGTGAGTCCTGATCAGGAATTAGATTCATTTTTGAATAGCTGAATGGTTTGAGTATCCCTGAGACACAGGAAAGTATTTCAAAGGATTTATGCTTTACAGCTAGAACTTTCAGCATAATATTAAATTAAATTCAGAGCAGATTATCTTGGAAAAAAAAATAAATCCCTGTGTCTCCAACCATATCTTTTAAGGAGAAATGTTTCAATTATAAACTAAGAATGAAAATGACTAATCTGACTTCGGCTATAACCCTGAAGCCTGTAATGTATCACCAGCTTTTGTAAAAATCTCAGAAAATAAAAACAGTTCAGATGCTGTACCCATACTCAGAGAAATGTTTTATCTGATCTCTATCTGTGTAGTGAGAAAGGTGGTGGAAGCTGTAACTTCTCATGCACAGAGAGGTCAAACACAGCCATAACAGGAGTACTCAGCTTCTAAGAGTTATGGGAGGAAAATACCAGTGCTAACATTAGCCCCTGCAGAAGAACACAGCCCCATTATCAAGGCCAGGTTTGTAATGGGAACCAGGTGCAGGAGGTTGTGGGTATGAAATCTTGTCAAGTCTGTTCCTCCAACCCCAGAGATAGAAATATTAAAGCTGCTCATGAATCCTTAACTTTGTCTGTACATAACGTGTGATGCAGCCTTTAATTGATCACTTGCTCTTGCTCAAATGCTATTTACACCCATGTAGTCACACTCATGCCTATCAATGCACCTACTCAATTTTTTTTTCAGGTTTACTTTGTATGCCGTGTGTAGAAAGACATACAAATAATGTATTTGAAATTTGCACATTAAAAATACATGTTCACTGAAACTGTGGAACTGACAGGGAAAAGACAAAAAGAAACAGTGCAAAAATCTCTGGCATATGTAGGTCATCTAAATTTGCAGATAATTTAGCTTTGGTGACAGCTTATAGATCCAGTTTACACCTACAGAAGAACTTGCTGTGCAAACCTTTGTTTTTAAACCTTTTGCTCAATTACCTTACTTTCCAAAATTGTCTTTATAAAATTGGTAGTTTGTGCACTTCAATTCAAATGCATTAGTTAAATGCTTAGTCCCTCAAGTCATATAGAGGCTGATTAAAATAAAATCTAAATTCTTTTTTTTCTATTGATTAAATTATCAAAACTAAGTGAGTGAAAAGTATTCGGTCTTTGGAAACAATAAATCAGGGAAATTTTACTGGACTGTCAATTAAGAAAATAGTTTTACCAGTCCAGTAATGATGTACATACGTAAGAAAATAAAAGAAAACCTACCTAGACATAACCAATCTACACGAAACTTTAATATCTGAATGAGTATATACATGTATATAGAGAGGTATACATACGTATATACATACACACACACTGCAGAGAGAAGAAACTTCCCATATTAGATGAACTTTTAAAGTTTTTCATGCCTTCAGTTCAATACCAACTTGTAACATAATATTCTTTTCGGGAAAGAAATCAGCACAAATTTTTGGTACCAAGAGCTATTTTTTCATTTGAATATTGGCTGCTAGAGGTTTTGCCACTACCTGTGCTTATCAGTATTCCCACTTAACACAGCCATTTTTTGTTTCTGTTGTCAGGGTTACTTGGAGAGGATGTTTAACTTCAGGTTTTAGACCAAATTAATAATAATGTTAACTATAAGGATGATGATGATAGTAGTAATAATGGGAACTTGGCCCCTTTCTTCTATTGCCTTTCCAGCTCAAGAAAAAAATGCCAAATACACTACTTTTTCCCTTGCAGGGGTATTTAATGTGAAAAGGATACTAACTTTGCCCCATTTTGTTCTTCTCCCTTAAATTTTGGAGCAACTGAAAATTCAAAAGGAACAGAATTAGATTGAAACATGTCTCAAGGATGTGTTGAAAAATTTGCACAAGCCAACAAGGATATTTTTTTCCAAAAGATGATGTTCTGCCATAAAGGATAGTGTCTTTCTGATGACTGTAACAGCATAATAAACTTCTTATATACAATACATTTCCCAAGCTACTCGGGAGAATTTACAGATACATACTGAAATTTATTCTGTGTTTTTATTATGCTTCTCCACTAAACAATAAAGATAGGGTGAAAATTATTGTTCAAGTGTAAATTTGCTAGGACAGGAATATATTCATCGATTTAAATTGTGGGTCAGAATGGCAGCTGCACAATCCTATCATACCACTTCCTCAATTGTCCTGAGAACTACAGAATACATTTGCATATTATTTCACACTTAGATACAAGCAGAGACATCCGCAAAAGTTACTGCCATTTTTTTCCCAGGCTCTGTGTATTCCTCTAAGCAAATTTGCCACACCAAATGCATTGCCAATATAACTCTCTACTGCAGCAGATAAAGTACAGCAAGGATAAATTTGGATTGCTTTCCCTGATACTTCATTACTTTCTAAAATTAAAAATATCTCCCATTTCTCAAGTGTCATTAGGTTGCATCAATAGGTATGACAAATTCAAATACTCTCCCTGTTGTTTAAATATATTTACTAAGCTGTCTGTTTGTGGGATTATACAATTCTATTTGCTGCTTCAATCAAAAAAATAAGTGTGCTAACAGATAAATTTTCCTTCTTTTAGCTCATGAAAGGACTTTAGCCAATAATGTGAAACAGCGTTTGCAAGTGTTTGTTTGAAATCTGATTAATGGAGTTTGGCCATGCTTAGTCCTTCCTTTGTTTATTTTCACAAATATTCCTGCAAAAGGAGTTTTATTTCTATGAGGGTATTTACATATGAACATGGACATTTGTGCACAATTAGGCATTTGCAATTTATGCCCAAATTGCTTAACCCCTCTTAATAAGAAGTGGAGGCTTTGATGCAGCACCCACTGACCAAATGAGGAATGCAGTATCAGGGAGATCTTCCAGCCCCTGATAAAGTGTCAGTGTTAATTATAGATCTTTACAGCAGCGACCTGAACTCTGCAGCAATTTAATCTAGGGCTGCTGAAGGCCTTGCTGCACTATCCCTTACCACTGCCATCTTTTTCCTACCAGTGGTATGCCAGAGGCAGAGTCATTGGTTTTTCTGTGGTATTGAGGTTAAAAGCTTTTCATTACCTAGGTGATCTTTGAGCTGAGAAAATTCCCAGCTGCTTTTTTTTTTTCTTTTTTAAAAGGTAATTGAAGGCAAAGTTGCATTATCATAGAGTCAGGCATTGACAAAAATGTCATTTGTCTTAGGTGACCAACTTCTCTTGACTAAATCAGAAGCAGGAAATTATTGAGCATTTAAGTGCATAGTTCATGGATAGCTTTAAAAAGTTGGCTTACTAAAAACATTGACACTCATACATGTGTAGAAATTGCTGAGCTTCCAGGGATAGTTTGAAAAAATAAGGAACACTCTAATTTCTGCATAAAATGTTCACTGCACATAGCTTGTTCATCTCTAGTCACATAATACTAACTCCACAAACAGGTCTATCTCAATTGGAAATGTGTAACAGGATAATAAATGATACTCAACATCAGATTGCTCATATTAAAATCTTGTTCAAGTCATAGTAAACTGTTAAAACACTACTTAAAACATAAAGTATGCCTAACCCACAACCTGAAATTGCCCAGCTTACATCCTGAAAATCTACAGACAACATTAATTTCCCACTATTTCACTTTTATGCCTGTGGCCTCTAACATGTTGCAAATGCTTCTATAAGAAAGGCTAGAAAAACATATCAAATTTCTGTTCTATTCCACTTGCTGACATTCATTAACTGAGGGAGAACATTGAGACAAGGTTTTGGAAAGATCTCCTCTCTACCTCCACCCGTTCCAAAGCAATTTATTAAACAGCCAGTAAGAGAAGTGGACACTTGTGGCTTAATGTCAGACCTGAGTTGATCACTAGCTGGGTGCATGATTTCACTGTTATCTTGCCAATGGCTTCTTGAGACTACAGGCAATGTGAGCATTCCTATCTCCCTGCCAATTTCTTTGCATCCTTGAGTTCAATTGTGAAGTAACAATTTCATTACATGCCTCCTATTTGGATGAACTGTCGTTTTACATAGATAGAAATTCTTGCTTCATGCATCCCACTTTTGCCTGCTCTTTCCCTTCCATTTGTAAAGCACAGGAACAATCTTTGCTGTGTTTTGGATGCTGGTACATTTGTTTTACATTCTGTTTAGAAGCCATCACTGGGAGGATGTGCATTAGAGCTGTATACAAAGTGAGTCACTGACACATCATGTACTGCAAAACTTGTTGGTCTGTCAGAGGTGCAGCAGTTTGCCAAAATGCATTCAGCTGCCAGCTCCCTGCCAGAATTCTGGTCCTCAAGCTCTTTGAATACTCATGCATAAGATTAGGTTGTATGGCTGCACTCTTCCTCCCAAGGGATTCCCCTTTATCAAGGGATTACCTGCATGACATTTGCATGACTCCCGTGTTTTGTTCTTTAGTGTTACACTACAGATCACACAAAATAATTGCAGTGCCTCATTGGGGAAGTGTGTGCCAACCCTTAGGGCTTCCATTCAGAAATCACCCTAAACTTAGAAATAGAAGGGAGACCTTTTCCTCTAGGTCTGCTCCCACCCTCTTTCATGTAAGGTGTATTTTTCCTCTTTCACTGCAAGGAACAGTCTGAATTAGAATATTCACAAATATAGACTGACTCTATGTAGACTAGGATGCCTATCAGTGTCCCCTGCAATAACCAATGTGCTCTGTTGTGCAGGATATCCATTTCATTCGGTCCAAAAGCCATCCACAGCTTATCAGGATGCACTCACTAGCATGGACAGGCAAAAGTAATGAACTGCAGTATAGGGAATTTGTTGTGCATGTGTGAGTTATCCTGCAAGGGAATGTGATGAAGTGTACTCCTTTCTTGGTTTATCAAATGATTTCCCTTTCTCCCTACCCATGCCATGTTACTGTAGTTACCGTATGTGTTGCAAGACCATAAAGTCAAAAGGGGAAAAAAGCCAATTTCCTGGTATTGTCCCCATTTAAGTTCTCCTAATGTAAAGCTTTTGCTCTGTTAAGGATGCATCTCAGCACATGTGCCTCTGAATCAAGGACTGCATTACTTAATCATCCTTCAACTGTTAGGATATTCCAGTGCTGCAGTACTAGCAATGTTCTATGTGTCACCACCCTACCAGTGTGGTGCAGACATGCTTTAGATAATGGAAGTCTCTAACATCCTCTTGTCACAACGGAGAGGGGCAAATTTTCTTGCAGCTATTGCAATGATCTACTAGTTGGGTCTCCTTTCCTTTTTTCCCCTGCTGCTTCTCTTCCCTGTTGCTTAACCTCAGCTTTTGCTGGGGCTCTTGTAGAAAACAACACCTTCATTGCTTCATTGTGTGTCACATCCTAGTTACCTAATAGAATAGCAAACAATTTCCAATTTAGAATTTCCACTAACATTTCACACTGTGAAGAAATACTATTATTTCACATCTTTGTGTTATTTTGTGGGTGTGTTCTCTATACGGTTGCATTCTTGTTGCTAGATCTGCCTAGGATTTGGCTTCACAACTAAGCTAAATGCTGAGCATTTTCCGTAAGCAAAAGACACAATTTATCACATTTTAGATTGCTTGGAGTAGCAAAGGAATGGAGATAAAATTGAAAACTTCATTGTGAGTTATCAGTCACATTTTTTTTCTTTAATAATTCTATTTTGTAACTGATGACAGAACTCATTTAGGATCAGACCATTTTAGGCTCCGCTTTGATACAAAGCAGTTACAGCTCCTGAGATGAAGATCTTTAATAGATTTGAAAGGCAAGAGCTATCACAGTCCAGCACGTTGTCTCTCCAGTGCAAAAAGGTTCTCAGAAACTTTAGCTGCAGCTCAGTGCCTGCCCAAGGATGTAACTATTTGAACATTTCTGCTGTAAAAGCTTAGAAAACAAAAGCTTCCCCTTTATTAAACTGAAATGTTTCAGTGTTTGATTTTTCAGCATAAGCCCACAAATAGCTGAGTCAGAAGTTTCAAAGTGTTGTGGACTATTTGTAGGGACCAGCAGGTCGGAGGTGAGGGATGGGACAGAACTTCACTCCTGCATACCATGTCCCCAAAAATGCACTTTGAATGTGTTGCAGGGTAGGAAATGAGAGTGACAGAGAGCACAGATAGGAATGTGAAGATCCTATAGTTTAAATGGTGGATTTACAACCAGATAACCCCAGAGCATATAGCTCTTTCCTTCCTTTTGGCATCATCCCTTTCAGTTCTCCCAATATATAATCATTTGAAATTCCTCTTAAGTCTCTGTTTCTAAACCCTAAGAAGCAGCAAACCTGAGCCTTGCTGTTTGCATTCTTCTGATATCAAAGCCTCCTATCCCAGTGGAGCCCTTAGCCATAGGAGAGGTTTGAGGGAGGAGGAAGAGATGTTTTTCCTTCTCAGCTGCTGCACCAGATTGGAGGGTGGGGAGGGGAGAGGGAGCAGACATAGTTTTTAATATTCAAAATGGAGGCTGGGATGTGGCTGATGTCTCAGCCTGACGTGTTGCTGCTCATCACTGCTTCCCTCAGCTGATGTGACAACGGGGCTGGAGCTGGTACCTGGTGATGAAGAGTGCCCATCCTCTCAGGCAGGCAGGGACAGCCTTGGTTAGCCTGTTTTTGCAGAAGCTCATACCCCAGAGGTATCTTGCACTACAAAGCAAGCAGTACAAAGATATTTTTCTTCACGTTTAAAAACCTGTGTTACAGATTTTCAGGAAGTATTTATTTATTCTTCAAATTAGCTGAGGGGGAGTATTAGCTAAACAGAGATGGATTTAGGGATCAGCACAATGCAGCAAGATTAAAAAACCCTTTCCATCTGAATTAATGAATTTTATACTGCTTTTCATAAACCAGTTTTTCAGAAGTCATCTGTGAAGCCTTGTATAAAGAATTTTTAAAGGTAACTTAATGGGATGGAGAAAAGGTTTAAAATTATCTTCAGGGGCTGTTGCAGGAGATATTAAATATTGATTTATCTTGGAGTAAGAATCATACTAAAGAGTGAGGCTTGAAGTCAGATCAATTTATCTGGAATACAAACTATATGGCTGTATTTAGTACACTGTGAACATGAATCTTGAACAAGTAGATGTGAAAGGCTGATAATTTAATCTAAATCAATTGGCATTCTAAAACTTCAATTACAAAAGAAATCTGAACAGTTCAAACTGAACTACTCCTAAATGCTTCAGGTGGTTTATCTTAAAAAATGTTTCATCTAGTCAGTCATGCTGTATCATAATGCTTCTCTGTGCATCTTGTAACCAGGAATAAAAATACAAGACTTTTCCAAAGAGCTCAAGACTTTTCCAAATCTTGAGTTTTTAATACTTCAAGCTCTCTTGAAGTCCCAATGTAAATTGTTCAAGTAATCTGGCAAATAACACTGCAAGCAATTTTCTGCTACTTGCCACTGCTACTGCACTGCCAAAGGTTTGGGTCATAATATAAAAGTTGGCTCAGATTGTTCCTAACCACCTAAAACTGATTATGCTCCATTTTCAGGCATAAATAGATACCAGTATGCCAGCTAGTGGTACTGGCTAAATCACTTTTCAGTAAGTATAAGTATAAAACACTTTTCAGTAAGTACATAAGTCTCCAGAAGGAATTCTTTTATCCATGTGTGACATTAAAGCAGGATGTCTCAGATAATTTAAGTGTTACATTTGCTTTTGTTTGCACTGTTTTCTTTAAACATATTCATTAGAAAGGAGCAGAGCCTTTAATGTTCCATGACTGAAAAATCCATCAAGCAGATTTATGGCAGGGGCAGTGTGGCAGAACAGCCAGTGGACTGGCCTAATGTTCAAAAGTCCTGGGTTCAGCTCTCAGCTTAATCATTGACTTTCTGGGTGACCAGAAGATAATAATTTCCCTTCTCTGTGCCTGAAGAATCAGTTACCAACCTCCTTTTTAACATTATTTGGGTACTACTAATGAGCAGGGGTGAGCATTGCAATTGTCTACATATATCATAGTAAATAGCTCCAAAGTACTGATTGCTTCCCCAGAAAAGCATTGTTCTCTTTCCTGTGAGACAGAGCTATAAAACATGATCACAGTTATAAAGTATACAAGTATACAAAGGAGTAAGGAAAGTATGAGACAGGAAATTCTCTCTTACTCACAGATTGTATTTGTCCACAGAAAAGCAAAGAATCTTCCACTGGAATGAGGTGCTGGAATGTTCCTTCAGTGAATTGCATGAATTTTTCCATATATGTCAACTGGAGTGGGAGAATAAGGATAGGGGAAAAGAGAGGAAAAGTGTCTTTTAAACACAGAGAGATGTAATAGGACCCAGCTTATGCTTATCCTGAAGATGAGGTCAAAAATAGGTCTAAAGTGGCTAATTTGTGGGTGAAACTACTTTTGAAACACCCATTCAAGGTTGATTGTAAGGTATAAAAACATTTTCTAAATTGTAATTGTTACCTGGAACTGAAGAGTATCGAATGGATATCTTATCTGGGAAACTTGAGACAAATTTTTAATGATAACAAATAAAGAAGATTTATAAAATCATTCTACTTTTAATGAAAAGCTTGAGAATGGATTTGTGCCAGTGGCATTAGCTACAGAATAGCAGTTTTCTCCATGAATATTGCAGCAGTAAGGGCACATTTTTCTATCATCCATACATAGTTAGTAATTTTGCATTTAGGATGGTGCAAGAGTTCCTGAATTCTGCCTTCGATTCCCTTTTAAAGTCCTCTGTCCTTATTTTGCTTCCTAATTCCTTCATGGAAGAGCTACTCCTTCTGAGAGATATAAATTTCTCCAGTTTCCAGTACATATCTGCCTGGATTTGCATGTCAGGTATCCCAATGGAAGACTTTATCCTACTTTATCAGTTGCCTTTTGTTTTTTAGCCTATTTTTTGGGGGGTTTGGTGAATGAGCAGCCTGGTCTAATGGAAGGTATCCCTGTCCATGGCAGAGGTGTTTGAACTAGAACTAAGTAATCCTTCCAGCCCAAGCCATTCTCTGACTCTGTGAGTTCATAGTGTTTGGAATCCAGTTTGGGTTGCTTTTGCCTTGAGTGTAAGTTTTAGAAACATAAATGATGAATAACTTATTTCTGATTGTGTTATGGAGATCAGTAAGTAAATACTGCAATTTCACAGATGCAGAGTTATTCCTTCACTCTTAATGTAAGGTATGGTCTGCTCATGTAGATCCTTACAGAACTGGGCTCCTGGCAGTTTATTGTTTTATTCTTGAACAAGATTGGTTCTTTGTACCAGAAGATCTCTTACCTACCTGTCTCAAAGGGAAAAAAGAATAATCAGTAAGAAGGAGAAAGCATCATTTTGAGCCTGGAAAAAAACTGTTTAATTTTTTTTTCTCAGATTCAATGTAAACATAGGAGGTCCATCCTTTGGCCTTGATTCAGTCAGGTGCATTTTGTCCATTCTTCATTATTCTCCTGGAGTTAAGTACTGATTATCCATGTCCTTGAGGCCTCTGTTGAACTGGAGTGAAATTATTTGGCACCTTACAAGATTAAGGCCTATACGAGGCTGCAAGAATTTGCAACTCACTGTTGTGTTTTCTTTGGTTTTTGTTTGGTTTTTTTTTTCCCACTTTCCCAGTTGCATGAAGATTAAAGGCAGGAGCTAGTTGAGGGGTACATTTATATTATCACAGGCATTATGTGCATCATACTTGATATTGTAATCATGCAAACAGTAATCTTGCCTTCTTGACATAAACAGTAAGCAGCACTTTTTCCTGAGGCTGAAATAATCACAGAAAAACATGGCAGTGATGGAGGTACAAGAGACAAAACACTGCATAATGATGTTATTATCATTGTTCCATTGTCACCCATCCTTATGCCTTACTGATATGATCCTTTTCTCTCTGAAGATAACAAAAGAGGCCTGAGTATCAACAGCGAAATGTATAAGCAGCAATCATAAAACACAACCTTGAAAAAGTGTACTTAGAATGCTACCAAAAAAAATCATCTTGAAAAATACAGAAAAAGCCTACTTAATCTTTATATGCATGGTATGCAATTATGTATTTACATCCAGCACAAGGCAAGGCATATACTTGAAAACAGTAGCATTTGGTGGGATTTTGCTAACTGCCTTGATTGCATTTCTAATTCTAAATATGAATATGAACATTTAAGCCCAAGTGTCTTTTGCATCACCAATTTAAACTGCTTCAGGTGTCTTCCTGAGCACAGGATGGAGCAGTTATGTCTAGAGGCTTGTGCTGCTTATAGAGGCAAACAAAAGGGGTGGGTACCCCCAGTGACTCAATCATTATGTCTGGGTTAGATATCTGTACTCCCAGAGCCCTGCAGGATTAACCCTGTTGGAGTTACTCAACGCTATGCTTTCAATATATAATATTGATTTTATTGAACATTTATAATGTTCAAGGATTGCTGTAATGAAAAGCACAAAACTCATATTCAGATTTTCCCTGAAGTTTAGCTCCTTAATTGTAAAAATACTGGCAAATAAAGTATTTGAAATATTTGCTTTTATAACTTTATAAGGCTTATAAATTTGCTTTACAACTACTACCGTCAAGTAGGAAAAGTTGCATTTATTGAGATTAGATAATTGATTATTGCATCATGTAGTCAATGTTTATCAAAGTTTTTCCAAAATTATCTGATGGTGTCCAAATCTCTGACATGTGCCTGTCATAAAGAACAGCTGAAATGATGGAAAGGAAGTATTTATGAGAACATCATCTGTCTTTCTCTTCACTTTTATAGATTTAAAATGAAACTTATAAAGGTCTGTTTACATGTACTTATATTTGCATATTGTTCACAAAAGAACACAGGATTGCTTCTGGAGGTGTTTGACCAGTGACATGTGTGCATGTCTGCACGGATGTGTGTTTTCTGGATTTTTTAAAAGACCTTTCTTTTCCCAGCTTTGTGTGTGCAGAGCAGCTGAAAGCAAAGGCTTTGTGCTGTTGAGGTTTGCAAAACACCGCAATGAAATTGAAATTGGTGACTTCTTTTCTGTCTTTTTTTTTTTTTCTGTTCCAGAAAGATAGATGTGCTGAACCTAGAATAGTTTTGCTGGTTGTTTCACTGCTGTGGCTTCTTGCTAAAACTGGATTTTCAGCCTGGAATATTTTACTAGGTGATTAAGAGAGAAGGAGGTTCACAGTTTTGAGGCTAGTAACAAAATTCTGTTCTGATTCTAATGCATGAGAATACCTCCAATGAAATTTAGTCACAAGCATAGAAATCTGGGGAAACATGCAGATATATGTAAGGAATCATTACATTGTCTAAATTTGGTAAAGGAATTTTTCACTGTAATGGCATTTAAATGATTTCATTTCTAAATACTTGGTGAAAATAAGGCCATAACTAACAAGGTCCAACCACCTGCTAAATTAAACTTAAATATATATATTCCTTTGTAATATTTAGTCTAGGAAAAACCTCTTTCTTTTGCCATATCCTTGTACATTTATTCTTGTAAATCAAATGTTAGAAATTTAAATGAACATTCCCAGGTCCACAAGTAGCTATTGAATTGCTTCCATTAGTCACTTTACAGCACAGAAAAAAACCAAACCACAGTCCTTCTATTTCCTAGTAGAAATGGATGTCAACTGTAATTTGTGTTTATTTTTGTCTGTCTCTCAAAAATGCCCATGTATGTGTTTAATTAGAAGAAAATGTTGGGGGTTTTTTAATGGTTGCATTCAGATTCCTTCTAATTACAAGGTAGATTATAGATTTGATCTATACAATTTATGAGTTCTTCCTTAAATTGAGTGATATTATAAAAGAAAATTAACTTCTCTCCCTAGAAGGCTCCCAGTTAATCATCTGTGGAGTTGGTCGGAGGGAAGGGAGCAGCAGAGAGGACAAGGGAATTTCTCTTTGACTCAACAGTTGAACAGCTTACACTCTGGAACACGAGATTTGATTACCTTAGCATGTGTTACTACAAATGTTATTAACAGTCATAAAATTATCCAGCTTTTTTAGAAACAAGTGACAGGCCAATCTTTAGACTCTTTCTGACCTCTGGCAAATTCTACAGCCATGTTATGCAGAGTGTAAAGCAGTTACTCCTTTTGTTTGCTTTTCATTTACCAGCTGCTAATTTAATTGATCGTCCCTTTGTTTTTCAAGGACTGGTTTCTCCTCAGTCTGTGATGGAATTTCACAGGTTGTGTGATTTTTTTTTTCCTTTTAATCTTTACCTTTTAGCCAATGTGTGATTTTACTGTAGGCTGCTGCCTGGGTTTCCAGCTGAAACAGAGAGTTAATCAGAAAGGTCTCAGATACTGCCATGCATCATGCCTTTGTACATGAATAAAAAGTTGGAAACCGCATGAAAGCAGTAGTTGGGTTACCACACAACTGGATATGCTTAAGTCTGAACGCTTCATAACTCTAACTACTGGGGAGTTGCAAACTTATAAATAACCTTGCAATTGGTTAAAACCATATTAAAACCATATGAACAAAGACATAAAGCATTTGGTTAAGGGGGCTCAGTAAATGCAGTAATCCTGTTGAAAGTAATCTAACCAGGGCAGATCCATAGCTTAGGAGTGCCTGCAAGCATGGCAATAGTTATGGAGATGGCAATATTTCATGTGAAGGGTGGCATAATGTCCTCCTTAGGTGGAAAGATTTGCTATCAGTTCTTATTTTTCTCTTTTAAAAAATAGTTTTGTATTGGTACACTCCCTGTTAAAAGCAGGCTTCAATGCACTGAAGTCTATAAACATCCTTGTATCTGCTGAATGATCCTGATAATCAGAGAATTCACTTAAATCCTTCTTATTTATGTTGAAGATCAAGATGGCTACTGCTCACGCTAGCTAAGAAGAAGCTCTTGGAATTCTGATCCTTAAAAACAGGCCACCAAAATATTTAGATGAAGACAAGTAGGCTATGTGCATTGTCATTTGCTTATCTGGGGATTTATTTTTTTTTTTTGTCTTTAGCCCATTTTTTTCCTAGACACTTTAAATTTTGATGAAATTGCAATTCTCAATTTTGACTCCAGAACCTGGGTCTTAAAAGAAGACTCATAATGTGATAATTGCTATGAAATTCTGTTTCTGAACAACTTTGAAGTATTTTATGCTTGTGAGGGTCTTGCATATGTCACATTGTCACATGGAAGCCAGCTGAGGCTTGCCAGGCAGGCAAAGAAATTTACTGTAAATTCCCTGTTATCTGCTTTTAACCTCTTACTTTTCAGCTATGCTTTAAGATGGAAGAATATATTTAAAAGGGGACCTAGTGGCTTCTGTCTCCCCACATCTTTTCAAGCAAGCTGTTTGCTTTGAGGCACTGCAATGTGATGCAAATCTGTAGTCTGTCACGGGGATACTGGTCCATGCTGTATGTTCAGCATGCAAAGATATTACTGGAACAGTTTAGGAACAGCATAGAGGCCTTCAAAACCTGGAAGCAGCAACATTTCAGGGTGAAAAATCACTCACTGTGCCTTCCTTGGTCCCTGAGATCATTGAACTCAGGTGTTTCACTTACAGGAAAAATAAAGAAAGGGCAGGTTGTGTCAACATCATAGTCATCAGCATATCCTTCACACCTAAAACCTGCAAATCCTTGGAAAAGGTACACCTTGTATCTTGTAATATCTTAAAATAACCATGTTCCTACAATAAGTTTGCCCGCTTTGCTAATTTAATTTTTCTGTTTTCTTGGAGCAGCTCCCACTGCTATGATATTGAAAATGTGTCCTGGGCATTCACCACAGTTCAGCAAAACCAAAGGCCATGCTTTTAATTGTAACAGTAGTGGCACTATTGTGTTTATCTCCTTTGCCATCCAAAGAATTCCAGCAGTTGCATGCCTGCACACCAGTAAGATGATTGACATTGTTGTAATAAGGTTAATGTTTAAACTTCCCACCCGTAATAACTAAAATATCCAGAGATAAGGCTGAAAGTCAATTTGTAATTATCCCTGCTGTGCCAAGACATTGCAAAAGATTCTAAGTGGAGGGTAATTTAACTTTTCAGTCCTAGCTGTTAAAAAGTAGTAAGAAGAAGGTGAAAGCTTGGGGCATTTGTATCTTGATTTTCCAGGGAGGGGAATAAAGGAGCTGTAGTTCCTCCTCTTTCAAACTGGGAATAATTTTCTCTGTGTTCTACTGAAAATGTCCTTTTTATGTTTTGAATACATTAAGTTGTTTGCCGGTTGTTTACTGTCCATGGTACATGAAGGGAATAGATCACAGTTAGCAAATAAGCTACTAGAACATATAGTGTGGAATAATTCAATTGAAATACATTTCATACATAAAGACAACATGTGATAATTATTTGTAGTCATTCTAACTAAAGCACTGTCCTCAGAAGAAATAATATCCCTTCAGTCATATGTTCTGTGGCTTCTGTGAATGACCCATATTAATTCGATTTCTAGAAACTGGCTCTTTAAATTGATGTTGGGTAACTGCTTCCATGCTAGACTATTGAAATAAAGGTATTACATCATTGTCCAAACACGTCTACTTAAATAAAAGTATTTGTTTGCAAAAAATATATATATTTTAAATCTTTTACACAACGATCAGCACGCATGCCATTTTCCATTTCAGGCTGAGCATACATTTTAGATGTGGAAAAAGCAAGCATGTTGAAATAATTTGAGGCATGGGTAGAGTCAGATCAGTCTTGGTAATCCAGAAGGGAGGGGTGCCCAGTGTATTATTACGTTTCGTATATTATTTTTCAAGAGATGGATGCAATCAGTCATCTTCTCGCATATGGTTTGAAAAAAAATCGTCTCGCTGGCAAGTAAACTGTTATTTAAGTACACAATCCACGGTACTACAGAAACAGTTTTGCCAAACTTGTCCAAGTATTCTCACATCCTTAAAGATGGTATAAATATCATTTATGGCAAGCCGTTTACTTCAGACTATATGGAATGCCTTCCTGCTCCCCTGATCTAAGTGTCCCAGTTTGCATTATGGCCTTTATTGCTTCTGTTTGATGGAGTGATCAGTAAAAATTTAATGACACTATAAAATAATAAAAATGTCATTAATTTACCACGGATCTTGGATGCAGTGGTTGTAAAGTTACATTAATAAACAGAATATTTTTTACAACAAAAAGCATTGTTACGTGGGAACGTATAAATAACACACATAAATTTAAGAGCAATTTTACTGTTAGCACACACATTATTATGGAATAGCCAATAAGTGTATAAAACATAGTATATAAAATTTTATGAAAATATACTGTGCACATCAAAAATTCAGCTTTTATCTAAGTGCAGAGAAAAGCCATTATTGTGTGCTTACTGTTTCATTGCTGTTCTTTCACAAGATCACAATTTTATATTTGTTTCTAGTCATTTGAAGTTTGTAGCTTTTTCCGAGGCATGGGCTGAGGCTTCCTTTTGCTTTACTCCCTGCTCCACTGAATCATTCTTTTTACCTTCCACACGTGAAGAAAGAATTGATGCTTTCTGGCAGAACGTGATGGAAAAGTTGCTAATTTAATGCAAAGCTAAAAATAATGCCAAAGGGGTTGAAAGGCTTGCTTGGCGACGCTGGAAATAAGGGATAACTATCTAGCAGTCTATCTGTCATCACTGGGGCTGCTCCATCACTGACTGTGATAATATGTGAATATGATGGATGCCACAGCCTTGTGGCTCATAACATTTAACATTCATCAGCTCTCACTAACGGGGGCTTTATAATTTAAATATCTTTATTTAATATGCAACATCTACCTCATACATCATAATTTCAAAGCACTTAGAGAACCAACAGTCCTGCAAGACAGTTGAGCAGACTTTAATTTTTTCAATAACTTTTACGTTTTCTGCATGTTTGTGACTGACAACGCATAAATAATTGCCTAATCATATCACAGAATGGAAAATTAAGGGTTGGCTGTTAAGAAAGTTCTTTCTTCTCTTCTTTTTCTCATTTTGAAGAAAGGCTTCTTTTTGCTACATGTTCTAAGTATAAAGGAGCACAAAGGATCTGCTTTGTGTTGGGAAGTACTTTCAGTTTCCTAATGCAAACTCCAACTGACTGTATTGATCTTCTCATGAGAAAGGGTTGCCAGTGTTAAGTCCTTAAACTTTTTTGCTGAGATTTAAATGGAAAAGCTTTAACTGTACAGTATAAGACCCACAGCCAGCACAAAAATGAGAAAAAAACTCTGTTCAAAATAAGAGTGCTTTTCACAGGGGAGAAAACACCTACACTGTCCACAGCAATTTACTTTATTACAAACTCACCAAAATTTTCCACTGATGGAGGTTAGGGAGGCAGCAAAAGATCCAGTAGTTGATGTACATATATGCAAATGTAATGCATGTGTAGGTAACATATTTGTTAGTGCAACTATGTATAACCATTTATTTTTAATGAAGTTATGTCTTTTCTTTTGTATGGGAATATGAAGTAAAGAATCAATCTTCCCCTTGGTCACACTAGGGGAAACTTGTACTTTTAAAAGATTTTTAGTCTATTTTGTCTAGGATGAGTTCAAGATGGGAGCAAAGACAAATCCCACTGGAAAGGATTTGAGCTTAGTGGGACAAGTTTCCTCTCTTATAGTAGATGTCTTATGAATTTGTTGTATTTCACAGAATTGTAAAGGCATCTACTAGAGAAAATGTATTTAGTATTGAGGAAGATTTTCCTCTTTTTTTCAGTTCTCTGAATTAGTGAGAAACCAATGCCAATATTGACAACTTTTTTTCCTATCACTATGATGATAATTTTCAGTAAAAAAAGCAAGCAAAGGAATGATTTTAGAAGGCATTTCAAAGATCTAAATATAACTAGCTTTGTTAAAGTGTCTCATGAATTAGGAGGGAGTTATAAAGTCACTATAAATACATCTCTTTTGTTTGACAAGAGCAGGTATTTTTATGGCTTAAGTGCTTTCATTTTAATGTCTCTGAATCTGTGTCAAAATATTGATATTCTTGCAGAAACTTTTTTTTTTTTAAACAGAATATTTTCTGGTAAAATCAAAGAGAATGAATGACTAGAAAGATATTCCAAATGTGCATATTGATATATAGCAGGGTCTGTTGATTTTTATAGCAGAAAGGTATTTCTCCTTTTTCTGAAACACCCTTAAAGGCTGTTCTTCCAAGAATACTGCAGGTGCTGTATTAACATCCCTAAGAAAAAGCTTTTAGTGCAAATATTTTGGAAGAGAAAATAAATGTGCCAAAAGCTGTTTTCTTAGCACTGATCTTTGTTTTTATCTCAACTGCAAATCAGCCCTTTGCAATGGAACACAGTATCCTTGATAAACTTATTTTTCATTCTCTCTACCAGTAAGATATATCCCATCCTGATGATTCAGGTGTATTGTTACATTGCACAATATTTTTCAGTAAAATATTGGGCCTCTGGTATGGTAGTGCCTTTCTGCAGCCAAATTTCATTTGTAACTCTTTCTTTTCTAGTGAGTTCCTTTGTGAATGTAAGCTCCTTCATCAGCTATGGATTTTACAGAAGAAAACAAGTGAAGTAATTAACCAAATATAAAATGCAGAGTTGCTTTGTCTGACAAGTGGGAGATTCTGAGGAACTTTTAGAAATGCATTTAGTACCTGAAATGCCTCAGCTGCATGTTGTGGCAAATCCAATGTCAGACTGAGCTTTCTTTTCCTCCGCAAATTAAGCAGAGAATAATTTAAAGAATCCATGGCTGAAGGAACCAAAAGCCTGAGGACAGTTCCTCACTTTTCCTGATGGGGTTTCATGGCTGAAATACAATGACAATAGAAAAATTATGATATTGGAAAGCAGAAGTAGTTGGAGGTGGAGCAAATAAGCAGCACCAAGGCTATGTTTTGTCCTTAAGAATATTTCCAAGTTTCTACCATCTTTTAGGAGAGAATCTCCCAATGTTTTCTCCTCGTGTCTGGCATGCACAGCACAGAACTAGGTCATTGAACAATAGACTGAACAGCAGTCAGCACTCTACTTCTGCATAATGCATTAAGTATAGCATGGAGAAACTGTTCGTAGAGCTGAAAGCTGGTATTTCACGTCTGTAAATTCAAGCTGACATGACATTTAATATTGTTTCATAGTAATGAACAACAAGGTTTCATTCATTCACAAGTACAACATAATGCCAAGTTTAATCTGAAGAGGTAACAACAAGGCAAGAGGGAAAACATGTTCTGTTCCTTCAAATGAGAATGCTAAATTAATGATAACCATTGAACACTTTGCTACTGATACACAGCACTACAGAGACCACTATTGAGAGACAATGTTACACTGCCTTTATAGTGCCCTTGTCCAGGAGATGAGCGAGGAGCTGGGTTAACATATAAAATACCTTCCACTTTCCACTTTCTAGTTCCACATTTCCTATGGCGGTCTCCAGCTCTCAAAAGCTTTCTGTTTTTCTAGGAGTGGGCATTCTTCTTCCCCCTGCTTTTTTTTTTCTTTCTTTTTTTGTCTTCTTAAGTTCCCTTTTCACTGAGGTACAATTTAAATTTCTTGAAAAAATAATTTTGCTTCTGTCCTCTATTCTTCCTTATTTCAAATATTTGTCTTTGAAAATCTCTGCATAAAATTCAGATTTGTGTTTTCACAGAGGTAAGAATGCAAACTTAAATCTCAGAGTGGGGAAAAAGTGTTTTTTTTCAATAAAATACCAGTGCATTCTAATACAAACTCTTCTTTCAGCTTCTGAATTTTCATGTTTCCCAAATGTTGATTGTCTTTTTCAGTTTAAGTTGGAAAATAAGTGGAAAGGCAAAGTGAGCAGCATTGATCAGCACTGTGTGCTGCCAAGAGTGTTTTGTATTTGCATGTACAATCGTTTATGCATTATGGCACTGCAGATCAAAATAATCTCAAAGTTTCTGTATATGTTTCACATTTAAAACTGATTTTCATAAATGCAAACATTCAGAATCTGTAAAAAAAAAAAGGAAAAAAAGGGAAAAAAATTGTCCCTGAGCTAAAATTCTAATTAGATGCATTCATTATTTGTTCAGATTAAAAAAATAAGGCATACACATATGCACTGGCATATAATGAGAATTACTCTATATGGAACATTAAGACTCCTTCTGTTCTTTTCCAGGAAAGAACAAGGTTTGAAAATTTAGGCCCGCAGTTAACAGGGAAACCCAACGAAGATGGAAAAATTGGCCCCGGTGTCATTGATCTTACAAGGCCAGAAGATGCAGAAGGTGAGTTGTAATTTTGACCATGGGTTATTGAGCCCTGCACCACAGGATGATGTGGCTGAAATACTGCCAGTGTCATAAGTACTGTCCGTGTTATGTTCCAGGGTAATGCTTGCTTGATTTCTGTCTGAATTTCTGAGATTTCAGTAAATCCATAACAAAGAGTGGAGACATGGGAAGGACCTTGTAGCCCTTTCAGCCCTTCTGCAACACAACTGTCTTTTCCCCAAGCAGCTGCTAAAGAAGTGTTTACATTTTGTAGTCTTAATAAAATTTTAGGAGATATTGAGGAAATTATCTCAGGAAGGATATTTATTTCCCATTATTTTGGGTATTTATCAGCTTTGAAGAAGGTTAGAGCATTTTCAGAAATCTGCCCATCAGGCACCACCTATTCAAGATATAGCAAGCAGAATTCTATTCATAGGCAGCTATCAAATGGTAATGGAAAAATACTTCACATTTTCTGGATGAAAAGGTCTTTTTCATTACATAAGCCTTCAGTGCACTCATTTCAGTGAGAGTTTTATATACATTTATCTATATGTTTCAAGCCCTAGGTGGAAGTCAGTGTATATGAGGACTGAGTTGAGTCTCTAGTAGGATTCCCATGCATGCTCTGGAGTGGATGTTGCTGGGATCCTCTCTACCTTATGGTACATTAGAAGAACATATGGGCATATATAGGAACCCTACATGCAGGAAGATTAATGTGCTATTCAGATAGAATATTGTGCAGGATTTTGTCCCCTCAATTTACTTCTGTTGGAGAATAATTTTGCTTTTTTTAAACCAGGAAAATTCTAGTTATAGCTTGAGACGTTTAAAACACCTCTGAAATTTTCTATTAGCATCCAAACGTGACAGATCCAAAGTCTCCTTTTTTTTTTTTTTTTTTTTTTGATCAAAAGAATAGGACCAGCAAACTTTAGGGAGCTGTTATTTATAAACATTATTTAGTCATCCTTAACTAAATTTGACTGACCACTGTTGTGTCATCTGTAAACAGAAAAATAACAAACAGAAGGTAGATAAAAAAAATTTTTGGATGGCTCTTTTGCAATGATTGGGTTTTTTTTCCTAGAAAAATGGAATCAGGACATACATTCCAAAGCACTTTTTGGACAATCAGTTATTTATAAAGAGCTTTATAAACAACCATTCATCCAGCAGCAATATTTCATATTTCAACATGTTGAAGAATAAATTTATTTTTCGTCAGTTTGGGTGAAAAGCTGCAAGGGCTTACTTACAGATACACAGTGACTGGTTTAGATGACATCAGGCCCCACTGTTGGTTTAGCTAATTTCCTTCAATTCATCCATTCTCTTTCTAGTGTCCTTAATTCAGTATCTTGATACCCCTTGTGGCACTGACAGCCGCCCTGTTACTGGATAGTGCAGGGAGTAGCTTTGCCATGTGTAACCCAAGCCACAGTGATGTGTGCCAGTTTAAGGACAGTGTGCTTGTCTTTCTAGAGCTACTGGGCCACTTTGAGGCATGGTGCCTTGCCATGTTAGAAATCCGAGTTCATGAATGGATTCAGATTTCCAGAATTTGTTTAGCAGCCAAGAGATATCTCTGGAATAGAGATGCTGGGTGCATAGCACTGCTGATCTGAAAAAAAACACTGGCAGGAGTTCTAAAATGAGCTGTTTATTTGTCCTTCGCATTGTAGACAAGGTGAATTTAGATGTTAGCTGGATGTAAAAAGAAAAACCTTCAAAATACGACCTGAGTTTTGACCCTTATATTTGGCAAGCTGGCTAAGAGATGGCACTTCCAGCCTAACATAATTTACAGTGGAAGTACATTGCAAACACTGCCACTTAAATATCAGCAGTTAAACAGTGGTCTCTTATACACTGTGTACCATGACACAGACTCTGGCCAGCTTCTAGTTGTCATGAAACTATTACAGATTTTCCTAGGTTTGCAAATGTTTTTTATACCTGTTCCTAATGTTTTATGCTTCCAAACTTGTCTGTTTCAGCCATGGGCTACTAAGACAGTTTATTCTTTAGAATCATAGAACCACTGAGGTTGGGAAAGACCCTTAGGGTCATCAAGTCCAAATCTGCACTGCCAAGTTCACCATTAATCCATGTCCCAAAGTGCCACAACTACGTCTTTTAAATACCTTTAGGAGTGGTGATTCAGCCTGTTCCAATGTTTGACAACCCTTGCAGTGAAGAAATGTTTCCTTTATATCAAATCTAAACCTCCCCTGGCACAACTTGAGGCCATTTCTTCTTGTCCTATCACTTCTTCCTTGCAAAAAAATACTGATCCCCATCTCTCTGCAGACTCCTTTCATGCCATTGCAGAGATTGATAAGGTCCCCCCTGAGCCTCCTTTTCTTCAGGTTAAACACCCTCAGCCTTTCCTCATCAGACTTGTGCTCCAGACCTTTTACCAGCTTTGTTTCTCTTCTTTCACTTCCTCTGAGAATGCCTTGCTGCATTTCATTGTGTTGTCACCGTCACAATCTCAGATGAATGTCAAAGGTTCCTAATAAGCACAGTCATGTTATTCAAAGACTTTGTGTGTTTCACACCTTCCTTTCTGCATTGTCATTTTTACTTTAAATCTTTTTCTTTTACATTTTTAGATGCTATTTGAATGTAGGTTGCTGTAGAAATCTTTAGATAATATTTCTGTGGTCTTATGTGTAAAAGCACACATAAGACATAATTAAACAGCAAATACAGATTTCTGAAGTGACATATTGATGGCCAACTTTTGATGCCCTGTCTTCTCAGAAATACATCCAGATCTCAGAGGCCCAGGTGCAGTTGTGACAGAGTGAGTGGATGGCTCTTAGGCCTGCCAGGTGGTTTTACTCTCATCACCAGAATTTTAGGACTTCAGAGCATTGAAATTCACTGCATTTAGAGAAGATATTAACATTTGGAAAAGGTTTCTTTTAAAGCAGTAGTGAGGGCAGGTGTGAGGGCGGGGCAGGGGTGTAGCAGAATTTCCCCTGAGCTAAGGATTCCAGGTTTAGTCACACTGCTGGTCATAAACTGGGGGCACTGCAGCTGTATTTGGGTTGGATTCTGATCCCTCTAGTGGTGCAGAGCAAAGAGGCTGTGGAAGTGCACTTTCATTCCCTGCCTACCTGCACACCTGCATTTCCACAGTAAAGTAAAATATGCAGAGACTTAGAGCATGTCTGCCCATCCCACAGGCATTTGAGATAGACTAGGACTGGGAAGTGCTCCTGATTCCCATGGTTTTGATACAACATTTATGGTTCAAGTCATTTGTTAGAAGCCATATCAGCAGAATTCTGTTTTATGGAATGCCTTTGTAACAGTATCTACCAATGATTTCTCCCTTCTCCTTGCATCTTTTCTATAACATATGGCAGTGATCTGAGTTTGACAGGATCAGAGTCATGTTTTCCTGTAATTTTCAGAGCGTTTGTGGTGCTGGCTCATTGATCAGAAAGGGAAGCTACAGGTTTTTGTTTGGTTTTTTTTTTGAGTCATGATTTATAAGTATTGAAATTCTTTAAACTTAGAAATTAGACAAATATGAAATAATATAGAATGATATTTTTTTTACCTCGTTGTCCCTGCCCAGTGTGTGAAAATCTTTGTAAGATTAATTAAAGGTAAGATTTAATTTATGGTAGCTAGTTGTACTTTCAGAGATACGAGGTTGTCTTCAACGTTTGTGTTGCTCATAATGAGCTAACAGGCATCTAAATGGAGGCCTGGAAACCACTAGCAAGAGTTTTATATTAAATATGACATAAACCAATATTTCTATTACTTCCTTAACCACCAGCAAGACTGAGCTAACTATATTAAAAATCATGCTCAAACTGTATTTAAAACATAGCTTCTTACTGTGACAGCGTTGATGAATAATCCACAGCTGTTAGACTTGTATCATTACCTGAAATCTCAGCCACCATGTTAAAATATATGATGCATTTGTAGTTAGAAAATTAAAAAACATTATTTGAAAACCTCATAAACATTTGGTGACTGGTATCCAAAATTATAAACGACAGCCAATTAGAGAACTAAACAAGGATTTTTTTTTTCCTGAAACATTAACATTTTAAAGGAAACATAATTCTTTCTTTAGGTGGCTTCATAATTTTGAAAATTTGAGGTTGTCAGCACTGAAATATGGGTAATAGGGATGGACACACCAATAGCTACATACATAGCTAAACCCTCTCTTGAACATGATTGACTTACATCAGCTGACCAGAGTGTGTAGAGAGTAGTCAGGAATCATAGGTAAGGGCTGTTTAAATTTCAGGTCAGAAAACCTTTATAATAATAAAGTATAAAGCATACTAAATACCAAAGTATTTAGTTCTCAGTTATTAGAATGCTGGATGATTTGACTAAGTATTTTGGTTCAAGTTCAAGAAAAAAGATTTTCCTTTCACAGATGCTGACTTTTGGGTGATAACGATGCCTCTTTTGAATTGTAAAATGTCCTCAAAGTTTACAGATCTTTCTGGTTTTGTGGATGTGGTCAAATTCTTTGGAAATTTGCGCAAAGTGGGTTAAGATTTTGTTTCCTACTAGATAGAAAACTGCAGGGTAGACCTAACCTTCTTATTGACAATTACTGATTTTACCTTTGCTCAGGTTGCAGTGTGGTTTCCTTCAGCAGTCATATTCAGGGATTCAAATTCCATCAAGACCTGATCTTCATTCTTACCAAAGAATTGGTTCTATTAAAATGTAATTTTCTTGATTGGATCCTAGGCTCAGGGCAAAAACGTCTGAATGTTATTGTTTTGCCACCATCTCACTGTGGAATTTTGTAAAAGAGAAAAAACTTATTGGTGTCTGGTTTTCCTTCGTGAGAATAAGATGTATTGCAAAGCTAAATTAATTTTTAGAAAGTAAGTAGAAATAGATGAAAATGCCTTTTTAGTACATAATGTTTAGTTCCATGCTCATTCATGTTGATATTTTAGAATCAGGGGTTTGTGAATTAAAGATTTGGCCTCACTGTTTGCCATTTGGGACACCATACAAAAAGAGTTCTGGGTCCTGTTTTGATATTTCCATTCACATTTTTCACGCTGTAGTTTTCTTGATTCCTGTGTTTAGCTCTTCCTGCTTCTTTCTTTGATTCTGTTCTACCAGTGTGTGTTAAGCATGGACTTGAAGGGTAGGAACATGTCTGATTGTTTAGACAGAAACAATTTTAAATAATGTGTAGGGATCTGTCTATCTTCTTCACCTGTGTCTGTGCATTTATTTGTCCTGGTATTAGACTAATGAGATTTTTCAAAGTCTCCCAGAGGATAACTTTTGCTATGAAACCTAGCTGTCAAGTCAGTCCTTAGAATCCTCAGCATGGGATTGGCACCAGCCCATCTCCTTAAATTGACGTAGTGTCTGAGTCCTCCTTAGTGCCTATGTCCTCCCTTGCAGTGCTTGCTGTCTCTTACTGCAACTTGCAGGATACTTGGGCTAAAGATTGCAGTTTTCTATATATCAAATTATGGTTTGAGATTACACAGCTTTAAGCTTTGTTCCTGATATCTTTGAGTAGTGCTTCAAGTAAACTAAACTTGCAAGCCAGTCACAAGCTGGATTGCTATTGATAACTGTCTGGTTCCAGCGGTAAGGTCTAGCTTGATTATATTATTTCTAGTTCAGTTTTTGATCTGAACCTGGTTTTGGACCCGAACCCAGGCTTGGAGGAGCACAAGCTCACCTTATCTTTTAGAATAATATATTTCAATCATTAGTAAGCTTAAGAACCTAGTTCTGCAGCACTTCAGATGGTGGATTTGTTGTCCAGCATGCAAAGTCAATGATCAAGATTTCCTGCCATTTACAGTCTGCCTTTTTCTGTCCATAGAATTAGGCCTTCCCATTCATATTTGGCTTAGACTAGCTACATTGCAAGGAATGTTGTAGCACAATGGGACATTCTATCTGCCCAAGAATAAGGGAAATTGAACGGCAGAGAAAGAAATGGTGTTAGGTATCATCACAGATTTAACCAGTTGCCACAACATGGTAGAAATTGTTGTAATTGCATCAGCAGCAGTGAATGTGGAGTCATGTGAAAGAGAGGAATGAGTTAAGTGAGAAAAGACAGTGAGTCGGCAGTGTAGAAGGAACCTGGAAGAAACATGAGAAAACTGAGTACTGGGACATCTCTAAGGCTGAGGAGAAACTGCCACTAATTTCTTTCTATCTGTCAAAGTGTCATTTTCTCCCTCTCTGGCAAGAGAGCAGGCATCATGACCAGTGCTTGGGTTTTGCACACCTCTTAGGTGCATTAAAGGAGCACCTCTACCATTTGCTCAAAGCCTCAACAACCTCAGATATGCCCAATAGCAAATAATTGCTTGTACAAAAGGGTGAGGGTTCCTTCTCTAATACAAATAAAAGGTTGGTTTTGGGGAGCTGAAGAGGCAGGTGAAAGAGAACAGTACATTTTCAGGCAGATCAACCTTGGCAGGCTGCCAACACAATCCAAGCCTGTGAGGTAACTTGTTTAACACCCTCCTGTGCAGAGGTGTAAACAGCAGGTAGCACGGGCAGGGTGAAGCATCACCTACTTTTGTGACAGTGCTTCTTAAATACCGGAGGAAAGAATTCCGCTCCACGGCAGAATTTGTCACACATAAATATTTGTAATGGTTGCTATGGTAGTTGAGAGGAGAAAGATGAAAATCAGAAAACAGTGAAAGCTATCTGAAAACAAAGAAATGTATCCAGAGAGTAAGCTCAAGTACTGGAATTTTTATTGCCCTCAACTCTTGTTATAGGCCTTTGATTGCAGAAACATCCCCTCAAAACAAAACAAAACAAAAAGCCCACCCCAAAATCTAATAACTGTATCTTTATTATTTAAAGATAACTTATTATCTTAATGAGCCCAGATGCTAAAAGGTGGTCTTCATTAATTGTAGTTGTCATTTTTAATATCCATGCACCTGATTATGCCTGATACTTGAGTGATATCCTTAAATTTTCCAGAATAACTCATAACAGATAGGAATGTGGGATAAAGTACTTGGGCACAGGATTTAAGTTGTGTTGGATTTGGTGCTTCAGTCCTGGTGTAACTCAACAACTGCAGATGGGATAGGGTTAAGATGTCTTTTAGAACCACCCCATCACTTCTTTGATGGCAGCCACTTCATGCATCTCATTGTTGCCAGCATGCCCATAACATTTCAGAGGAGGAAATGAAAAACCTGTGCTGGGAGTGTGTGGACTGATCTTTCCATGGTATGGAAACTTATTCCTCTCATGACACTACTAATTGACATGTAGTATGCTTCTCATTTTCAGAATAACAAATCTGGATATCCTCTGCAACTGTAAACTATTGATTTTCGACTGTCTTAGGTATTTTTTTTACTGCTAAATTTAAGGCTTTCTTGTATGACATTTCCAAGCTGCAGTAATTGATTCTTATAGAATACTATCTTTATTTTTAAAAGTTGCACTTAAGATTTCTGATGTTGTTCAATCGACCACTCTTAAAGTGTCCTGAGTTTTACATAGGGGTGTCTATTAGTGCAGTTATGACTAAGAGCTTTCCACAATTTCCATTATATAGTAAAACATTATTTTCAGGAATTTAGAAGGCTGCTGTAAAAAGCCACTGTGGGCTGCAGTTTTATACAGAAAATCTTAGCCCCTGAGAAAATTATTGTCACAAATGCTGAAAGCATCAGTCAGTTTGCGTAGCTATTTTTAGGTGGACTGACTGAAAAATTAAACATAGTAATTCAGTGGTTTAAAACATTTTTTCACACTCGTGTACAGCCACCAGGTGTAAAACACCCTATGGTTCTGATTCTCTGAGGATTTTTTGCCAGTGCTCCAATATGATAAAAGGAGATTGAAGCTCCATAAAATAGTGTAAAAATTCCAGACACAATTGAATTTTTAGTTGATGGAGAAAGCCACCATTATATCATGCTGCGGGAAGGAGAGAGGAATCTTGCCCTTCTTCCTTAAATTCTTGAGCACAAGGAGTGGAGAATACACTAAGGAAAGGACATCATATATTCTGGCTAAGCATGAGCAATTGGTACAGATTCAAACAAGCCCTCTTTGTACAACTGTCTATTTTTATAAGTCTGAAATGAGTACCATTTTCTCCTTCAGGAGCCTCAGTATCTCAGAAATAGAAAAGTGTTTAGGATCATTTGCCTTTCTTCCATGTAGATATGCAAAGTATCTAAGCAAGTGCCTAGCGAAGAACTTGGTAGCAAGGGGAAAATTTTTCCTTAATTTGTACTTTGACTTAATTTCACAGGATTAGTGGTCCAAAGTGTGTGTAGGATGAGCATTACAGTTTCTTCACAGATTCTCCAAATAATAAATGATTGTGTTTTTAATTTGGCAGGGGTAGTTTCACAGGAATTTAAAAAAAGAGTGATGTATAAATTTTCATGTAAGCCCCTATTTCATGGCAAACACTATATTTTTTATTCAAACCAGATAAATGTGGTCACCTATTGAGACATGTCATTGCCGTATTTGCAAAAACATCTTCCTGGTTTTCTCACAAATCCCAAATGCTCAGGGGTATCTTACTTGAAAAATCAGCCAGAAGAAAAATCAGCTCCTGTTTTCATGCTGTTTTTGCTTCTTTCTCTTCACGTTATATTATTTACTAATTACATTATCAGTTATTGTATTATCAGGACCCCATGTGAAAGGCAAGAAGAAATGGCATGTGCATATCCTAACCCCATATCCTTGCTAATTACTGATATGATATGACAAGTGAAAACAGCTAGCACTGATGGAAGGAATTAATTATATTGCATCATTCAGAAAGTGACAAATTATTGATGACCGAATGCAGGAAATGGGTCACTAAAGCAGTGACTGCAACACATTTTAAAATCTTTTGCTAAGTGTTCTGCATTTCTTAATATCCCATAATTTGAGGGAGGTGGTTTTGTAAAACCCTCTCCCATTGTTAAACAAAATTCCCTTTTACAAACTACATTGTACTTAAGCTTTTGAAAATCATTGTTTTGCTAAAGAACATGTGAGCAAGCAAAGAACAGTTTTCAGCCACACCTTGAACAATGCATCCATCAAATATGAAGTCAGACTGCCTTCTTTCTCTGTCCTTAATTCCCGTCTGTCATTTCTCCATCTTAAAACAAAGCAAAGCATTGACTGAAGTATGAATGGCTCACTGTGGCCCTTGTTCAAACAGGACTTTTTCAACAAAAAAGCTTTTAGGGATGACTGAAGACTGCAGAATTAGCCCCAGTGTTTAAAATTAATGTTGTGTTTTCTGAATGTTCTAGGTGACACTCATGTCATGAGAAATTTGAAATGATGTGAATAACAGCTACACTGGCAATAAGGCCATTACATTTATGGAAACATTTTTGTGTTAAATAGATTAGTGCATTCCTTTTTGTATTGCTTTGACTTTGAATATGATTAATATAGTAACAATAATTGCTTAGCTGGTAGACCAGCTGTTTTTTCTGCAAAACAAAATCAAATCCATAGATCTTGTCAGATACCTAACAATAATTGTTAGTATTTTTTCTCTTGGGCTGGGCTGATTCATCCATGATTTTCCTTTCTGTTGGCCTCTATTTTCCTCAACTGAATATGAAATAAAATATCAAAATATCAAGGGCAACAACAATAATGTTTGTGAGTTGAATAAGGTAGTATGTTGTGAGATCTAATGACTGGCAATCCCTTACTTCTGGCATCATTACTTAGGCTGAAAAATTTTCAACTTAAATATGATTCATATTTCTTTTCTATCAATAACATTAATGTCAGAATAGGGTTGTTAGCATTTAATTAATTATCTGTGAGGGGTCTTGAAGTCTGCAAGTGGCACATGATTGAAAAATATGAGAACACTTAAACACCTCCCCAAATTTATAGTAGAGGCTGCTTCTTCATCCCAATTTCTGTATAGAAGTTTCATGGATCTTCACAGAGTAACTCTTATGTTGGGGCACATGTGTGACTATGTCAACCACCAAGAGCTTAAGTCAGGCCTCAAGCTCTAATTAATTCAGTTAATACCCCATGTAATTTAAAGCATAATTTTATTGTTTTAGCCAGGGTCCATGCCAAGTTTCCATGAGGGTTAGCTTTGCCGTAGAATGTGGTCAAGAAATATAAACTGTTTGTGTAAGCCATCAAGCAAGTAGTTGCATTTAGCAGTTTTTATTTATTTAAATAGCACAGATTTGGGCACGGCTGGCTGTGGAGCATGGATGTGCTAGCAGCTGATTTAGAATTATTGTTTTGGTATTTATTAGGGCACAGCTAACAATTCAGCTTTAAACACTGGTGAGAGAACTGGTGGAGCTGAGAACAGTTGCTCTAATTTCACACACAGCAGATACTCCACTCTTAATTTTAGACTTTCAAATGGAAAAAGATGTATATGCAGGTTGCGAGTATGGCTGTGAAAACTGGTGCTGTGTTTTAATTGAGATTAAGTATTGTGCTTGCATATGTAAAACAAATGTACTAAAAAAGTAAACTCCCTGCCACCAAAACTGAAAATAAGGCACTCTGGAAAATATATGCTGATATATAACTGGCTAGAATTTCCTTCATTTTGCAAAGCCACGAGCCACATGCATCAGCTCACCGCAAAGTCATTAGGTCTTTTTAAACTCAGATGAAAAACATTAACAAATACCACAAAAGGCTTTAGTATGGCCCCTTTGTTCATTCACATATGGCAGTTTATAACTCCTGCACAACTTGGGTCGTGTGTTTGTTTAAGCTGCCTCCATCAGGCCAGCCCTGAAAGAACAAAAGACATCTTGAGCGATCCTAAGCAGGAAATGGGCTAATCTAAACATGGCTTGTGACACTATAAGTAGAATAGAAAGGGGAGGGATTGATTAGTCATTAATGTCCAATTGACTCCATATGGATGTTGCAATAATAAGGCCTTTTTCAGTGCAGTAGCGGAGTTATTGAATTAGAGGTTTATGTTTCCTCAGAGCTGACCTTAGGGAATTCCCGGTTGGTTCTTCTTGTTGGATGTTTTAAAGAGAATGGAGTCTCTTAGCTGGAAAAAGAGAAGTCTTATCATAACCAAGTGTTGCTTGGATGTAGCTAACTCATGCTACAGTATATCCCCACCTCTTGGTATTTACTTAACACATTTCAGAACTCTTGAAGGTGAAAACATTTTAGAGGCCATTTAAATATTCCAGTATTTCATGAATCGCTTGTGGCTTTCCCAGTTTTTCTCCCCATTCATTCACTGACATGCAGCCTGTAAGAAACATTCAATGCTCAAATTGCAGCAGAATAATATTTGTTTAGCATTTGGAACAAAAGCAGCCTGACAAACAGAACATTTGTGTCACCCCTGTTCCAAACCTAGCCATGTTTCCAAGTGGGTATTTTGCCAGTGATGACAAGACTTGCCAGTAAAGACAATAGTACATGGAGTACCCATTTATGTTGCCTCCCTTGCTGATAATAAAGAATGAGAAAGTCTGAATGGTGCTGGGCATGAAGAAATAAGAGAGAGAAAAGGGGCAAAACAGATAAATGTTACTCTACATGTTACTTAGATTACAGCGAAGTAGTAGTAGTAGTAATTCTTGTAGCTTTCTCTAAAACTGATAACTCAAAATATTAGTTAAATGGCCACTCATGTTCTAAGCTTGGCAGAACTGCTCTTTCCATTCTGTAAATTCCATATTTATCTTTTTCTATTTGATTTTAAATACTGCTATATTTTTCACGAAGGCTGCATTTGTCTGTACACAGATTAAGAGCAGCAAAGGGACTGCCAAGCTGGTCTTTCATGCTCCCTGTTTTTATGGCATGTCCATGTTTATGAGTAACCCATCTATTGCCGTAAAAGGGTGGCCCCTGTTTGCATGTTTATCAAGTTCTGGTCTCTGCAGTGTTGGTTGTATTGCCACAGACAGAAACAGGTATTTTGGAGGTCACAATCAGTCTTTTCCAAACAAGGCAAATATGTCACCTCAGCTTAATGAATAACTAATGATAGGAGCTTTACATCTAACCAGTCATTTTCATCCCAGGAACCTAGAAAGATTCTCTTTATTTCTATGTATCCTATCTTGGTGTGTGTCCATGGAAGATGATCTGGAGTATATATTCTAGATTAGCCAGGTTCATTATCTGGGAGGAAGTCAGGAGAAATGTATCTCTTCAGATGTGAATCAATGGCCATAGTGTGAAGACTAATTAAGGAATAACAGGGTAACTGATAAAAATCTCTTTCTTTTTTGCTGTCACTTCTTTTCTCTCTTTTCCTCATCTTCTTCTCAGCCTTTTTTTTTGCTCCTTTTTATCACATCTGTTATTGTTTGTTTCTGGTAACATGTAAAGGCCCCATCTCAGGTTTTGTTGTAGGTGATGTGTAAAATGGAAGGTAAACCACATTGCAGTAAAGACAGTAGGTTTAACCCTAATGTGGACAAGATTTCAGGAAACATGCTGAGATATGAAGCCTGCCCTAAAATTCTTTTCATTAGTAAATGCAAGAAACTCAGATAAAGGCAGGAATCAAGAAATGAACAAAGTAACAATTGTTATTTTATGTTTCTTAATATTTATTTCACAAGAAGATGTTTATCTTTCCTGTTGATGATTAGATTCTTTTACCTTTCTAATGTTATCTGATCAGAGAGCTCTTTAGAAATAAAAATATTGTTTGAAATTATTTTTATGAAGCTGTAGCCTTTTTAGATTAATTCTGTGGTGTTCTTCGCTTCAGTATTGCCCCTCGTGCAGTATGGAATCCAGCTTTCACAGAGGAGTTGCCTGTCATATATGCACAAAAACCGATCAGTCTTCTTTAATCTGCTTTTAGTTTTAAACCATCAAAGTTAGGACAAGTTGAGCAAATGCAGTGAACACATCCAGAAGCTAAAAGTGTCACTTTGAGGACAGCCCCTCTCTTTAGGCCAAAGTAGACTTCTTTGGCAACAAAGCCACTAGGGCAGCCAAACTGTACTGCTTTTGCAATAATTATAAATTCTTACCAAGCTCTTAATTCTGAAAGTCCCTCCTCCTGTGATTGCTGTGTGAACAGAAACCGGCAGATAGAGCATTAGTTGCCATAGAGAGACAATTACCAAGTTCCTTCTCTTGTCCTGCCCTTCAGTGGTAGCACATTTCCATTTTATCTGTTATTTTAGGTTTATTAGTAATTAGAATTCCCTGAAAATATTTTCAGAAATATGTAGAACACCTACTTCTTTGCACTTGCATATATATTCTCTTTAAAAATTTCAGGTATCTCTTTGAGTCTCCATCAGCAATAAATATAATTACCACAATAGGAAAAAACTCCATACTTTGTTAATCTGTTAAATTGTTTATGTAGGGCACAATAATGTCAAAATATTTGCTTGACAGGATGAAGTATCTGAGAACAGCCAGTTTGAAAGCTTGCTCTTACGTGTTTCAACTTGTAAAACCTCAGTGAACATATGGGTATTTGTATCATTAACACCATTTCTAATCTAAAAAGGTACTGAGACCTTCTGACTTCCCCTGTAGAATCCCCTGCTACAAGAACTATTTTACTGTAGTGCTTTATATGCTGAATATAATTCTGTGGTTCTGAGACAGAAGAGCAAGAAGATTATATTGCTTTAGTTATTTGCAGAAATTAATTTTGCAAATGCTTTTGTGATGGCCTATAGGTCAACTTGCAAATATTTCCCCAGAGATCAAGCTCAAAGAACATCAACTCTTTGGCTGCTTTTTGTAAGTCCTTCAAGTATGGACTTGCATTAAGTGGATGCAGCCAGAGTTGACCTTCTTGAGATGGTTGTAATTTATTACTCCAAGTAACAATTGTTTTCTAACATAACCTTTATCAGAAAACAGACAATTTATGATGGTTTTCTGCCTTCTTTTTTTTTTTTTTTTTACCTTTGGGTTTTTTTTCTTTGTTTCTTTTCATTTTACTTAGATTACATCCAAATTAAAAAGCCACCTAAAATCTTGCTCCCAGTAAAACTCCTCTTTATCTTCATTAGGTTTGAAATGTCCAAAACTGTGTTAGAAAGGGCTAAAGACAAACTCTTCTTTAACCATAGTGAATAAGTACGTTTGGGAAAGTAAAAGATGGAAAGACATCCTATGGATTCAAATATGTCTTTCCTGTGCTGTGAGTAGAGCAGCTGAATAACAAATGATAATTTTTTTGTCACCAGCTTCCTAATTGCCCACATACTAGTAACATATTTTTTTTATATTATCTTAAAGGATAGATAAACTCTGATATGGTGTGTTTTACTTTTCTCAAATTATATAGGTCTTTGTCTCAATAAATATTTTGGTGTTGACTTACTACGTTTGCAACTTATTGAAGTTTCTAAATAAATACATCCTCTCTAAAAAGATGGTATCTTTGATATGTTTGTGGTCCAAGGTTTCTGGCAACAATGGACAGAGCCTCATCAACCTTTCACCTCCCTAAACTGGTCCTACCTGCTCTGCAAAATTGCCCTTCCCTTTTGCAGTAAAAAGCTGGCTGCAACCTCCTGTAAATGCAGAGCACCTGTGGCACGGTGCTGAGCTCACAACAGTGTTAAAACAGTTTTGCAGCTCTCATTTGCCACAAACCTGTCTCCTTTTATGCGCACCCATGTTAGTATACAAATTGGCAAATGGGTGTCAGTTGTAAAGTAATGGCACTGGAGACATCATAAATTACCAGGGTGATCCTCAGGAGAAGACACTGCTGTATGCGAATGAGTGTTTTGCTCTCAGGGTAATGTATGTCTTCATCTGGCCCAGTAGTCAGCATATTGCCCTGTGTTGATGGATATAGTCAGCTTGAAACTACACTACATTTCACTGCACAATAAACATGGCTGTCAACACCATATAAAGCAAAATCAATTTATCCTGTATGGTCAGTGCGTTTTAAATGAAATTAATGTACTGTGGACCTGGTGGCAAAAAGGTAGTGTATTAGTTATGCATCCTCTATTTTAGGGCCCCTTTTTCATGTAAATGCATTTCTTATATAGAATTTTTAAAAAGGTATATACCTATATAATGCTTTCACTCTGAATTAGGAAAATTGATTTTTGCACAACTAGAAACTTGTGCCGGTATACAGTAAAACTGCAGTGTTTTGTTTAACTTACTGTAAATAATTAATCTTATATTATTTGGCAAATAAATTCATGTTGGTAGCTGTAATGATTTATTTTTAAAAAGGAGGCCTATTGGTGTATTAATTTATTGTCAAGTATCTTGCTTTTTCAAACTATTAAATTATATAATCAGTTTGATGAGGTCTAAGACCGTCACTCTCCTACTGTAAACACTTTTTGCCTTTTTTATAGCTAAGGTATAATTCTAAAAACATATATTATCATCAAAATTGGAGAAGTTTTTTTCCAGTAAAGCCCTGCCTTGGTTATCTGTTTCTCCCATAGTAACTAGTTCTACGCCTCAGCTCTATGAGCTCTATTCACTCACGAGGCTTTGCTGTTTGTGGTCAAGAAACAGGGCAGGATGCATTCAAAAACCCAGTTAAGGCTGGCATGTACAAGCTGATGTGATGGCAGATAAAGACAGGACACTGGGATACACTAAAGCAGAGCAGGCATGGGCTGGAGTGCTTGTCTCCTGCTCTGGAGGCTCCAGCATGCTGTGTGTCTACCTGTCAGAAGCAGACAGTTTTATTGCATGTATGTGGTTCAAATGCTCCAGAGCATATCTAAACTTCAACCAAAGCAGATGCAACTTTAAAATGTTTAGCTCCAAATATAATTAGATCCATACAAATGTACCTGGTGCACTCTCTATTTTATTTTATGAAATGTTTGGCATATGCTTCACCGCTCAAGCAGCAAAGTTGTTGTCAAAGGGTTGCATCAACAGGCCTACATCAGTTTGGATTCTCAAATATAACTTTTATGTGAGTTTTGTTGAGCATTCAGAGCATGTATCTCATGTTAAAGCCCCAGATGGAAATTTTATTGATTCTCCATGTCTTAACTGGAGAAATACCAGTGCAGTTTGTTTCTTCAGTTTGATGTTGGGTCATCTCAGATGAGCAAGTGGCCAGTTACACTGAGTCCATAGGTTGGCTCTTCTCTCTCTCTCATTGTTCTGGCAGCAAACAGAAAGAGAGAGAGGGAGCAGAAGAGGCTAAAATAAGCACAGCACTGAAAGCACTTTCCTAACCCACGTAATAATGTTTTGCATCCATCTTGTTTCCTCCTGCCCTGACACCACAGGGAGTAAAGCAGTGAATGGCTCTGCCGCTAAACTACAGCAGTATTATTGTTGGCCAACAGGAGGGGCCACGGTGGCTGAAGCCCGGGTCTACCGGGACTCCCGGGGCCGCGCCAGCAGCGAGCCCCACATCAAGCGGCCGATGAACGCCTTCATGGTCTGGGCCAAGGACGAGCGCCGGAAAATCCTCCAGGCCTTCCCCGACATGCACAACTCCAACATCAGCAAAATCCTAGGTAAGTACGAGGCAGCAAGTGGTGTGGGCAGGTTTGGGTTGGATACTGGGAAGGAAGGCTTTGCTGTGAGGGTTGTGAGGCACAGGCATGGTTTTCCAGAGAAGCTGTGGATGTCGCATCCCTGGAAGTGTTCAAGGCCAGGTTGGATGGAGCTCTGAGCAAACTGGTCTAGTGAAAGGTTTCCTTGCCCATGGCAGGAGGGTTAGAACCAGATGATCTCTATGGTCCCTTCCAACCCAACCATTCTACAGTTCTATGAACTTCTCTAATTTTAGGGCTTTTATTTTTTTTGGAAGGTGTTCACTGAGATTAGAATTACTGAAACTTATACAAATGAAGATTCATGGCTTATTTTTCATTTTCATTCCCTTCCTTTTCCCTTTCTTCCCCTTTCTTAATGCTTGTTATTCTCAACAGCAGTAACACCATGTTTTATAACTTAGCAGCATTGAAAAGGAATGTTTTGTGAAATCTGTTGCAAGAGTATGTCGCAATAAAGTCCCAATAATTGCAAGATCCCATTGGAATGCACCTGAATTACAGATCACCTGTATGAAAAATGGGACTTGCTAGATTAAATACTGGAATAAAGTTAAAAAAGTACAAAATCAAAACCAAAGTTTTATGTCAGACAGTGCAGTGTCAAAGAAAGAAATCTGACACAGTTCAAAAGACCTGTACATACAAACCTCACATCCAAAATGATGTGTGGTTGAAAATGTTGCAATGTTCAAAAAGCCAACTAACAGAAGCATGCAATTAAAATACTGCTTAGGTAAATGAAACCATAGTTAATATTTAGTTTGTATATACTCGGACAATTGGGGAATATTCCATGGATTTTATTTGCCACTGTGCAAATAAATGGACTCATTTTTGAGAAATTTTGATTTTCTTTTTAAGACCCCTTCAGAGAATTAGAAACATACGTGAGAATGAGTGGTGAAATGTTAAAACCTATATTTGCTCTTTGGGTCTTTGAAGTGAAAGACAGATTCCAAATGTAGCTCATAATAAATAAAAGTAAAAATCAAGTTTCCTCTGTAATCATTTTATTGTAAACTCTGAGTTCAAATACATTCTCAGAAAATTTTGTTGCATGTTAGTTAAATCAGAGGCAAGAATACATAGAAATAAATGTTACTTTGTCCTAAAACTTCCAAAACCTTTCTTAGTAGTTCTCATATTTTTGTCTACCATATAAGTTATATGAATGGCCTTTCAGTTTTCTATAAAACCTTCACTGTTCCAGTGTTGGCAGCTGTAGGGAATCTATATTATTTGTGTGCATTCTGTGAAAAAAACTATTAGGAGCATAGTAACTGTATTCATTAAAATGTAAACTTCCAGCATAAATATTTCAGAAGTGCCAGCAATTGAGTGTTTGTTAACCATGGAATTAACCTGTCAGTATCTGCTCTGCCACAAATAAGTCTATGTCCATATAATATCTGTGCAACTTTTCCAGGACAATGAGAAAAGAGCCTGAAATATTAGAACTGACACAGAATATTGGTGGCTACGGATAACATTTATACAACTTTTCCATTTGTTGATGTATGAAAAATGTTGGTAAAAGAATAGCTTCCACCCACGTTTACCACAGCTGTAGTCATTTTATTCATCTAAAAGACACCAAAAAGCTATTTTCTGCATTTCTTATTCCCGTCTCTATTAAAGTGTTTAGATAGCTCCTTACAAACAATACAAGAGATCTGAATACTTTTGCCTCTTCCTGTGTACACTGTGTTAATTTTTTAACTTTTTTATTGGTGCAGCTTTCAATGAGAGTTTACAGTACCTGAAGTGGTGTATATAGTTATGATGTGCTTTCTGTTTTACTTTTTATCTTTGCACTGTGAGTTTGTGAAATGCAACTTTCTTGATTCAGTTCTGCGTGCTTATTAAATCTGGCCAGAAAATAATATGGATAATAGGATTTAAAATAGGTGTCAGTATTATGCTAAACTTATATCAGATGTTCAGTAAATTTAAGATGCCCAGACAGCAAGCAATTGTTCCTAATTTTGCTGAATCTATAAGGTTTGATACTTTTTTCCTGCTACATAGCAAGTTACTAATATCTATAAGCAGGAGTGTATAAACCAAATTCTCATAAAATTATCAAAGAAGCCTGTGTCCCTAGGCAGTGTGTTAGGCTTTTAATAGTGAAAGTATGGCTGCAGACTTTCCTTAACCATCATACTGTGAGTGGTATTACAGAGGTATGGAATTACTCACAGATTAATGCTCTTATTGTAAAAAATTAAGTAGTCTGTTTTGCAGCATGAGGCTGAGATTCTGAGACTTAACTATTGATTTTAAGTGTAGCCTGTTTAACAGATATTTACATATGCTTTGTCTGCAGAAATATCTGAGAGTCAGGGCTCTTTTAAGGTGTCTCAGGTTGTGCAAGCAATATATGTGCGGGCTGATGTAAATTTAAATCTGTTTTGTTTAACTTATTTAATTAAAATTTATTGTGGTGAGAAGGCACGTTGAATTATGTACAGCTAAGCCTACTTCACCTGAGCACTCACCACCATTTTGTGTCAATAGGATCTCGCTGGAAGTCCATGTCAAATCAAGAGAAACAACCTTATTATGAAGAGCAGGCGCGACTAAGTAAAATCCACCTAGAAAAGTATCCTAATTACAAATACAAGCCTCGACCAAAACGTACCTGCATTGTGGACGGGAAGAAGCTGCGTATTGGTGAATACAAGCAACTGATGAGGTCTCGAAGACAGGAGATGAGGCAGTTTTTTACCGTAGGGTGAGTACAATTGTTGTGATTGTTTTCCGAGACAGAGCACACTCTTTGAAACCAAATAGACTTATCTGTTTAAGTCACTGACTAATGTCATTTAGAAGGAAAGGATTTGAACTGGTAAGACCTTATTAAAACCATAAGATGGAATATGGAGCTATCAGCTTGCCACTGAATGCTGATTATGAGACTGATTGTGGAATTCTTTAAAGTCAAAAGAAGTTGTTTCCCATTAGCCTGAAAGGTTTGAACCATGTCTTTTGTGAGTTTTTAGTAAGCTAATCCATTCTGGGTTAGTAATGACTCCAGCATCATTTCCTAAATTAAGAAAAGAACAAAGAAGAAAACACAAAGGATTATTCCTGTGTAGATTAAGGAGTCAGGAGAGGGGGGAAAAGGGAGAGGAGTAATAGCAGCTGCATGAGGAACACACATGAATGAATGTTATCATGGTATGAAGCTACTAATAATTTTATTATATATAGAAGTGTGAAAAAAAATTAAAAAATAAGTTTTAGAAATAGTCTTTCAAGTAATGCATAGATAGACTGGGTAGATTTATAACTCAAAATACATAGCCCAGAAAGATCCTGGCACCATTTTAAGAACATTGTGTGTTTATAGCAGTATTTCCTCTAGTGTTCAGCTGAGAACACAGTACTATGAAACATCTACAGGCTAAAGATAACAAAAGTCCAGTGAAACAACTGCACCATAACTGATTTCTCTCTCCTGTTTTGTTTTTTTTTTTTTAATGAATTAATCTGTGATGCTCAGTGCTCTAACACAATGTTTCTGGTGATTTACAAAGAGTCCAAAAGCTGTCTCCAGTGCCAGCCTTTCCAAATTCACAATGTTCTGCTTATTTCTCTAATCATAACAGTCTCCTTTTGTTGGGTACTTCACTACCAGATAATTGACCTTGACGTCGATTATGTGCCCTCATTTTTGGCTTGGGATACAGAACTCCTGTTGCAGTCAATTATTTTGTGGTACAGCCTGCAACAATGTGGGCTCTTTCTTCAATCAGTAAATAGAAGTGGTTTTGATATCTTAAAATAGCCTTCCAGTCTATAGTTATGACGTTGTTTTTAAGTCTTCAGTTTAAGGGAAATTGTTTACTAATAGTCTTCCATCAAAATTGCACGTAGGACTCTAAATAGAAATCTGAATTTATACAGCACATCACAAATTATATTCAGATTGGAGGAATGAAATTCTAGCTTACATCTTCCAAAGCAGATTGACAGACCAAATCACATTTAAACAAGAAATGGAAAAGAAATGCCAAAACGGCAGTCTGAACAATTTGAGAATTGTTTGATAATTCAAAACAGTATTAAGCAATAGCATTTTACACATTCAATGGGATGGCTAAATGGGACTAAATATGGAGGATGGATTTAAGAAACTTCTAAAAATGCCTACCTAAAGAGTAGGTATTTCTAAGATATTTCTATATATCTACTGAAAGCTATTCAAAACTAAACTGGCGCAATCTAAAGGTGACATCTTTCTCATATATCCAATAGTGTAATCACAAAGACCATGAAAATATGACCATTTTTTGAAAGGATTGGTTCCAATTCCTATTTATGCTAAGTACACTTCACCATGTTCTATCCATGTTAAAGAAGTTTAAAGTAAACTACCTTATGTGCAGTTATATGATGATGCACTGGACTTTACCAAAACCAATGACTTTTAGTTGTGCAAGTGATGGAAAAGGGAGTGTGAAGCCTGATGGATGCATTCAATAAAGGTGAAATGAGATCCATGTTGCTGTTCAATGTGAATATAGATTTTGGTCCTGAGGAATCACAGGCTGGGATTTTAAAAAATGATTTCATACTTCCCTGTGACTTCCCACTGTTGTCCCAAATTCCCCTTTTCCCTCAAGAATAATTTAAAACAAACTTATTGGAAGACACCAAGTGAAATTAGTGACAAAAAACCAGACTAGAACATCTTTTTTGAACTGAAACATAAAACATGGAATAATTTGTCTCAGCAGAATACTTTACTAAGTAATGAAAAGCAACATTTATTCCAAATCAGATTATAACTTAGTGAAACACAGTAAGTGAGCCCATCAGCTTCTTAAACTTACTCTTCCCTGTGTTTAACATAAATATCACATAAAGTATCAGCTGGAACAGTTTTCCTAACTGACCTCACACCCCCATTATTTTACCACTGTTTTGATGGAACAGCATAAATCGTCCTTCAGAACTGTAGATGTGAGAGTTGAGTTGCTGCTTCCTTTTCAGAGTGAAATAAGAGACAAATGTGGTTTTTCGGGTTGAATAAACTCTGTGTTTGCAGTAAATATTTCAGTGGAAGATAGAGAACAAAAGTACAGAATAGACTCCAATGAAATGTGCCAAGTGCTTCATACTGCTTGAAGCACTGCTGAATATTTTTGCTGCTTTTTTTTTAAGACCAAACCAATTAAGTTGGGAATGGGTGTGCCAAAATGGCAACAAAATATCATCACAGAACAAAAAGATAAGTAGGAGATGTATGAAGAGCTGACTACACATTCAAAACAGGTGGCTAGAGGAAATAGCAAAAAAGCAAGAAAAATACATTTTTTGTAATTGTATTTGCATTTTTCTTATACCAAATATACATTTATGTTTTAGGCAATCCAGTAAATGAGTTCCTGTCAGATTCCCTTAGGTGAGCCACAGGCTAACATAGGATAATTCTGCTATGGGTAAAACCCCCATACATGGAGTTCTCCATGACTCAAACTTTTTTAATGCAAAAAGCACTTCAGTGAGCCACAATCTTTGATAAACGTTGGTAAGATATACAAAGGGAATTTAAACAATCTCAGTACACAAACTAGCCAGGATTTAAAATATAATAGTGAAACAAGCTAATGAATGGCCAGGTCCTGTTCTGATTTTTGAAGAAAAGACTCCAAATAATAAAATGAGAGTGAAGATTTCTTGGAATAAATTGGGCAGGAAATTAGATTTTCAGATGAATGTTATATACTTGATAGGCAAAAATCTAGGATCTGTCAAGTATTTTAAAGAACATAGTGGTACTTACGGAGTGGTAAGGCCTATTGCATCTCTACCGGAATGAATTTTGTTCCAAATGAGGTGGGTAATACACAGAAATAATTCATGTTTAATGCAGAGTATATTAAAAAATTGCTGGTTTCAATCTAGGGGAAGCTGAATCTGAAGCCAGCTATGTCTTTAAAATAATTGAGTTATTTTTAATAGCAAAATTATTAATGGAACTTGTGAATGATACCTTCAGCATAAGTTAATCCTGAACAGACTTCAAGTGATTGACAATTTATCCTCAATAGTAGTTTTTTGTAATGCATAAATAAATGTGGGCTAACAAATGGATCATATATAAACCATAAATTCAGATATTTTAAGTTAAGAGTCTGTCTTTTGTTGCCTTGTCTTGCAGAGATAATTCATTGCTCAGTCATTTTTGCAGTCTAATACACTCTAAATACAAGTATATGCTCTATACATTTAGCTGCAAAATGATGTAAGCAGTAACTTTTTTCTGTGCTTTACCAGAGTACGATGTTTAGAATAAAGCCTTTATAGTGTTTATAACTACTGTACACACATAGTCTGAATGTTGCTAGGCTATGGTTTTGAATAAGTCTGTAATATTATACTCCTGTAGCTTGAACTTACAGCAAGTACACAATGGGTGCTTTTGTGAGATTTACTGTTATTTCATTCCTTATGGGAATGTAAGTTTCAGGGGTGTGTAGCGTAGGAGCGTTTTCCTTAATGCAATCAATTTTTGCTTCAGTCATTTAAAGAGCTGTCAGAAAGTGGTTGGGAAGGGATCAGAAAACAATGGTCATTTGCCAATTTAAATGTTTAGCTGGTTTGGCAAAAGCCAAAAGAGGAACATTTTCCAGAAAAAATACTAAGAATATTAATGCCACAAACTTTTGAGCAGGTCAGTTTGTCTAAGAATTTTCATATTACTTCTATTTTTATATTTATTTAAATATTTTGGGCCAAATCTTTAGCCCCAGACTGGACAGACATCATCAGTGCTGGCAGAGCAGAGTGACCCCCTAGTAATTGTCCACATAAGGATTTCCTTGTCACAGAGGAGATGGTGGAGACAGGAGTGGCTGGAAGCCAGTGGTTGGTAGCCATGTGCCACCATTCCTCACAGATCTGAAAAGATCAGAAGATTAATGTTGCTTTCTGGAAATCTTAACAGGCAGAAAACTTCCATGAGCAACTGAGCTGAATTGTAACCTGTAGCTTGCAGGTAAAGTATGTTTTTGTCCCCCTTCCCTCCAAGGTTCTATGATTAGTAAAAGTCTATCTAGAGGCAATAATTAAATGTGTGGAATTCAAGGTTCTAAAAGACTCCATTAATATGAAAGCCTTTAAAATCTACAAATAAAAGAAAACATAATGGCCAGAGTTATAGGTTACAGAAGCTTCAACTCTTCCTTTCAGGGAGAGTAGTGGGAATTTAAACAATTGCTCTGCTTTCCCCCCCACCCCCCAAGAACTTAATTACTTAGGAAATTACAACACTCATCTCCTGAAATATACGCCATCCACATAGTTTGTGATATTTTGCAATAAGGCTTTCTGGGATGTAATGTGGCAACTAGAGCAGAATTTACAGTGACACCCTGATCAGCTCTAAATAATAACAGGTATTAAAACAGACATAGGTGTCCAGTTACTGGAGGGGTGTAGGTGCCCATGTTTAAGCGCCAGCAAATTTTTTGCTAGCAAATGGGTAGCAATTTGAGACCTTTTCCAATTAGGTGGTACAGTTACCACATGTTTACAGTTCTACAGTGAGATATAGGTAATTTAAAGTTATTACCCAGCCAGTAGCATGCATGCACAGCATGTCTGATTTTTGTTTAACATGTAAAAAAGGACTGCATTTCTGAATGACAAATTCAGTGAGCCTTTAACTTTCCTGTTAAACCAATCAAGTTCTTTGACAATGAAATTCATTCTGTAGTTTGTCATGCTTTTCTTTGGTGTGTTCTCAAATAAAAAGTACCTCTGTAAATTTGGCTTATGTTCAGATGATCTTCTCCCTTTATACTTTGAAATAGGAAAACTGTATCCAGCCCCATGGAAATGTGGATGTGTAAAAGAGTTCTGCTGACTTGATAAGCATTTGAAAGGATACCAGGATTTCTTAGTCTGTCCTTTAGGCCTTAAAAATGACAACCATCACTTCACCAATGTATCTCACAGCATTGTCTTAAGCAGACTTTTGAAATTGTTCTTGTTGCTTGTAAACAGGCAATTTGATTCTGAAAAAGTACAAACTGTTTTGGGGAGGGGAGGCATGGTGGTGAGTATTACTTTTGTGATACTTAATGTCATCTGAAACACAGCAGCAACTTGGGCTCAATCATTCTTTGAGTATGCTCTACAACTTCTGTTACAGGAGTTGTGAAAACTTTTCTCAAAGCATCATTTGGTATTGATATTGTGGCATTCTTTGATGAACAACTGGTGCTGTTTTGTTTGGTGAATTTATTTATTCTAAGAAATACTGGTGAAAGATTACTACCAGCAGTTGTTAGATGGGCAAATTAGAAAGAATTAAGTGTGTATGGCCTGGTGACAACTACGAAGATTTTTTCTGTTGATCATGTGTGAGTTTCATTTTCCTCTGCTTTGTGGAAGCATTCATTAATGTGAACATTTTCTGCATCCAGAAGTTGTGGAGGAGATATGTGTGGGTTTTTAGCAGTAATGGTTTATACTCCTGAAAACATGCAATCCTAAACCAGAAATGTTCCCATGTGAGGTAGGTGTTCAATTTTATGGATAAAGTATTGAAAGATGTTTGCAGAAAATCACTTGCAAGCAAATACATTGGCTGAAAATTGTTTTCACAGAACATTTATCAGACCATTTAAAAAGTGAAAATTTAGTGAAAAATCCCAAGCTGTTTGTAAATCATCTGCAAATCATCATTTGCAAACAGGAGTATAATGACTGTGTCAAATGAATTACTGCGTTTTTGCTCGCTGCTAGCCAGGTGTACGAGACTTACACAACAGATGTTTGAATTTCTCAAGCTGTGCAGAGGCTGTGAGAGTCAGGCTAGCAGTACCAGCCATGGCAGGACTACAAGCTATTTCAGTAGTATGTTATGCAGGGTGTTCATCATTTTACTATATCACTACCCAAACTTAAAGGACTGCAGCTTCCATGTAACCCTCTAGTGTGATATTTATCAAAATTAGAGTTTGATCAATGAAAAATAAAGACTTGACATTTAGGGTTTTATAAATAAGCTTAAAATTATTTTGTTTATTGATTTAGCCAGTGATTAGGAATTTGTGAGACTGGTTTATGAAATGTCCTTTTGAATTTTATATAGTGGTCAAGAAGTTGCAGATTCCTTAGACTATCCAAACATATCTGACACTATTTCTCCTGCTAAAATTCCTTAATGATTCACTGTTACTGGGTCAATATTGCTCTGAAGAAGGTCGGGAATACATTGAATTATGTGATTTTTAAAAAGATTATGCAAATAGGCATGTATGTTCAATAACTAGTCAATACAAAATCAGCATTTCCCAGGGCAGACTTTTTCTCTTTTTTAATCAAGTATTTTGCCTCAAAACCCCAGGATTTTACAAATAAAATCCTGAAAAGCAAATGGCATTCTGATGGTGGATCCAAATAAAAATCAAAATCCAGGAATAAAATGCCAAAAGAATGTCTAAGTGACATAGCAGTCTACCTAGCACTTACATAGTAAATTAGATGCTTACAGTTTCTGTCTGCCATTTTAGGTATTTACAAGTAATCTCAAGGCCCTCAGAACCTCTTGCCATGAGTTTAGGGGGTTTGGATTTTGGATACATGGTATGAATGGCAGCAGGCAGCCATCACATGTGTGCCTGGAAGTGTTTTGACGGTGTCTGTGCAAGTATTAGTTTGTATTATGATTCAAATAGGCACAGAAAATGCATTAAAGGATGGCTGGTAGTGACTGAAAACACTTTGCTCACCAGTTGTCCTTTGGGAGAGATAAGAGGAACCAATACCATAGGGGACTGGCCTATGAGCCCAGAGTTCTACCTGCAGCCTTTCTAGGAAACCACCCACTTTCCTTTCCTTTGGACTTGCCTCCTTCCCTTCTCTAAACACAGGAAATGATGTTTCCCTCCTGTTTTTTTTCCTTCCAGACAACAGCCTCAGATTCCAATCACCACGGGAGCAGGAGTTGTCTACCCTGGTGCTATTACCATGGCCACCACCACGCCGTCCCCTCAGATGACATCAGATTGCTCCAGCACCTCTGCCAGCCCTGAGCCCAGCATCCCTGTCATCCAGAGCACTTATGGTATGAAGACAGACAGCGGAAGCCTTCCTGGAAACGAAATGATAAATGGAGAGGATGAAATAGAAATGTACGAGGACTATGAGGACGATCCCAAATCAGACTATAGTAGTGAAAACGAAGCCCATGAGGCAGTCAGTGCCAACTGAGGAGTGTTCACAGAATTAAAGTACTCAGACTCATTTGGGTTTTTTTGGGGTTTTTTTGAACAAAAGTTCTTAAAGAGCCTGCATGCATGTGTGGCTCCTACAGTTACATCAGCAGAATGGTCTTAAATGTTTCTTATTGTGTGAGACAGATTGTTTCCCTAATTTTTCATGAACTTGGGTTTCTTTTGTTTTTGTTTTGTTTTGTTTTTTTTTTTTAATTTAGATGAAGACATAAATATCAGACATCAGGACTTGAAAACTTATATGAATCAATAGCTGTCTTACAAGTCTTACCTTTTGTCTTTTTCCGTTTGGATGCTGATAAAGGTTTAAGTTACTGTTTTAGATGGGGGTTTTACATTCTCACTCAGGTATGCTGTGCCAGCCTACAGGTTGTGAATGTGTTTTTATTCTGGATTATTTTAGAAAACAAAAACTGCAGATTTCATAGTGTGAAGCAGAACAAGTCCGCAAGTGTGCACACCTGTGCATCATAGCTCGTCTTTAAAAAATAGTCTCTGAATTCCATTTTTTTTTTCCATATGTATAGCTGAACTTCTGATGTGCCAAACTTTTCATAACTTTTGAATCTTAACATTTAAACAAAAAGTCTTAAAGGAGACACTGTAAAGTCTTAGACAATCCTTTGGCATCTTAAAAAAAATTATATATAAAACCTAATTTTTTTCCAGAATATGGTAAAGTACTCAGGAATCTGGAGACAGGATATTCTTAATTAGTGAACATGGTTGCCATAGTGCATGTGCCCAATTGCTTTTGCCTCTTGATGTGCCATTAGTGTGAAATTTTAAGTAAGCACAAAAGAGCGATCACCAGCTATGGACGGGCCTGTCTTAGCAGTGTGAGGCCACCTCTGATTACATCCTCTACCCCTTTGCTTTTAACCCTTGCATTCAGTCTTAACACATTTTCTCTTAAATAATTTATTCATTCCAGAATGTCAAGGGTCCAAATACTTAATATTTATTTTTAAAAGTACAGTTGGTGGCATTACACTTACAATTCCTTATTGATGTTTTAAAGAGCCTCTTCTTTCCCCTTCCCTAAATCACACAGATATATGAAAATAAAAGTGCACCTGCTACTAAAATGAACATGACCTTTATGAATGAGAAATTCACTTGTTCCTCTAACACTGTATGTTCAAGGAGCACTTGGAAACACTCTGCTATATGTATTGCAAAATAAAGTGAGTACTTTTATATATACATAGAGTACAAATATCCCTAAAATGTGTTTATAGTTATAAACCTCTATACTTAGACAGCAAGGGCAGATGTAAAATCCAAACTGCATTTACAGTCCACCATGCTGAATTTTTAGGGCCTGAGGAATCCTGGGGCAAATCATGGCTCTGTATATCATGTTCCTATTTCCACCTGAAGGAACTGTGCTACCTTAAGTGTTTATGCAGAGATTTATTTGTGAGCCTCCAAGTGGCGGAGGGAAGGCCACTCAAACATCTAATTGCAAAGGTGGGAAAATGGGTCATCAAAAATATTTATTGAATATTAGTCGTGTAGGAATGTGACTCATTCACACATGTGACTGTCGAGCATTTTGGGCTCTTCGGATGTAAGGTGCTATAGAAACTAAAATTTCTGTTTGTATTACTTCTAGAAACAATGCAATTACTGGAAAAAAATCTGGGAAATGTGAGAGAGAGGCATTCAAAGACTGTGAATCTATTAGATTTCAAAGACAGAGGAGAAACTGCCTTTATTTTTTCACTCATGTTCCACTCATGTTCACAAATAGATCACTGCATATATCTACAGTTCCAATAGGCCTGATGAATAAGTGTGCTGAAGCCCTCAACTCCCTCAGCTTTTATTTGGAATTGGCTGTGTTCAGCACACTGGTGATAAATTCAGGCTCGGCTGAGAGGTGCCAGTGGGCCTAGAGCAGCTCCTCTGGAAATCTGGGAGCATCTTCCCAGAGAGCTGCTCAGGCTTTGCTTTGAGCCTGGACAACAAAAGGAGCTTGGCGTTGGTCTGGCTGTCCCCATGCACCCTGTCCAGCAGACTTTTCTGTGAGCTGCAATGGCAGGATGCTCTGGGGAGGAGCAGTCACCTTCCTCACAGCCCCACTAAAGCCTCCTCTGTCAGAAATAGCCATTTTTGCCACTATAGGAGTCACGTTTCTATGTGAGAGAACGACCCCCCCCAAGACGAAGAAGATTGTTCAATTTACAGGACAATTTATAAAGATAATGGCATAGAAACACAATGGTCAAATTTCTCTGACCATTTTGTAATTTGGAACAAAAACAAAGCTATATTTTTAATATTTATTTAATTGTGTTCTGAGTCTATGTCTAATAAGCAATAAACTGATCTAGCCAAGTCTTTAAAGGCATATGCTGTGTCATTAGCTGGTGAGCGTCTTCTTTAAGCTGGCTAAGGTACTGATAGAAAGTGGGTTTTTGTTCTTAAAATAGCTTGGGAATTTGAACTGGTTTTAACACATACAGCTCAGATTGGGGGGAGGCCATCATTATTTCCTAAAAAAAAAAAAAAAAAAAAGACTATTTATTAATGTCTTACATAATTCTCCAGTTGGAAATATCTCTCCCACCCCCCATGTCACTTTCTTTCTCTCGCTCTCTTTTTTTTCTGATTTTGTTGCATAGGTAGAATGCTGTATTTGCTAGCATTGTATTTTATGTAATTATTTTTTTGCACAAAGGCGAACATTTAGATTAGTTGGTTAATTTTTTTTTTTTAATTTTATGACCATGCCAAAATAATATTCTGCAGGCTTGTGGAGAACAAAGGACTGTTCTTTAGGACTGAAACTTGATTTTGCTTGTAGTACAAAAAAAAACACACACTCACAGATGTTGTTTCATAAGTGTTATAAGCACTGGATATAAATGGTATTTTTTATCACTTCTGACTAATGTGAAACTGTTGTACGAAAACTACATGAACAAAAGTCATCTGTTTCGACTCGTGTGGGCCTGCCTCACAGTTGCCGGATTTGAGTCATTTTTATGTCTTGTTATTTCATTTATTTATGCAAAATACATGTATGTATGAACACTTTGTTTTAGCTCCAGCCCTGCCTCAATGCTGATGCTCTGTATGCTAAAGCCACATTCTTGAAAATGACTGGCTGTTCAGGAATTGCCAGCTGGTAAAAATTGCATTTACTGGCTGGGGGAGTGGGAGGAACATATTTGAATCTGAATTGTGCCTGTGAGCGTGTTACTCTATTTATTAGCCGACATTGGCTCTAAAATGTCAGTAGAAATCAAGGAAGGACAATCATAAGGATGAAACCCAACATTTTTACTTTATTGATCGGAGCTCAAAACAAAGTTTTTTGACTAATTTACCATCTCATTTTAGATTTTTTTTAAATTGTGTAAATATAACATAGGAAATAGAATTTTATTTTTTGTTCATGGATACTTAGTGAAGTATAAGTTATGTATTTACTTTTGTTCTATATCAGTGTATGTTGGTCCATATTAAATGCTGACAAGTCACTGTACCTCATGTAGATGCTGAATTTACACCCGCAGTGTGAGCGCAGTATTGTGGACCTGTAGCTGGGACAGCAAGATGCCTCACTTGTGCTCTCTCCAATTTTCAATAGCATATTCCACAAACAGGGAATACTTTCTTTCTTTGTTTTAGAAAGTTGATACATGAAACATGCCAAATTTTGGCTACATTTGATGGGAAACACAGTCTTCTGAATCCAAGTAAAACCAATGAGATATTATACTTAACAAGAAGGGCATTTGGAAGTCAAAAGCATATCCCTGAAAGATTAAAATGACTGAAATGACCCTTGCAATGCAGGCAAGACTCAACAATATCAAACCTTTATGTTGTACATTCATTTAATCATGTTATTGTTATATTAGGCTGTAATACGAGGGAAATTGTTCACACATTACACAAAGAGGATTCATGGAATTGCTTCTTAAGCTTTGTGTTTGAGACCCCTTAGAAACTGACTGAAAAGAAAAAACCACCTCCATTCAGGAGCACTAATATAGTAATACTATTTTCTCTGTGAACAGTTAATTTAATTAACAGATACAATATATTTTCTTTCGGAAAATTATTAAATACTTATATTCAAGAGAAGAAAACTCCCCCAGACAGTCTGATTCCAACTAGAATAGTTCACTTCTTGTTTTAAAAAATGGAAGATAAATGTCCTGATGGAAACCATACTGCTTTCCAGGGTTCAGATTTACATGCAGAAACAGGTCTGAAGAACTGGCCAGATTCTGTTCTGCCTGTATATTTGGACATCACCATTTAGCTTGTGAAACCACCTGCTGAGCATTCACAGGATCTCGATGTGCTCCTAAATCAGCGTGCTCAGGTGCAGGGGGAGGGAAAGGACGGGATGGCTCTGGGATGGAAATGCAAGCCCAACAGCAGCATTAGTCCCAATAAATACACTACCCTGTGCAAAGTGCCCAGCAGCCAGCTGTGGGCAGCTCCTGCTTTGGCAAAACACAACACAACCACCTCTCAGTGCCATCTAATCTCCGGGTTGCCATCTAATCTCCAAGTTTGTCAGTCACATCAAAGGCATGGCATTTCAAAACCATCTCCCTGCAAAACATTCTACGAGATTTAGACCCCATCCGCCCCCAACAAACCCGCTTGATATGACCACCGTGGTCATGAAGTGCAGTGCAGTGCTGCAGTTAAGTGGGGTGAACTTTGCTGAGCCAGGGCCAAAATAAGAACAACTGCACTGGAGATGCAGCCAGCAGGATGTATGTTAGAGTTCTTCATGTTTTTATGAGAAGTTAACAAATGGGCTTGGACCCCTTGGTGTTTTGCATGCTTTTTAAAGATTCAAGTTGGCACTTAAGCATGTTCTTTTAAAAGGATAATACTATATGACCTCATTTGATCTTTTACAAAACACATTTTCCTTTAAAAAACTTTTTCTAAACTTTTTTTTTTTTGTACAACCCATTACAATCTGTGATTTTTCTCACATCAAGCTACATTTTTGATATGTAGCAATGTCCTGCTACAGAAGGAAAAAAACAATGTATATGCAAAACTATTTAATTTTAATCCGATACCCTTTTTAAACTACCAGAATTGTTGGAAATGGTGACAAAGAAGTATTCTGGGATTTCACACGCTGGGAGAAAAGGAGTAGGGTGGGATGAGCTGGGCTAAAGGAAAACTTATCAAATGGTATTTATGGCAATATGAAAGCTATAAAGCAACTTAGTGACATGGCTTGCTTTGTAATTTCCGCTTTCGAAAAACCACAAGTGAGGTCCTTGGTGCTCTTGGAGTATGGGGAATGTGCAAATATTTAACTGTTTGTATGCTGCACATTGCAGACCTGCTAGTGTGCATTCTCCGTTTGTCTTCCTTTGTCATTTGTGTTTTGCTTTCCAGAAAGCAATGTTGTTTTTTTTTCCCTTGTACCCTTCTTCAGCTTGTAGCAAACTAGAATGCTTAGCATTTATGTTCATTCATTGTATTTCCCATGTAAAAATTTTTTTATTACATTAAGACAAGCTTATAAGCTGTTACTACATAACTTATCTTACTGTAACTCTTATTTCCTGACATTGTAATTTGTTTGTGATGTATATTGTGAGATTGTACTCTATGTTAATTTAATCAGCACAATTCACTGACATGCTGGACTGACATGCTAGCTGCTGTTTCAAATTGTAAAGTTTGTGTAGAGCTGTTGGGACAACTGAGACTCTCTTGTCAAGGTACTATGCTTTGATTCCTATAGCAACACCGTGGGTTCAGCTCTTTCTGGCGAGGGCTGCTTGTTTAACACCCACTGGCTACTTAACGGGCAGGTTTTCTTTGTAGAAATTCTATATACAGTGCAGGTACCTACCTGGGCCCATGGCCGGTAATTATTTGGGCGTTTAGAGGAAAAACTAGTGTCTATTGCTGCTTTGAATATGTTTTAAAGTCTGAAAATGTAAATAGTTTATCAAAAAAAATCTTGTACAGTCCAGTGTAAAGTTTTTAAATGAACTTAAAGGTTGCCATCACATCTCACACTCTCCTCTTGATACAGTAAAAAGAAAAAAAAAGAAAGAAAAAAGTTTGCTAAGGATATTGATTTAAGAAAAAAAATCTGTTCTCAGATTAAAAAAGAGAATAGTTATTCTTAGCTCTGCTTCATTGCATAAACAGACTTCTTGGATTTTGTTGTGCAGTATTGACGTGAGGTAAATTAAATATTAAATAATCTTTCAGTGGTACTTTTAAGAGTCTTCTCCTCCTCTGCCTCAGTTATTGATGGAAAAGACAAAATTGAAAGACACTGTCCATATACAGTATGTTCTGGTGTATGTTGGCACCTTATCTTCATGTTTTGGGTGGGTGGGATTTTAAATTTTTTTTTTTTTTTTTTTTTTTTGCACAAGGTGCTTTCTTGATATGTTAAACATGTCATCCTTGGGTGATACAGAATATGCCATGATAGGGGTTTAGACCCCTCAGGGGAGTGTCTATAAGACTGCCTATTTATGCTCATTTACCTCAAGACTGTCCTCTCTACCCTTAATCTATTCACCATCACTCCATCTTTTGTACTGCTGTTGACACTTACAAATTAAAGATAAATTTTGTTTTATGAGATGTGTGTGTGTGACTTCTTCTATGCATCCCTTTTTCCTTTGAATTTAATATTAGAGACTGACCATGATGAGTTGATGGGAAAATGCAAACAGGCCTGTTCAGCTGGCCTCCTGTAAAGTTGGTGACTGAATTTTCCAGCTTTTATGTTTTCCCCATGCCTTTTGAGTCTATGAAGGCATTTATCAGCCTCTGTAATCCATTAACACCACATGCTGTAAAAGACATGCATGATAACCAACCTAATTTGACAATACACACTGAATATTGTCAATTTTGTGTGCAGGAAGTGCTGTTGGTGGCAACATAATCCCTGAAAGAATTTCAGTGAGTAGAAATGAGACAAAGCAGTTCTCATGTTTCTTCTTTTTTTGCCTCCCCTTTCTCTGCTGCATATAACTTTAAATAAACTAACCAAAGTTGAACAACAAAAAGCCTATAGTTGCCATATTGCCATGCCTGTAAACTGCTACCATTGGTGTGCTGTGATTGGTTTCTGAGTTAGCAATTAGTCATGGTTTTCATAGGAAAATAATAAATGACATTGAAGAGCACTGTACCGTGGAAGAAATGCAACGGAGCCTTTTGGTTGTACATTACATCAGATTCCAGCCAAGATTCACTTAGTGCACAAACCACCCTGAAACATCCAAGTGGGACAGAATCCTTTCTTCCTTGGAGAGAGCATTGTACATGAGCTTCCTAAAAATGACATTCTGCACTAGGAATCTGTGTGGTGGAATAATACAGAGGCAACAGGGGATGGTAATGAGGAGTCTGACCAACATGTTATAATAGATAAATACATAAATATTGACTTTTGCCACTTAATCAATTTTTTTTTTCTCTGTTCCCCACACACACCAATTACCATGAGATTTTTCTCCTTTTTCTCACTGGGATCTGCAGCTGTGAGTACTGATCAGTAACCAGGAACACACTGATGGGATCAGCTGGGCTGCTACACAAGTACCATGAAAATCAAGCTGAGCAATGTCTACAAAATGTCCCTGCGTCCTGCAGCCCTAAGACACAAAATGTTCGTGTGACATCTCTAGGTGTCGATATGCACCAATTGCCATGCAGGGGCTGTCTCCACATGTACAGCAATCTTCTGGACAAGGCAGTGTTTTGGGGGCTAACCCATGCAGCAAGAGCAGCACATTTGTTTTTCCTGGAGAGCATCACCTCTGGCCCTCTTGCTGCCTTCCTTGTGCTGGACTGGTTGTCACTCTAAATGATCATCTTAGCCTTTAGAAATTTGGCTTATAATACAATATGTGCAATAGGTTGCAAGGGAAAGGTAGCACAGAGCTGGATGAGCAATAAATGAGCTCCTAAATTACCATGGTTATTCCAATCATCACAGGAGGGCTTTGCTGCACTGGAAGCACCAAATAAGTGACAGGGCACAATATGAGAGCTGAGGTGCTCCTGCTCTCTCGTCCATTCTCCTCTCAGGTGCTTCTCCCTCTGGCTGAGCACAAACCCTGCTCTCCAGCTGCAGGTTCCTTGGGAACCCTCAGGAGTGCTGCAGTGAGGGGTTTTCAAGATTCCAAGGTACAGCAGGAGTCTGTCTCACCACTGGAATTTTCCCATGGCCATTAACTGCTACCACAGTAGCCCAGGAAGAGCAGCTCATACGAATTCGGAGAAGGGGGAAAAAGTAGTGGTTGATTTATATCTTTAATATATGGTTTATAATAGAAAATATGAGCTCCAGGTTGTGTCTCTGAGCAGTTAATGACCAGCTGGGTTAAGGGCCTTCAAATACTGCCATCGGTCATTAACTGCCAGGAAGTATCCTTCCTGTCATCTATTATTCCTTAATTGTATCAAGACCCACTACAGTGGAGGAATGTTCAATCTGTGGATTAATTGGAATCTGACCCTCGGCGGTTCTAATAATATCAAGGCCATTGCAGGTTAGCATTGGGGTTCTTGACATGACAGTCCATAACAAACTTCTTCAGAGTTGTCTGCTTTGTATTAATGCCTGCTGGATGACTGACACAGAAAACCATAAATGCCCTGTAGAAATCACTGTGGTCAGTTGTATTATGAACTACTTAGGGACAATTTAATTTACTTTGACACCACAAACTTTAAAAGCTTCTATGCTTGTATGAAAACCTCTTGAACATTTGGTTGCTGCTGTATTTTGTCAGCAAAGGTTCACTGGATAAGAAAAAAGGTTAATAATAGAGATTTAAATAATGCTTCTCAAATAATCAAATTACAAAAGAAAAACATATTGATTATTTAGGTCTTTTTTTGCCATTCTTCTGGACTATCAAGATGTGTGAAGAAACCAGGCAGGCATTTTAAGTTTCAAAAACAGAATGTAAGCTCAAAACTTGCAAATACAAAGTGTAAAACCCACTGACTCTTGCATTCCTTCTGCAACTTCCAGTTTTAATCTTATGAATAAGATACCTCACAATTCAGATGCATGACCAAGCTTCTTTTTAAGTCAGGCCACAAGGACTGTGTTTGGAAATCAGAAAATTTCCATATTTTGCTGTGATCCAGAGCCATGCAGCAGAACCCTAGCCTGCAAGACACTACAATCACTAATTGGAAAGGTATCTGCCACTAAGCCCCTTAAACGGCTAATAATTTCTTTCTAGCTACTGTATGTTCACAACTAATTAATCACAAATAGGTTTCAAAATTGAAAACACAGTAACTGTCTTACTGGATTAGACTCCTGGTCCTCCTGGCCCAGTAGGTTCAACAGTTCAACAGTTGCAACAGGAGATAGCAGCTAATGAGAGCGTCTGAGCCTGGCCAACATCTGCATCTCATTCTCATGTTCCCCAGCACTTACAGTAATTGTGTTGGGCTATTAATGGGTACAACCCTTTCCTAGTCAGGAGCACAGGCTGGTATTTTGGTGGATGAAATGACTGAGGGAAAATTAACAGTTGAGTTTGCATCCCAAAGAAGCGCCTTGATAAGGAGTTTTGCAACAGCTCTATTTATTCTTGTTAATGGAAGAAAATCAGGGAAAACAGTCAGTTTATATTCGACTGAATTGCAAAGTCCATTATATGATCCAAAATACTTAGGATGATAAACTTCTCTCCATTTTTGCAGGATCTGGTTAAACTTAACAGACTTAATTCAGAAAATCTGGAGATCATAGATTTTAATGATCGAATTACTCAATCACAATGAAATATCTTTTATTCAAACATCAGGAAATCCACACTTGATTGCAGACTTAGTTAATTCCACTAGAATAGCTGCAGCTGCTGGAAAACCAAAGGCTAAGTGCTGGAGAGGGAAAAAGAAATCCCCCAAATCCACCCACCCACCCAAAAAGAAATGCAAGTTTCTTGCCACATGTTGAGAGATGATGCTGGGAAAAGGTTTTTGGCAAGACCTTTAGGTACAAGCTACCTATTTTGTGAAGTGTTACTGCAGAGGCTAGAAAGTTCTTCTAGTTTTGACAACTATGATATGGGTTGAAAGAAAAAGTCAGTTTAAATGCTCTTATTTGTATCAGCTTCTCCTGCAAACAGAACGTGCAGAACCCCCCCTAACACTTTATATAACACCAACTACTGGAGGGAAGCACTGGATATCCTAGATTTTTAGATTTTTTTTTAAGGAAAAAAAGCTCTTATTTCAAGGAAAATGTATATATATATGAATATTCACATCATGTTATTGTGCTGAGCTGCAATATTCTGTGCTAAGAATGGCACCACTTCCCTTCTGTGTATCCAAGTATGAACGTGTAATAATTCCTAAAAGATTAATGGATCTTTTATTCTATGATAGATGGTTTAATGTTCATTTGCTGTACTTGCAATTCATCAGTTATTTAAGGTGGTCCTCTAAAATGACAAAATTATGGGAAAATTAATACAACTCTTTGACATCACCAGCTGCTCCCACCCCTCCACGGGGAAGACTTCTAAGCTGGTCATTATGCACATTTCTTGGTCCATCCTATGGCAGCAGGGCTGAGGGCAGGAACTGCTGGCATCCCTCACGTGCTGGGACAGGGCTGCCACCCCTCCACACCCTCAGCTCCCATGTGAGCTCCCTACTAGTCCTTCTGTCCTCTTCACTTGTCCTCCCACAGGGCAGCACAGCAGAGGAACAAGGGACAAATGCAGCATTCCATCCCCTCATGGTGCCTCCAGTCCTCTCAAACAGATTATTTTGGGTTTGTTGAGACCTGAGGGCAAGCAGAGAGTGTTTATAGCATTCACTCCATCACATCTGCTGTGGGTGTTGGCTCTGGGTGGCCGGAACCTTGGGCAGCCCCCTGGGAGAGGCTGCAGAGGGATTGTGTCACTGGGAAGGGATGTAGGGAGCCCAAGCAATTCTGTGACTCCCAGAGTAATGCTGGAAGCAAAAGTGCCTTCAAAAAGACCTCAGAATGGTGATGGGGAAACAGAGTTTTTCTTCTTCCTGTAGTTCACTAGTCAGAAGATAAGAACAGTCAGAGAAAATTTGATGACTCAACTTACAACTTTAAATTTTGACCCAGTCTCCATTTTTTCCTACTTCAGCCTTTGCTGCTGAGGAATTTGTTTTGAAGGAGTCTCAGTAGGACCCCCATGCTACCAGTCCTGCCGTGGGAGCTGAAGAGCTGTGAGTCCTGCCCTTCAGACTCTACCACACAATTGGTTCATGCTGGACTGTGAGCTGGTGCAAAGGACCTGATGGGCTAAGTGCCCTCAGCAGAAAGGAATTTCTGATTTTTTTAGTGGGATAAACCTATCCAGGGTGAGGGGAAGTCTTAGCTTTTTGAGACTGTGTACTGGGTTTTTTATGTCTTTCTTACTGTAGAAACAAAAGAGAGAGGTTTTGAGCATATTCTTAAGATTTTTCACACTGTTCTCTAATGCTTAATCGAGAAAAAAACAATAGAAGGAAGATCTGTGGTATAAGTTAGCAAACTCAGTAGGCACAGAGTGTTTGGAAAGTGGTAGGGCCATGATGAAAAATGTAGAAGAAGTCACTAGCACCGTCTTTTGATAATTCAGGTGAGTGGAGTTACAATAATATATTGTTTGGTCAACACTTCATTTTATAAAGGACAGTGAATGATTTTAAATGACCTCATAAGATTTTTTATTTTTTTTTGAGCTGACAGATTGCTTCTCTGAAGTTCTGGGAGCACCTACTCCCACTAGTGTCAAGGGAAGAGGACAGTTCATTCAGCATTTGGCAGTAAGTGCACAGGATTTTTCCAGAGACAATCCTAGGATTCATATTTGATGTTAGGTGCCTCAGACAATGATTTATAAAGCTTCCTTTCCTCATTAATCCCTCCATGAAATCCTTAGGCTGATCATGCTTAGGGACAGTTCTTTTGCGGTGTTTTGGTTTTTGTACTGCAAGGAGTTTGTGATTGAATGGCAAACAGAATATATCAGAAAATATGAGGCCTTAAGATGCCCATAAAAATCGCAGGTTGTAGAGAACTTCAAATTGGTTCAGTTTTTTATTCATTTTTAATGGGATAAAGTAGTGGATTCCCACAACAACAAGACCAGGCATGGAAACAGTCTGTGTTCCCTTATTCCACAAACTTCAAAGACAATAGGGTTCTGAAATGAACATAAAGCATTCTGAAATAATGAGAAGAAAAATCATGTTATTTTTCTTTTCTGAAAATGTTATTCCCAAGTGAGGGATAAAAGTAAGCATTAAATAACTCCTATAGACAACCAACAAATTCCCTACATTTTCTTAAATGTTTGTGCAAAACATGCTGCATTTGGAATCTCAGAGTAATCACTAAAGCTTCTTAAAGTTTTCAAATTTTCTGTCTAGATATTTGCTTATCTTTTCTCTCACACTTGCTTTTAATGTCTGAGCACTTAAAATTCAGGCATGCTTTCCACCTCTCCTCATTTACCTCCAACAGCTTAACCTGCAATTTATTGTGAGGATTGCACCTATAAGTAAAACAGGATCAGACCTTAATTTGATCTGCTATTTATCCGTTGTGTTAATTGTAGCCACAGGGTTGTATTAAGAAAGTCAAAAAGTACCACTTGTAACTACAGAGTGGCTCTCACCTTTTAAATGGAAAAACACTCGTTTTCTAGAAAAAATAGGAAAAATGTGGTTATGAGCTAAATGAAGAAGGCAGAAGGGTTTCTGTTTTTCCATTTTTAATGTAATTAATATAATATTGGCACCCAAAATGTAGCTATCTGGGTGCAAGCCTGCTCCTAGCTTTTACTGCTGCTGGTAGGAACAGATGCGTAATTTCTCACACTTTTGTTTGTTTGTTTTTTTTAAGCTGTAAATGGGGTTCTTGTTAGGCTAATGGATCTTGGGATTTTTACTTCAAATTAATCAGGAATTTTGTCTGCTTGTATTTCTGAATGATGTATTCTTCTTGTTCTCAGGGGTTTTGGGTTTATTTTCCAAGAAAGAAGACAATAATTTACAGAAAAAATAACTGAAAAAAGATTGAAAACTTGCTAAGAGAAATTCTAGTCCTACCAAGCCACCACAGTGGTAAATTCCTGGTGCCCAGAAAGGTTTTGACTGAGGAATCTGTGCTATCTTTCATAGGGCCCACTGAAAATAAGGCAACCAGCCTGAGAATAGTAAATTAAAGGGAAAAATCCCACCTGAAATATCTTTCAGGGCAGACTTGAAAATAGAGGTGTATAAATAGCACAGAAATGTAATAGGTTTAGAAACACCAACATCTCTTAGGCCCCTTTGGAAGTCCTGGCCTTAACATGCTTAAAGTTTCTGGAAAATGAACAATAAGCACTTTCAATTCTCAGCTTTGGGAAACAGTTTTCCTCAGCTGGGCAATGTTTCTGCTTTCTCTCACCCAGAAAGTCTAATACGCTCTGTGAGATCTGTAGTAGAGCTTCTGAAGGGGAACTCTTGCCCCAAAATGCTGATCTGAACAAACTGGATGCTTTGTGAAGGTGATTGCTGGTGGGCAGCATCTTCCACCTGTTTATTTTCCCTCTCTTGAGGTCTGACAAGTGAGTTTTGACAATACTATAGGGGCAAGACATGTAAAGTCTAGAGAGACATAAGTGCAGAAAGACTCCCTTGTGAAGACATTTCCGTGGGAAGGCGATTTTCCTGGGTTGTTGCAGCATCCATTAAAGTGGGTTGAGAAGAGATAGGGGGCCAGTCTGCAGAAAAGAAAGGTGGAAAACTTGGAGGTTATCTCAGTTTGCCTACTTTTTTTTGTGTGATGGAATATGTTGGGTGCTTGATATAACTGTGCCATGTTTACCATGTTTTATGCCAAATCAGTGTCTTTCAAAGGTCTCTGATCACATCTCAAGGGAATTTTCCTAGGTGTGGAAGTTCTGTTCCTCAAGGACAATGTGATATTTTCTTAAGCTGAGAAATAAGTTCAGAAGAGGGTTGCAGTTACCATTAGCTCTCATACCAAACTGGGTAAAGATATACCTAAGGAAAATGCAGTTTCAGCCCCCTGCTGTCAAAGGACAGATGTTAATGGCCATTTTAAATAACACTGAGTTACATACTCCTTCCTGCTGGCCAAAAAAGGCACTGACATCAAGGATGTGCTGTGTCTAGTGCTTGGTTTTGAACCCAAGTGGTGAGAAGCCTGTCTGGCATGTGCCATTCCAGACTACAGGCCACACAATGCGTATGTTGTACTAAAGGCCCTTGAAAGCATTTGTGGGTTTTCCTTTTAAATATCACCTACGGGTAAATGCTGTTTCTGGAGCCTTGTTTCTGTGTCAGCACGTGGAACAGCGCAGTGCTGCACAATACCAGGCTGTTCTCTGCATGACAGTTACAGGGTCACCCCTGCTACCCTGCATGTGATTCCTGATTAGAGATCAGAAAGAGGTTTTTGGCAAGGGTGTAATAGCAGAAATCTGAAGAAAGCTTGCATTTTGGAGACTTAGCTTTATGGTGGACTCTTAAACGTACTTTACCTGTCTTTTTTGGACCTTGTTCTCTCTCTTCATTTTCCCAACAACAATAAAAATTTTTGTGATGTCCTGTATTCTGAGTCAATGCTACAAGGGAGTCTCCATCTGCTGTTGTTCATATATAAAATTTATGGTCCCATTGCCATAAAATAATAAATTGCTAATAAATTGAGTGACAATTAAGAGACATGTGATTACAAAGGGGAGACAGACAAAAATTAATGGTTATTCCTTAACTCTTCATACTTTTTCTATTCTGCATTCTTTTTTGCTGGATGGCTTAATTTGGAATGATGTTTTTTTAATGCCTATAGCCCAAAGGTATGGTTTTGTTTGGTTTGTTTGTTTTTGGTTTTTTTAATTTTTTTTTTTATTCCTTGAGGAAGAAAATTGATTCCTTATGTTCCATACATTAAGTTTCCTTAACATTTTTTTTCAACATGCATAAAATTATAGATCTCTGGAGAGAGTGAAATACCACGTTGCACAATGTAATACCACACCCAATCTCTTTATTTCTCCCCTCTGCTGCCAAACGTTCAAAAATCATAACATTAATACATTTCAGGGTACTTGTTTTCCACATCTGATACAAAGTAAAACTATAATGAGTGACCAGCCATGAAAACATGTGATGTCAGTTTGTGGGGGATAGAAGTTCTGGGGAATAAATCCTTGAATCTGCTGCCTACAAAGAGTCAGAGTGGAGGAGAGATTTGGTGAGTGAGGACTAATTTTAACAGTGCCATCCCGTGTGTGCCTAAGGAACTACACTGTAGGTTCTAGATAGTGAGCTAGCACCCTTGAGGGAATTGGAAAGATGACATCAAATTTTACAGCTGAAGCAGATTTTATGAGAGTAGTAAACAGTACCTAATATAAACCAAAAGACAGGAAAAAGTATTATACCCAGGTCACTACTCTGTACTGAAAACTTGGGACATCACACTGTGCTTGGATATATGAATCTTTTAAACCAAAGAGTAAAAACATCAGGTTTGTGGACTATTGTGTATCTTTCACAGTTTGCTTGATTTGCATCATTAAATCAAAATGCCTTTTCTGAGTGCCAGTTGTGCAGCAGATTGTGTAAAGAAGGTCCCCCTGACAAGCTGTTCCCAAGGAAGTGAGGAAGTGGAGCTTGTCTCCAGCTGCATATCTGAGAGGAGGTGCTCAGTGTGTTAAAATGGTGTTTTGTTTGTGGCTCAGTAAGACAGATACCAGTTCTAATCTGAATAAGTCATTTAGTCCATTGTTGCACCCTCCAACAGTATTATTCATGCCGCTTTTTCCATTCCCACCTAAAATTTTTTCTGTCTGAATTTTCCTTCTTTCAAGTCCTCTATCCATCCATCCCTGCTAACTCACATTCTGCATGAATGCCTTGCTGGCAGTTCTGAGCTCTGTAGTCTCACTTCTTTTCTCTCCTTCAGGATTTCGCTTTTTCTTGTTATGTCTGTTCTGGTTTTGTCTTCTCATTTTTCCCTTCCACTATTTCCTCTCTCCACCTTCACTTTGCATGAACTATATATCAAGTCAGCTGGCTGGGTGTGTACGTGGAACATTTGAGAAAGCCAGAATAAGGTAGAGGAGGGTAAAGGAAAGAAGTCTGTGGGTAGTTGCTTAAAGAGGGTCTTGTGTTTCCAGTACCTATGAGGGGGGGAAAAAATGGGAAAGAGAAAAAATAAAAACGGATGGGGGAAGTAAAGTACTGAAAAAAATTCTGGTGAGCTCCTGTTCATTTTGAATCCTGTCAGCAGGGGATCCTGGTACAATAACAATATTATCAGTTACCTTATTTTATACCCATAAATTATGACACCATTTTTACAGGTAAATCTGTTGTGACTTCACCTTTCTCCCTTCCCTCTCACAGAACAATTTGTAGAAGGAAGGGGATGCCAAATATTTAAGAAGCCAGTTAAAAACTCTTTTTTTTCCCTCTTTTCATCAACTTTCTCCATGCCAGCATGTGCAGTAAGTTCCTGTCCCTGAGAGTTTGCACCAAACCCACAGTTTGAACCAAGCTGCACCTAATAGGCTCCTCTGTTAGTTCCCGCCAACTGAAGCTCCCAGCAGTGGATGGAAAATCAGACATCCAGCACTGCACAATAAATCTTATTGTAATTCACTCACTTAGCATCACCGCGAACAGGCCTTGAAAAATGTGTCGTGTGTGCTTGAAATCATACTTGTGCTCCTGCCATTAAAGAGCAGGGGAAAAAAAAAACCCTCGTAAAAAAGTTTCATTTACTTTTTTGTTATAAAATACTTCTTACTGGTGCCAGCTGGAAGGAAAATGACCCAGTTAGATCTCAAAATTATGATGTAGCTTTAAGTGCTATGTTTAGATTAACTGCCAAAATGTTAGTATAAAGTGGTAGGTGTTTGTGTTGCAGATAATAACTAATGTACTGTTGGTCAAGATAGGCCACTGTTCTGTTATTATTGTATGGATCTTATGACTAAACATTGGAGCAAGCCTAGTGGAACAACAATATTTTACTGTGCCTGGAATACTAGCTTGTCAGAACTTAATTGGGGTGCCAAAAATCTAATGAATCAGATGGGGAAGATGTCTTTTTTTTTTTCCTTCTGTCTGCTGATAGCTCTGATTTGTATTCCTTTCTCTAAAGCTAACTGTATTTTTCTCATGTATTTCCTGGCAAGTGCTGTCTCAAATACAATCGAATCCCTCTGATTGTCAAATGATTATGGTCTTTCAAAGACAGTGAAAACATCTTTGCTTTCTTTTTTTTTCCCTTTGCTTGTGAGACTGGGTTAAATGTGCTGTATATTTTAAAGGACCTGGCATACAAGGAAAAATCAAGGTTAAAAGCACTTCAGAACTCAAGTTGTGCTGATGTGTATGACCTTTGGGCCCAGAATTAGCTATTTTTACTCTGTTGATATAAAACATTAACCTCAGTCAAATGCTTCTTGCAAGAAATGAAAACAAAACTGTGATGTTTAAATACACAATCTAGATGTACCTACACCAGTTGCCATGAAAAAGTCAACATTTGCTAACAGACACCACATGGTGGATTCTGTGGTACTGCAGCTTTTCCCTTGAAAAGGAAAGGAAGTACCTGTGGGAGAGGAAATATCTGAAAAATATGGAATCTACATGAAGTCCTAACCAAGCTTCTGTTGTCATCAGTCCTTGCTTCTGACTTTCCCAGCTCCCTTCTCTCCCCTGTTCTGCTCTATCCAGGCAATAATTGTGGCTAGGTTATGTTCAGTAATATTATGTCTTGTCTTGTCCCTGCTTGTGACTCCTGTGTTTCTGCTGTGAGGAAAGGTTTGGTAAAATATACCACATGTTTTATTGGACTTTTTCTGTGTGTTTGGGTGGTTTTATTTGTTTGTTTGTAGTTTTTGGTTTGTTTGTTTGTTTGTTTTTTAATGAGGGAGAGATTAGGCGGAACCAAACCAAGAAATACTTGTTTCTTGGTCTAGTCCTGCCTTAGAATTGATATGGTTTAAGTCTTGTGTTTGGTCTTAATTTTCATAGCTGATTTGGCTTCTAAATACCACTTGGGACTATTTTCGGAAAAAGGAAATTTAGAATAACCTCCAAATCTTGTCTAGTCCTAGGCTAATCGATGAAAATGCCATCTGCACATTGCTTACAGAAGCAGATTTCCAGGGGACATGCAAATGGCATCTTGCTGAAATTTGCTACATTTTCCAAAGCTTCATCTTGGACACTTGGTTAAAAGAAAAGAATCTTGTCAAACAACATAACAGAGATTAAATTTTATATTCAGAATGCACAATAAATAAGGTTAACTTTCAAATTTTTTTCTAGTATCTATGTAAAATCCCGTAAAAAAGTTCTGCAGCTGGTAAACAATAGAGAGAAATGATTAATGGATTTATACTTATGCTTTATTTCAAAAGAAGGTAATAAGATATTTTTTGTTTTAATATTATTTCAGGAATGATAGAGAATAACTGGTGTTATTTGAAATAGGAGAAGTAGTGTGTTTCAAATAATGTTATTACATTGATCCTTTTCCTTAACATTCAGAATGACCAAAAATTTATGCAAACTCCTCTGGCTGCCAAAATAAAAGAACAGTGGGGCTCTTCGCTGAGTCATATTATTATGAACATGGCATGGTGTAAAATGGGTATGATTAAAAATTCAGGTTAAGACTTCACATCCTTAATCATAGCTATTAAGGTAGCTGTCCTATGGATTACTTTGATTTGTTAGGATACTAACAATTTTAGACTAAGATTTGAGTCTTATGAATTGGGAATGCTGTAGACAGTAGTGTTTTGAATTCAGTAAGAATGAATTTTCCTTCTCTACTCAATCTAATACTAAATGCACTTGAAGTTTTATTGCAAGTTCTCCTTCTTGAATTCCTAGAATGAAAGCTTAACATCTCAGCCTTTGCCATACCAGGAAGTGATCAGTGGAACGTTTTAGAAAGTGATCACTGTTTATTTTAATTTGCTACTCCAATTAGAGTGTTCAATAAGAAAATAATTTTAATTAAAATGTGGATACTAAAAATACTGCATTACTCTTTTTCGAATGAAGATGTATAAAATAGACAGAACTTTGGAAATATAAGAGTTTTTACTACTTTTTCTAAGAGCTGTGGCTGAAATATTTGCACAGATGTCCTGCAATGAGTAACAGGGACAGTACCACCAGCTGGCACAGAGTTAGAGTGAAATGGTGTGAGGGTATTGAAGCTTTTTTCCTACCTAATTTCATAGCAGAAGTTCACCTAATGTAGTAACTAATGGACAAACACAGAGCTTATAAATATGCCTTTGAAATACTTTCAGAAACAGGATAGAAGTGAATCCCTGTCTAACAAATTGTGATGGAAAGGATGAAGCTGGAAAATCAACTTTTGGACTTTCGTGTTGGCTGCTGAAGTCCTGATTCCAAAGCTGTGAAGCTTTTATCTTGCTTGTTTCTACTGGTGTCACCTCTCAGAAGCAGGTCTGAATTGATGCTGGCACACTTCCATCACTGTGCTGGGTTTTTAGGTTTGCTGTTAAATTTGATACAGATTTTGTTCAGTCTTACCTGAGGGTTGGCTTTTTAATTGAAAGACTGAGGTTTTTGGTGTTTATATTTGCTGTCTGAGAGCTATAAGAGGAAACCTCAACAATCAAAGCTCAATGCTTTGTTTTTCTTAGTAATGGGAAACTTGCAGAGGAATTAAAAATAATAGTTTTTGGGTTTGGTTTATTTGTTTGTTTTGGGTTTTTTTATTGGTTTTGTTTTTGGTTTTTGTTTGTTCATTTGCTTTTGGTTTGGTTTGTTTTTGTTTTTTTTTACAAAGAGTATGTAAGTGTGAATCTCTGTACTTTCTTTGCCTGACAATTGTTGTAGTTTGATACTGTATTTTTTCTATGTGTTGCAGAAATTGCCAGGTCAAAACCTTACTTATTAATAGCTCTAGGTTTGTTGGGATGGGAATGGCATCCAGTTCTGCTGAGAAACAGCTGAGGATCCGGGAGTCTAAGACATGTTCTTTTATGCTTCTTAGTGAATGTGTAGCAACTAAAAGGAAGGGTGTGGGTTAAGAATTATATGAGTACAGGTACCTCTGTTGGTAAGATTTATGCTCTGGTAAATGCCACATATTTTGCAGAACTCCTTTGTAGACAACACACAATGTTTCCATTAACTGCAGCAGTCTTAGAATCTGTACCATAAATAACAACACTGAGTCCATCTCATGTGTTCACAGCATATAGGATAACCACTGTGGGGGGGGCAAAATCATCAAGAAAATTCTGTGTAGAGTCATAGCTACAACGAGCTACAGCTATTACTGCATTCCTCATAGTCTGGGGACAGAACATGTAGTTATATTCTGCCAAAAGTAAAGGTACTTCTTAATTATGTCAGTTTATTTCTGCACAGCAAAGCAGTCTAAGCCAAAACACCGTGAACAATATTTAATTTTAGTATTGTTTAAAATCCCAGCTTTGCTTCTGCCTGAAATGTCTCCAGATCCTAAGTGTTTACACTCTTCTGCTTTAATTTTTATTAAGATAATGTGAAAATTGCAATGATAGTTTACCTTAACTGTTGACATGCTTGCTATCTTCAAATAGTCCGCATAATTTCCCTGGGATAATGAAATCGTATTCTGGATGGCCAGTGATGCTATCTCAGGTATCCTTACAGTTAAATACCGAAAACAGTGTATTGCCATGGGTGAATAAGTGGATCTGGTCACTAATGATGAGAATGTTGCTTGGTTTGGCAGTGAAAGAAGCTGGGTGCTGTCTGACATCTTCAATCGCTGGACAGGCGAAACTTCACAGCCTGAATCCTACACCTCACAAAACCACGAAGCTCCTGCAGGAACTGAACATATAATTGTTCATTTACAGTCCTAGGAGCCTGCTCTGAATCCCCTGCCTTACATGTTTTACACAGAGACACGTGCTGGGGACTTTGTTGGGCCCTACCAACAGTTTCAGTTTTAGGAGGTGCATGTTGTCATGAGTTCCATGCTGTGCTGATTAAGCCACATACTTCACTAATCAAGCTGCAAAGTTAAGTAGGTGAAATTTAATAGACTCTACTAATCAAGGTGCATTCTTTGTTGAGCAAGCTGAATATTTTAAATGTGGAGGGTTTTTATGTACTCTGTTAACTGGCTTGGAAGCCTCTTATTGCCTACATACATGGCTAGCAGAAAGCCACCAGAAGCTGTTCCATTACTGACAATGGAAGGAATGTGAACTTTCACTTTGATACTTGTTCCAGTAGAGCTTAGGGAAGAAGTAATCAAAATTAGCCCTAGCGAGCGAATGACACTATTTCCCTTTGATAAGTCTCATAGGATTACACTGGGACACATTCCTAACATAGCAGTTCCCACCAATTGCAAGGGTACACGTGTTACACACAACCCTTGCACCTCAATTTGCCTGCAGGTTTCTCATGAGATCATTACTGATCTTTAAGGCCCTCTCGTGATGATTTTTGTCCTTATTCATATAATCTTAATTCAGTTTTAATTCTGAACCCTTTCTCCAGGGCACCTCAGTCACACTTTGATTAGCAAAGGCAGAAGAATGGTGGGTTTGTGTTTTCCTCTCTTACCAGGAGCAGACAGGACATATTGGAAAATATGTGGAGCAATGGAGGCAAAAAGCAGTTGCTGCAGAAAATTGAGTGGCAGCATCATTCAACACTAGGACTGTGCTAGTTACATGGAGCCAATGTAACCAACAGAGCATTTTAACTAGCTTAGGGAAAGTATGTAATTAGGAGGACAAAATGAAGCATGTAGGTAGGTGAAGTTGAAGGCAAAAGAGAGAAGAGAATGAATACTGAGAGGAAAACTAATTTCACAAATTTCTATCCTGAACTCATGTGTTGGTAATAAGGACCCATAGACATCCTGTTTGTGTTGCAAGTTCGCAGGTTATAGCTTTGGCGTATTTCTGGGTCTAATCTAGGGGTGAATTCTTTCCTGGTTTCAAAATCCTGATGGATTCATTACACCTATTGCAGGGAAGAACATATTGCTTTGGTCTGAGTTAAGCCTTCTTCTACCATTTTGTTTGCTTCACCCTGTGAATTTTAACACAGGAACACTTATAGCCAACAATGTGCAGTGGCATCCTTCTCTGAGGGAAGATTTTGCTCTGTGTGTTTCAGCAGCTTAAATAGTGGTATATGAGAAATATTGGCTGTTTTAAAAAATTTCTTGTTCTTCCTGGAGTCCATATGGAAGTAAGGTAAGTAAAAATAAAATTCCCAGTAAATAAAGGCTTCTGAGCTTAAAAAAAGAAAAACAGAACTAAGAAAGGTGTACAAGCACAACTCCTTGCAGGTCACTTAGGTGTGGAGTCTTATTGGAAAGAAAGAGGTTGTGCAGAAAGGATAAAGGTTTAGTTTCAATTATTTTGGAAGTGTCTTCTGCTTTGTTCAGTCTACGTGGAGTGCAACCCAGTCAGTTTCAATTCACCAACTTGTTTTATACTATTATATTTACGCCTGTTAGTTTTTGACTTATATGCTTTGGATCTAACCACTGGCATAATTTGATCTTAAGGCCATCAGTAATTGAATAAATTACTTTTTTTTCCTGGTTGCATATTGTCTCTAGGGCCATAGTGCTGTCATGCTTTTTGGTTCAGAATGATTACTGAACATTATCTTCTTGTCATATTTTATATAATCTTTATCCCACTGGTGGGATATATACAGGAAGAGATGAGGGATGTGTGATTTTAAGGAAGGTATAACTGCAGGTTCTAAAGACTTGGTTAACGTCTGCTGTCAAACTGGTGACTTTCCAGGCTATTGACATAATGGATACCAGACACAGAAATGTTGCAGTTTGTTTGTCAGCTGAATTACTGAGATATCCTCTGCTTTACAGTGAATCAGTAAAACACTGTATTACACTTGTAGGAACAACCAAGTGGCATAAATTATTAAGATTATATTGTACTTCTCAACATAAGCAAGCAGAATACAGGCAAAGCAACGGCTGTGATGTATTGAGTTTTGGTGGGTTCCTTGAGGGGGAGGGGGTTGAGAAGGGTTGGTGCCTTGTTTGTTTGTTTATTTGTTTTTGCTTTGTTCATCAACTGATTTGCTCAAATTAGGATTCCACATTAGTGAGAAGCAATTAGTTCTACTGTAACTTTGAGATTTTGATTTTTGAACCCCGTAGAGCAAGGACCCCTTTTTCAGTGTGTACAACATTGTCGTACATGGTGTGCACAATAGAGATCTGGTCCAAAACTGAACTGGATTTGATTGTTCAACAGGTATTAGTACAAATGGATCAGTTGCATAAGACAACTAAACACAGATTTAACTTCCTCTTTTAGGCTTTCAAAGTAGGAGTTTCTGTGGTGTGAAATTTATTTTTTTAAAAAAAAAAGACCAAATGCCTGTGAGAATTTTTTCTTGAAAACTGTTGTAAAAAAAGTTTGATTTTTAGGATGCTTCATGAGTTCAAACTGCAAAGGGCAAACGTGTCCATCGTGTGCCACAAAGTGTCAGTGTAAAGCCTCAAAGAGTGCGTAAATTCCACGAGATGTAAATTCCACTCAGTAGTGTGCAGGTTGATTACGGCTCAACATCTACATAGGCTCTTTTAATTAAGAGTAAAGGTCAATAGGTTAAATAAGTAACTTAATCAGAAAATTATGCAGAAGTGCCACAAATCAAATGCATTAGTCAGCCCTTGAGATCGATAGGGTATGCAAATCGATCAGTAGAGTATATACTGTGGGACTTCAAGTACCGAAACATGCAGCGTGATACTGCAAACACAATAGTTTATAGAGTTTGAACAGCTCAGCAGTTATTTATTTATTTCTCAGTTGCAGCTTTACTGTGCCATGCACGGTGTTTGATTCCCGGGTTTCAGCTCATCCTGAGTGTTGTGCAAATCTGAGAGCAAAGCTGGGGTTTGGATGGGTGAGGGAGAGGTTTCAAAGCATGTGTGGTATTGTATAACCACCAGTGCCGGGTGAGGGGCAGGGAAAGCAACAAGGCTTCTTTAACTAGGAAGACAGGGTGTAGGCCCTCTAAAATATCAGAGGAGCAGGGTCCAGGCTCTCTTCTCTGCTGTGGTTAGCTTGGCGTAAGGAAGAGGCGACTGATTTATGGCTTCCTCAATCTCCCAGTGCCAGCCCTGACCTCAGCATGGGATAGAGAGCTGCTTTCTCTTCTGAGAGCTGGGGCAGCCCAAAGTGCAGCATGTTCCAGCCACAAGCCTTCCCCTGTCCCTGTTTATTTGACTGGACATTGGGAGGTAGGACCAAATGTTCAGCATGTGCAGGTTAATTCCTGTCACCTCTGTGGACCTATGCCCAGATCCAATCACTTTCACTTGGACTTCCTTTGCCATTTGCTAGAATCTTGTTCTGCCCCTCCTAAAGAGCAAGTGACTGTATATGTAAGATGCCTTGTTGCAGGAGGAGGCCATTGCCACTGTTTAGAGGGATGCCCAGGTTCATATAATCTATGCTGTTCTGAAGGATTTTTGTTTGGAATCAATAACTTAATGATTGGAAACGCATTCCATAATGAGATATTTGTAAGTGATAGATTTCCAACCAGTGGGAGCAGTTTTTATCACCTGGTGGGATGCAATGTAATTTCAATGTAAAGAAATCTGTTATCAAGTCAGAAAAGCACTGAGATCAGATGTTCAGCACCTCTTCAGATCAGCAGAAAACACAGAGGCAGCACATCTGAAAAGAAACCACCAACAAACCAGCCCCAGGAAGGGGAGTGATTTTACTGTCCCCACAGCACATATGTAGATTGATTGTGTTTGGTTGGAACTGTGTTCTCTCAGTGTAGTCTTTTTTAACTCTTCCCCGTAGATTCTGGAAGTAGAGAGAGTTGTTATGGAAATAAGGCAGATGGAAATCCCCTCCTCCTGTGATCATACTATGATGGACTCCTTGGCAAAAATGCTGGGTTTTCCTGCTCATTAGCACAAACATAAAACTCATTGCTGTTTAGCAGTGGAGGTGCCAAGTGGAATTCTATTGTGTCTCTCTCCTTTTTCCTTTCCAATTCTTTTGCTTTTGTCAGAAAAAGTCCTGGCTGAATGTATTCTGAGTGATGTATTGTTGCTGAGACACATCATGAAAGGATCCAACTCAGCAGTACAATATTACTGAGAAAGAGGGTGTTGGAACTACTTTTTTAAAAAAGTTTTCCCCCTGATTTACATAAATCACAATTTTGTGTCTATCTTTCTTTTTTTTTTTTTTTTGCCCAGTACTGTTCTTTTAGTACTTTCATTTTGCTTGTTTTCGGGTTATGTGGTATGTTATGTAGCTGCTATCCTGTCTATCTTTTGTTTAAATTATAGGTAGTTTAACCAGGTAGAATAATTTCTGTTTTGGCAAGTTCTCACCTAAATTTGTTTTTAGAAATCTGAGCTTTAGAGTTCTATTTCAAGCTGTAGGCTACCCCTGTATTTATAGTAAGATTTCTGCTTCGTGAGTTAATCATGTTATCACATTTTACCAACGTTAATCATGTTATCACATTTTACCGATATTTTTCATATTATCATGTTTTACCATTATTGTTATTTCTGCTGTGGGGAGAACTGTGTCATTACTGAACTTTTAGGATGTTTCCAAGACATAAGTCTCACGCTCTGTGGTTTGCACCGAAGCTTTCTAATTTTTATGCAAAGGGTCAAAATTCCAACCACATCTCTCCTTGGAAGCAACTTTCAGAGTGGTGGGTGGCTTCAGAATGAGGGAAACTTTGCAGCTCCATACTAGATTTCAACAGCTGTCTTGTACAACTGTGTTATGTTTTGTTGGAGTGCTGTGCCTGCCAACACCATTCATGATTTAACTTTGTTACCTTGGGTGTTTTCCATATACCTGAGTTAAAGTAAAACTAGAAGAAATTAACAAAAAGAGTAAAATGACATCCTGGGAGTAAAATGACATCCTGTGATCAGACAGATAGATGGAAGTAAAGAAATTAAGAAAAAAGGGCTTTTCAAATTAGATAAGGAACAGAAATTTTACTACTCTATTTCAGTTCTCTAATCCTGGAGGCAAGAGGCTTTCTTTCCCACCTCTCTGCTTTTCTCATATTTTTTTCATTTTTTGTTGTTGCCTCTGAATATCTCAAAATGAGATCTCAGTGTGATGTAAATGTTAGAAATGAAAGAGCCAGTAAGAGAAATGCATATTGAATACATTTCAAATCTCACAATTTCTAATTCAACCTCATGATTGGTCTGGCTTGATCTTTCTAAATGTTTGTGTTTGGCAATGCTCAGTTTCATTGATAACATATCAAAATTCATAGCAGAGTTTCTGAGTATCTGTGGAGATGGAGCTTCCTCCAACACCTATTCACCTGCACATCCAGACACAGGCAGAACCTGTAAGATCTTTTGTAGTAGCACCCATTTTTCACTCCCCACTCAGTATTGACATACCCAAAACTTGAGTGTGTGTGTCTCATGTGTCTCCTGGCAAATTTTTCATGAAGAAACAATGATTTTTCAAGCTTGAAAGAAAATCCAAAACTAGGAAACATTTCCATTTTTCTGTGGCTTTGCTGCATAGGTTTGGTGGAACTCAAACACAGTTAAGAGTTGAGCAAAATGACTTACGTGTATCTGCTCAAAGTATGGTGGAATTCATCCAAACCTAGTGGTAGCAGCCACCTTCAGAATCCCTTTATAAAAGATTCTAGTTAAATTCTTTAGTAAGTTTGACCATATTTTTGTCAGATATGTGCTGCCTATTGGCCTTGCCACTTAACAGAAACAAAATCAGAGTAGAGCAGCACTTTGGTGTCTTGGCAGATGATTCTAGCTGCTCTGTAGGCCTCAGGAATGACAAATGTAGAAGTTTTTCTAGGCTCCTCCTCCATGACTGTGCATACTTTCATACAGCTAGAGAGCCTGTGCTTTATTCCTATTAAAAGCTTTCATTCTCCTTACTGTCCCATTTTTTGTTTCAGTTTCTATAGTTGATACTTAACATATGAACCTACAATGTTTATTTTATAGCCCCATTTTAAAATCATAATGTTCTCACTTTGCTGTAGGTTCCATAGAATGAATTGCTTTGGTATTCATTACCAATAGAAGGTAGAATCAATAAACCTCTATGTCATTCAGTCTATATATAATTTTTTTAGGAAGGTCCTTTTTTAGAAGGAAGGAACTCCATCTCCAGGCTGAAAATGCTCTATTTAAAAGGTTGCACCAGGATAATGAGTAAAACTAATATTTTAATGGATGACATCTATATTGTTTAACCAGTGTAACTGATGTTTCTGTTACTAATCTAAATTCTGAGGCCCAGCAGAAGAATGCAAGTGTGTTGCATTATGTAAATGATGTATAGGGTTCACATTGTCGAGAAAAAAACCCCTGAAATAGATATTGAATTGCTAACCCCAAGACAAGGATCACCAGCTGTCTTTCAGCTCCATAAAGGAGTTGCTAACAGGAGCAGTTCATATGACTCTCAGCACTACTATCACTTCTTAACTCTTCCAGTGCACGACTCCCTTATTGAACAGAAATAAAAATACTTAAGTTAGTGTTTCAAAGACTATGTTTCTTATAAAAAGAAAAGAAAAGTAGCACATTTTTGTAAATCTGTGGGGGTTTATAGTTATTCGGCTAATACACTTCAGGCTATTTGGTCACGTTAGTAATTGAAAAAACGCAGTAAGAACTTGAACATGTTATCATAACTGATCTGCAACACTTCAGGTGTGTGAGAAATGGTATATCTCATTATCATTTAGCCCCCTGAGGTATACTAGGGTCTTCACAGAAGACACAGTCCTTGATAAATAGCGAGCGATTATCATCTCAAGCTCTGGTCCCGCAATTTACCGTAGGAGCAGTACTTCCATCTGTGCAGAGCCTTATCTGCTCCAAGGTTTTACAAAGAGCTGTCTGCAGGAGGATGCCTGCCTTCAATAGTTCCTTGTTCTCTCGTAGATCCCTATCTGGGCAGAGCTTCTTCTGTGCTCAGGGCCTGCGACTAAACCAGGATACAATTGGCAAACATTGTTCTGCCAAGGGATCTGGGAGCTGCTGCGGGGAGCTGGGTGCATGTACGTTCTCGTGGTTGTGTTTGTGCAGCCTCCCTCACTGCAAAAAGGAAGAGTAGAGGGGTTTTTTGTCACAATCAGCTTGAGTTCCATTTTTGCAGAAATGGTGTACAGTGTTTAATGAGGACCTGTGTAATCAGGACACCTGCACTCCCGGTATGTTGCCCAGGGAACCAATTTACCCTAATGACAGTGAATGACATTTACTGCTGCTTAGACTAGTGCTTAATTTAAACAATACTGCACTAGCAATATTTAACTTAATGGGGATGCATTGGGTTCATGCCAGTGGGTTAAGTAATATTTAACTAGGTGTTAAATGGGTAATAATAGAATCGTACTTTGACTTATGTAAGGCCAATATATTCTATCTGGGAATCTCTGAGTGTTAAAGAAATATTAAGGTACCATAACTCAGAGTATCTATTTTGAAAGGAAAAGAAATTTTTCTAATTTTTCAGAGATGCACAGAGAAACTGGGTCTGTCTATTCTGTCCTCAGTTTGACAATCAGTATTATATTGATCCTAGCTGGGGATGGACTTGTGTGTGAAATATTTCTTTCATTCACAGTTCATGCCTGGGATTGATTTTGGCCCCATACTTGAGTTTCACAGCCCTCTCTTCTCTGTCTTAGTTATGCAACAAGCCTCCTCTTTTTCTATTAAATCAAAAGCTCTTGAAATGGTCTAAATCTACAACATGACTTTGTTCTCCACAAACAGTGAGAGCCAGATGAACCTTGAAAAATATTGGTGTAATATGCAGTCATAGAATGAGTCTTTTGGTTTTGTTCAACTTCCAACATCCTTACGATGTAAGAATCCAGAGATGGTGAGGTCCTGATCAACAAATGAAGACGGTTTAGAAGTCAGAAATATTATTTTTCATGGTGTTATTTGACTGTAATTCCTGGATTTAACTGTACCACGCAAACCATTGAGAAAGCTGCTGTGTACAAGATCATTTCCCAGTGTTGGTATCTACATCCCTGTAAAATTCTAGGCTGGTTTTTACAGGAGACTTGGACTTGTCAGAGAGATGTGTCGGGCCCTGCCTGTGACTCCAGCTGTAAGTTTCCCTGGACGTGTGGTTTCAATTGCCTGCATATCAAGGAATCAAGGCCCAGCACTTGAAGTCCAGCTGTTTAATCTGGACTGCAGCTGCTAAAGCAGACCATGGATAAACATCTGCAAAGAGATAAGAAAGGTAAAAAATACAGACAGAACCATGATTATTGAGAGAGGGTTATTAGAAGCTCAAGGGCTCTAGAAGGAAATAAGCCAGCATGGAAAGGGATAGAATCTTAAACTGAAAAGGGGAGTTAGGAAGCTGGGGTCGAAGCCTATTTACCAATAAATAATTGCATTACACTTCTCAGATAAGGGTATCCTGCTTGCTGTCTCTCTTTGTGCTTGCTTAATGGTGCTCGAACAAGTGATATGTGCCTTCAAAGCATCAGCACCTTTAAGGCACCTCCAGTCCATATCTGCTTTATTTAGACAGCACTACCATGGTTGTGGAAAATTTGTTGAATTGACTGAAAATTCTGTAGGGAAAAAGGCTTGTGTTTAAATCTGATTTCACTCAGATATGTCCCTTCATGCCTTCACAAATGCTACTGTTCTTAGCTTACCATGGCAGTGCTGTATTTTACCGGAATTAAGGACCTTTCTATAGTGGTCTTAGAATCACAGAATCATTAAGGTTGGAAAATACCTCCAAGATCATAAAGTACAACCTCTGACTGAGCACCACCAGAGCCACTAGGCCATGGCACTGAATGCCACCTTCAGCTATTTGTTGAACACTTCCAGGGATGATGATCCCACCACCTTGCAGGGGAGGACATTCCAATATTTAACCACCTTTTCAGTGAAGAGATTCTTCCTGACGTCCAACCTGAACTTCCCTGGGACAAGTTTAAGGCATTTCCTTTTGCCTTTATTCTGATAGTCATAATTAATTTGATTAAAAGCTAATATACTGCCTAAAAAACCAGGCCCAGAAAATAATATTCTTTCTAATAACCAACATATGAATGATGTGTGTGTATATATTTATATGCACATAAATATATGTATATAAAATACTGATGACATGTAAATGTTACATATTTATGTAGACATACACAAACTTATTATATTTATATATATATATGAATATAAATATATAACATTCATATAAATATTTTAAATATACAGAAATAGAAAGGAAAAGTTAGAGATACAAAAAATTTCATGTTTACACCGAGATTATGGGCATGTAAACCTCTTGTAATGCTAAAATATTGCCAAATTGGAACATTGTAACAAATATTTTATGTCTAAATATTTTAATTTCTAAACAATAAATTATCTAATTATGTTCTGCCCTAATTTTTGAAAACAGACTCCTCAACTGTTAGACTAGCAGGAATATTTTTGACATTTAAAATGGAAATAAAGCTCCTTTCAGGTAGTTGCAGTGAGACAACATTTGACTGTTAGTGTATCTCAGAAATTTACTTATTTTTTATATTTGTTATTATAATTTTTGCAGAGTCATTATTGATTATAATGTAGATAAAGCTAACAAAAATATATTGTATTATGAAAAAAATCTTTACAAAATTAAGCAATGGAATTTTGTACTTTTAGTGGCAGCACAGAATATCAGAAAACTTAGTTTTAGTATGTGTGTCAGGGTTTTACATGGTTTGTTTAGTTTGGGGTTTTTACCACCTCATCAAGTGAGGATAAGAGAAGTTGTATTATTTATCTTCTGCAGATTTTAGGTGTATTATTTGTTTGGTTGATGTTATTTTTTTGTTGGTTGTTTTTTTGATTTGTGTTTTGTGTTGTCTTCAGAAACAACTTCAGACAACGTACTTACACCTAGTTCATATTTTGCAAAGGGTGACTTTATTTCTGCTCCTGTGTTTTATTTTATTTTGAAGTGGGAATTGATAAGGCATAGCTGCTTTCTTGCACTAAAAAAAACCTTTGGATTGGATACAAGGATAGTATAGCCTCAAAGTGAAAAGAATTAACTTCTTCTGGGAAAGAATCCCATTGACTTTAGTGAGTGGAAGCTAAATCACCAGATTTTGGAAATGTATTTACTTTGCGCTGAGTTCTGTCTATGCCCAAGAAAACGGGGTCCATATCAAGGAACCTGGAAGAAATCAGCTGCAAGGGAATTCTTCCTTCTACAAGAGGAAGCCAGCACAGCCTGTCAGAAGATAACATAGTTAACTTATGATCCGGGATATCATTTTCCTTACATGACAGGATAAGAATGAGAACAGTATTTTCTTGCAGTGATGGACCCAAGAGTGTTTCCCTGGTGCCTTCTGTCTTATATCAATTCCCTTGTATCAACCAGTGCTTACCAGAGTCCTTGATCTTTCATGGAAGACAGAGTAGAAGTTTGTGATGTGATGCTTATCCATTATTAAAGCCAGAAATTTGTGTGGAAACAGTTACTGCACCTTAATAAGTCTGCTTCAAATACAAAAGAAGCACATTTTAATCTGCATGGAACTTTAGTACAGCAACATAAATATACCAAAAGTAAAGATCAGTTAAGGCGATCGGGGATGAGGTTTGGTAGTCAAACAGGTTATGAAGACATTGGTTATGCCTTTTGAGTGAAATGGTACATCTGCCTCTAGATGAAAATAGGATGTATTAAGGTCCTGACTGAACTTGATATGAGCATCTCTAGTCTGCTTTGCTCCATTACACTATATCTGTAGGTAAATATACTCAATATTTAATAGATAATGTAAATAATATTATACAAAATACGTAATAATATAAAATAATATAATTTTATATAAGAATATATTAATATTTTATATAACTATATATAATATATTAAACAGTGTATAGATAAACAAGAGAAGTAATTTTGAGGATGATTTTCTACTCAAATTGGCTTTGTTGAGAACAATAATTGAAAAAATAGTTGTAGCTGTACTAGAAAACAACTTTGTAATCTGTTTGAAACAATATATTAGCACTGTGACTATTCCCTTACTCCTTAAAAGGCTTTCTTCATTTGTCCAGAAATAGCACTTCATAGCTTCCCCCAGAAGTTATATTAATATCCTGCTTTAAGGCTTGACGTATGAGGGGTTTACTGGGAAGATGTTTGCTGCATCAAATTGTACATCAGATCTCGGGAGGTTAAGAGAGTGTGGGAGCAGTCACTATTCTACTGATTGATGGGATAGGTCTGGCTAGGATTTCATGAAATCTTTCTACTCCTTTGGGTGAAAAAGCTTAAAGGAGTGTTATGGATCACCTTGCTGATTAATAGTAGTTTTTTATTTAGGGACAGAAGTCAGTGATCAGTGCTATAGAGGATTATGGGGGTATTGGAGTTTGCTTCTCCACAAACCATAAAAAAATTGTATTTGCAGATGAAAAAAAATGGAAAACCCCTTTGTATTACAGAACATTATTTAGTAAGTAGTAGCACACCTCTGGTTCATGAGAGTGGGGGTTCTGCCAAGATCAACAACAAGGTTCCTGTTGCCAGCACAAGGTATCATGTGCTGTTTTATAATAGGAAGAGGAGTTGACAAGTGTCAGCCTATGATTCTAACGGGTTTGTATGGTCCCCAAAAGGGAACTGTGTGACAGGTTCAGGGTTTGTACTAATAACAGGAACAAGTGGAAAGAGTAGGTGATGGAGGGGGTGGAAACAAACATATGACTAAGCAGTGAGATCCTGCTCTTTCATCTGTTTCTTGAGGCAAAGAGTCAAGAGAGAAAAGACTAAAGTGAATAAGAGGATGATGTTTTCTCTGTTTATGCTAAGTGTATTTCTCCCACATGAGTGATAATCCTGAGTCCTGGCAAGGAGCAAAGCTATTTTCCTTCTGTCTCTGCTTGGAGAGGTCTTAGGAATTGCCTTCATTTTCTCTATGGTGGTACATGCTGGCACACAGCTTTTCCAATAATTTAAAGGCAAGTTAAGACAGAAGGTGTAACACCCTTGTTCACAATGACAGGGAATAGGGGTTCCTTTGGCTGTGCCATGCCTCAGCTCTTGGTATTCCACTTGGATTTCTAGAACTTATTCAGTCCTGAATCTATAGACATGGGTACAAGAATTGCTTATTGTCTCTGCTTTGCAGGATCTCCTTCAGAAATACATCTTTGTTCTAAATAAATTTTAAAATATTAGGAATTCTTTGCAAAGATTGAGAAAGGAAAAGAACTCTAATGCTTATGACATATTAAAAACACAAGCCTATCACTTCAAGGAACAGTGAGGAAATGTACAGTTACAAATCCAGGGAGTTATTTTGAGTTCGAGGTATGTGTGATTGAGGATAATTTTAAGAAACACAATTGAATTAATGTCTAAGATCAGTCTAAAACTTAGCATAGAATCCTTCTTCTCTCTAAATGTAGTGAAAAGGGTTATATTATTCTGAGACTTCATGACAAAATTTAATGCAGCATGATTTCCAGGGTCATTTTGGTCTAGAGCGAGACAGCCCTGTTTGCCCTTCCTGCCCAGCTAGCATTCCAAGTTTCTGAGAGTAACAGAGGGATGTCTCCAGTTTTCCATTCTTTTTTCATTGGTAGATATGTTTTTTTTGTTTGTTTGTATTGAATTAATATTGGACAGGTTTTTTTTTTGTTTTGGTTTTTTTTTTTTTTAAAAAAAAGAACTATTTTGAGTACTAATAACATACAAGTCCTGGTAATTCTTGTCAGGTTAATTCCTGTTCAGCCCTTTTCCTTTCTCTTTTTGAGAACAGAGTCTTAAAATGGAAGCACTCGTGATAATAAAACAATGCAATTAATTTCAAATATGGCCCTGATCCTCATTTTCCTGAAGTAAAACTATTTTCATTGACTCTGGTGAGTCTTGGACTGAGCTGAAAAAGAAGAAAGAAAATTCACTAAACTTGTAAGATTCTTTCTTAAAGTTTTTTTTCAGCTGTTTTATGTAAGTAATTTAGTGACCTTCCTGATAGTGCAGATGGAAGGGGGGGAGAAGTAACTTAACAATCATATAAAGACTATTTATTCTATAAGAAAACCCTGACAACAAGAGGTGGCAGAAAAAAATAAGAGTAGGAAAAGGGATAAAGCTGCATATATGGTATAAAGAAGAAAAATAATTTTCTTCATGAAAAGCTGAACATAAAGGAACTTGTAGCTCGTATTCATGGTAGAGAATTTTTGGTTAAAAAGATTGACATTTTAATAAACTGATCTTAATTAACACTACTTTGAAATTCTGAGTTGTATGTTCCCTATCTCAAAACACTAGAACCAGTGGCTTTTTAAATAATTTGCTGCTTGTGGGTGATCTCTTTTTGAAACAAACCCAGACCCTCCAGTCACAATTTATTTTTTATTTCAAAAATGATTTTTACTAGCAAATTTTGCTTTGGTTCAAGAGAATTATAAATCATTATTACACAGCCAGACACTTCAAACATTTTGTAAGAGCTTTGTGACCAATGAAGCATCAAAGGCAATGCTGAAATCCATGATTACAGCATGGGTGCACGTCCATTCATTAATACATTAAAGTTCAGGACTCTAATGTTATTAATAGGATTTCCAGATTGTGGTGTATTTCTCTCTCAGAAAAGGTGGCTCTTCCTGCCACACAAAGCAAGAATATTGTTCTTAATTAATGCCAATTTATGAAAACTTTTCTTTTTTCTTTTGTAGACAATTTAGGGTTGAAGAACTGAGATTTCTTAGTAGTTTTTGGCTATTATTTATTCACCAGAGACAGGTGTAGATTTTATTTCTCCTTCTATCTCTACCACGCTCTATTGTTGGCAATGTGTGCAGGGAAGGAGGGAAGACAGGCAATTATCTGTAGGTACTTTTCTTGACCCCTTCATTTCTGACACTAAATTACACTTGGTGATCATGAATCTTTATGTAGCTCTCACTGTAACAAGCTCTTGGAGACATATTTAGTATGGAACAGTATATTTTGGAATGTACTTCAAACATGAGATAAGCCTTAAAGGCCCTGCTGTGTTCAGATCTCTATTGTTTTAGACATTGCATGGATCCATCATAAGTGATGGCCTCTGCCCTTCAGCATTTACAACCCATGCAAATGAGTGAAAGAACAGAATAAATTAATTGTTGCCTGGATTTTACTGCTGGGGAACAAAGACTAAAAGACTGAATGACTTTTAAAAATAATGCATCAGGTCTGTGCTAGAACTGAGAAGTGACTCTCTTTCTCTTGAGATCCCACCTGGATATTTTTTTCTTCTCAGATGTGAATGAGAAAAAAAGGATTTATGTGCACCAAAATTCAAAAAATGCTATTCCCTGGTTTGAGTTTTGTGAAATTCCTGGTTAATTATTGGAATTATTGGTGTTGTGTGATGTTTGAGTAGATATAACAAGAGATGCAGCAGTTTTGTGCCAACACAAAACTGCTGATACCAGTGTTTTTTTTCAGGGACCTGGGCAGATTTTGAAAGCTGGGAGACACTCTCTAGACAGAATTCAGTGTTGTGTACCCCTTTTGCAGTAATTGTTTAATGAGTGCAGGTGTTTTTTCAAAACTAACTTCTTCCTACCAGCAGAAACTCCCCTCCTTCTAAGCAGAGGAAATATCTTCAGTCTCAGTTAATCACCTTCTTTCATCTTAATTTCCTTCTTACTTCTGATATTTTCAAAATGTTCTCTCCTGGTTGTCATGTTGTGGTACCACTTCTATCTCTGGAAAATAGAACTTCACCAAAAAGCTCAAACCTCAGTAGTCACTGCACCTCTCTCCTGTATACAGAGCAAATTTTGTACACATAACTCCTTTTGCTCCCAAATTTCTTAACAGGTGTGTGGGAGTTGGAGAGATAGGGATGGTGTAGGGGCCTGCTGAGGAGCTCACCCTCAGGAGAAAGGCTGTGGTAGCAGAGTTGCTGCCCTGTGCTAACAAGACTGCTTGGGCTCTGGGTAACTCTGGGTTTGGCAGCAGAATCTCTGGCCAGAAGTATTTGTGTCCACAGCTCCTTTTCACAGCCAAGTACTGAAGGTGGAACTTCTCCATCGTGACCTGTCCCTTAACAACTGACTTGCTCCTCCAGGAGAAATGGCAGTGATTGGGAAGAGCTGTGACCTGAAGCTGTTGGAACAAGGGTTCAGATTGATCAGTCACTCTGAAGTCAAAAGGGCTTTGGCAAGTGCCAGCTTGGCTGGAGTCTGTTCAGCAGGAAGAGTGCTCAGGATGCTCTGTCTAACCTGGCGTCATTTCCCTCTTTAGGTATACATTTCATTTGTGTAAGGTAGACTAGAGATGGTTGTGAATGTAATGACACACATAACTTGCAATCGACTTAAATCCCTGAAAAGGGAAGCAGAAGAAAGGCCTGGTTTAGGATGTTTTGCTCCATTTCTGAAGAAGTTCCCTGCAAATTAGGAAAAAGCCTGTTGCGAGAATACATGCTTTATGCTGAGTGAAATATAAAATGAGTTCTAATACATTTCCTTTGAGTCCTATAGGAGGCTTGAAATTTACTTGCAGAGGAAGAGGCTTTGATCCACATATTTTCATAAGTATTCATAAAGATACAGAATTAGAAGCTCCCCTTTATTCCCCTTTTCATGTGTGCTGGTTTTGAAACACATTTGAAGCAGTGGAATTGATTGAACTTCCAGTGAAGCTTCTTTCTAGAGATGGGCTAAAATGTAAGGGTATTACAGGAAGGAAAAATATCCCACAGAGTGCTATTCCTCCTCATGCTCAGCTGGAGCAGTAGAGTATGGGGGGAATATTGGATTTACAGAATCTACAGTTGCTTTCTTAAGCTACCTACATAAGTACTAGGGCTTTCATGTAAGCATTTCAGAGTCCTTGAAAGAACCTCTTCCTGCTAACCTGGATGTGGAAAAAAGACTGATTCTTCACTGGTTTCTACCCCAAAACTTTATCAAAGAGGTGATGGAATAAGACCCTGTTTGCTGATTGTATTACTTACATGTATGCCTTTATGTTGTAAGTTTGCTATTTAAATTGAATAACAAAGCAGATGTTCTTGGTTTTCTGAGCTATCTGATTCTTCAATTCTTTTTTCCTATTCAGTTTACAGAGCTAGTTAAAACCTTTGAAAAGAGATTCCCCTAAAACAAACCACACCTTTTCAGCCAGATCTATATCTAATCTCTGTAAGTTGCTTAGAGCAGAAGTTGTTACTGGAAATAATTCAAATCTCAGGATAGGCAGATTTAAGTCTGCTACCTAGAGTCAAGGATGTTTCAAACCTCAAGCAGAAAATTGCACAGAAAGGAAGGAGTAAGGAATGCCATAATGACAAAGGAAGTCTGACCACATCAATGCAGAATGTGAATGTTATCTGACTGTGCTGGCTTGGTTCCTTAAAATAGAATGAATGGGGTATTGTGTCTCTAAATCTCTACTTCAAATATTCTGATTACTCTGCTGTACATCTGGCATTTTATCCTGCTTAAAATATTATTTCTGGAATTAATATCAGTTTTATTAAACTGATACAACAAAATAGGCTGTTCTTCAAGTCTTCTATTCCTAGAGCTTCTCCCGAAATTTCTGGTGTCACCCCCTCTATATGATTTGGCCTCTTAATGGATCGGTTCCTTTCTGTTGGGAGACAATATTACATTCTGAATCTCACAGCGTTGTTGTGGAGATGAATACAATATAAAGTAAATGCCATGATTCTGAGGGCCATGCGAGCACTTTAAATAAGAGTCAGGTCTTCACTGAGAGTGATCACCATTTTTCTATACCCCTCTTTCTCTGTAGCCAGTTAAAGGGAAAATGAGGCACTGATAAATGTCAGGTGAAGCTTATCTGCAGTACAGTCAATGGCACATCTCCTGACTTTGGCCCAGTTTCTTTATCCTTTGAGTACCTCTTTCCATTTGCAGAAGCACAACAGTCCCTCTTGTTTACTTATTTGTTTTTGTTTCTTTTTTTTTTCCCCGAAGCAATGAAATATTTAAACACAATAAAAATGTTTATTAGAGGCAAACAGAACAGTAACAATGTTTAAAAAGGAAATGTACAAAACCACTGTGAACAAATCTTACTCCCAGGTGTTTCCTTGATGCCAGCCATAAAGCTGGAGAAGTATTCATTATAAACTATCAGTTCTGCCAAGATCAAGGGTAGATTCCTGGAGTGAGCAGCACAAAAGGCAAAATGAAAGGATCTCCTCTTCTGTTACAGATAGTTCTATATATACATATGTATATGCTGAGCATGTATGTTTGTGCATATGCATGTGTTGATTTATACACAGACTATATAAATCACAACTGCTATCATCTTCTATTGGAAATATTCACAAAAGTGTGCTCTTTGAAATGTGAATATCAAAAGAATTCTTTTCTCCATTGTGAGGTTCCCAGAATAAAACAACAGTAGGAAAATTTGACCAACCCACTCACGTTAGTGCATTTTTGAACATGCAGCCTTTATTCTCCACTGAATATACCAAGCTTTTGGTTAATATTCACGTTTTCTTTCTCAAACATGTGATGGATGAATGTGTGAGGGGCTGGAAAATACACCCTACAAATCCTCTCTCTGCACTCAAGTATACACACTCCCCACACCTGCCCCCTGCAAGAACTTCAGGGAGTCATCACTGAGGTGCACTTGAAAACAGCCCCTTGAGTTAGTGGTCAGGGACACTAAATATTAAGTTCTTGGTTATGAGGATACTCAATTTTATACCTTTCAATTCTGACCACATGGTCTTTAATCTTCATTTCAAGTCTGAGCAAAGCAGGAATTTACTACAGGAGGCAGGGCAGTATTTTCTGCTTTCATTAATATAAAGGATCTTTGAATTTAACAGTCAAAGTGACCGCTTGGAGTCTTGGAAAGCTAGCCTGGGTAGTCTTCTTGTATCAGACTATCTCATATTAGCTGTGCTGAAAAAGAATAAAGTGCCTTGTATTCGTCTCTAGATAACAATTTCTTGTTTTTGTGCTGGAAGGGACTTTAAAGATCTATGGTTCCAACCCCCTACCATGGGCAGGGACAAGTTCCACTAGACCAGGTTTCTCAGGGCCCCATCCAACCTGGCCTTGAACACTGCCAGGGATGGGGCATCCACAGCTTCTCTGGGCAAATTCTTACAATGCCTCCCTACCTTCACAGTAAAAATTTCTTCCAAATATCTGATCAAAATCTTCCCTCTTTCAGCTTAAAGCCATTCCCCCTTGTCCTATGATTGCATGCCCCTCTCAAAAGTCCCTCTGTCCTGTAATTTTTTGTAGCCTCCCTTTAGGTTCTGGAAGCTTGCTCAAGGTCATCCTGGAGCCTTCCTCTTATCCAGGCTGAACTGATCCTCAGCCTGTCCCCATGCAGAAGCTGCTTCAGCTTTTTGATCATTTTCATGACCTCCTCTGGACTTGTTTCAGTATGCCCATGTCTCTCCTGTGCTCTGAGGGCCCCAGAGCTGATGCAGACTCCACGAGGGGTTTCATCAGAGCAGAGCAGAGGTACAGATTCCCTTCCTTCATCTGCTGGCTATGTGTCTTTGGATGTGTTTGGCTTTCTGGCCTGCCAGTGCATGCCACTGTCTTATGATCAGCTTTCCATTCACCAGCCCTCCCAAGTCCTTCTCCTCAGAAATGCTATCCCTGAGTTCATATCCAAGTCTGTACTCTGCTCTGGAACTGCCCCAGCCCAGGTGCAGCCGCTTGCACTCGGTCTTGTTGAGCCTCATTAGGTTCTCATGGGCCCCCTTCTCAAATTTGACCAGGACCTTGTGTTGTGTTTGCTCTGCTCATCTTCATGTCATCTTCCAACTTGCTGAGGGTGCCCTCAATCCTACTGTCTTTCATTGAAAAATATATTTAAGAGCACCAGTCCCAAGACAAAGTGCTGGGGGACACCACTTGTCACTGGCCTCCATGTAAACACAGAGCCATTGACCAGAACCCCCTTCCTGCGTCCATCCAGGCAATTCCTTATCCAGTACATATTCTATCTTCAAAATCCATGTCTCCCAAGTTTGGAGATAAGGATGTTTTTTGTGACTGAATAAAAGGCCTTTCAGAAGTCTGGGTAGATGATGTCAGTCGGTCTTCCCTTGTGATCTGTTGTCATCACCCCATCATGGGCAGCTCTCAGACTGATCAGGGAGGTTTTACCCTTAGTAAAGCTCTGTCAATGCATTTTTGTGTTACCATGCTGTAAATTGGATTGGTCCTCAGTGAAAGAAGCAAACTTCTCACCTCTGTCTCAATCCAGCTGTTTTAAGCAAGATCTCTTCCGTGACCTGCTCTACTAAGGAGTTGTAATGACAAGGTGGTGGCTGGTAACTAAGGGTGAAGAAGGAAGAATTTAAGTGTGGGGGTTTTTTTGGGAGTTTGGTTTTTGGTGTTTGTTTGTTTTTGTCAGGTTTTTTTCCCCTTTTCTTTTTTCTGAGGCTTCTCTTTGTCAGCTCTGAAACAAATGTGGTACAGAACTACTCAGTTAGTTCTATATAGGCAGTGTGATCTCCCTATTAGCATATTTTAGTCCCAGACTAGCTCCAGATGCTTTTGTTGATGAGAATGGTGTGCAAAAAGAGGCAAGACTGATTTCTCTGTGCTTTGCTTAATGCTTTCACATGGCTGCAAAGTGGCTGCACAGCAGTGCCATTCTTATCTGAGCTAAAAAAAAGAGCTGGCTTCCCATTAAGAGTCACAGAGCACCATGCCCCTAAAACTTTCATATGGTGAAAAAGGCAGAAGCCACTCTGATTTTAAAATGAGGAAAATATTTGTGAGAACCTGACTAACCCTTCAGTGTATATTGTTTAGCTTACACTGTTTGCCTTATGATGTTTTGTAGAGTATCTGCCTAATTTTTTTACTTTCTAGGCCCTTTAATGATACTCAGTGTGAAAATTCATATCCATTTGTGCCTGTTCAGAGTTTGGTGGTTCCAGCCCAGGTCAAGGCAGGCCAGCATTTTGACTCAATAAGGATGAGTTTTCACATGGAAGAACAAGATCCTCAGTAACTTTTTTCTGGTGATGGTGAACATCTGACAGTTTGTGCAGAATCATGAGCTTCTCAGAAGAGTCTTCTGCATTTTGGCTTTCAGGGGAGAAACCAGCATTTGAAAACATGGGTAGATAAACAGCAAGTGAGAGCAGAATGAAGGAGTTTGTCCTGCCACTGTCCACATGCTATACATTCTGTGGTTCAAACATGATTTCAAGCTGTTGTAAAATTTTGAAATGCTATGACGAAACTTCTTCTAATACAACTATGTTAAGAATATGTTTCTAAAAAATCCCTGGACAATAACATCTGTGTTTCAAAGTATGGTAAAAGTGTGATCAACCAGTTAAACTCTGATTTGAAATAAGGGAAAATTCCACTGGAGATAAGAATTTGTTAAAATTATCCTGACTGAAGAGTGGACAAAAGGTTTAAAAAAAAAAAAGGGTAACTATGTTCTTCCAGTACCTGAAGGAAGCCTAGAGGAAAGATGGACAGGGAATTTTTTACAAGGACAAGTAGTGACAGGACAAAGGGATAATGGCTTCAAACGGAAAGAGTAAGTTTAGATTAGGAATTAGGATTAAATTCTTTACTGTGAGGGTGGCAAAACACTGGAAGAGATTACCCAGAGAAGCTGTGGATTGCTCATCCCCAGAGGTGTTCAAGGCCAGGCTGGATGGGGCTCTGAGCCCTCTGATATAGTGAAAAGTATTCCTGCCCATGGCAGGGGATTTGTAACTATAGAGTCTTCAAGGCCCCTTCCAACCTAACTATTCTATGATTCTATGCATTAATTTTCATCCTGAGCTGACAGTCACTCATATTTATTTTAAAATCTCAAAACCTTGAATAGATGGGCTAGTTTTGGTCAAGATTCTGCTGGCTATGTTTGTGTTCCAGAATGCTCAGACCCCTCATGCACCTGGATTTCCTCTGCAAAGGGAATTTGGTGCAAGAAGAGGGAAGTTCTGGTTGGCCCCTGGGGTCTGGAAAGTTGGGGAGGCTGGGCCTGGACACAGACACAGGATTGTGCCCCTTATCTCATCAAGCAAGAGCTGCTCTTGATCTAGTCCCAGTGACTGCTGGGGATGCCAGCTTAGAGCTGGAAATTTGATGTCATATTGCTGCTTATTTGTGTAGTGTGCATAGAAGAGCTGTCAGTGCTCTCAGGATAGTGGAAATTATGGTTCAGCATGGGTTGCAATGGTGCAGAAATTTAGAGAATGAGAAGACACAAATAACTGAACTTTCACAGCTCAAGGAATTCCTGCTAATTTCTTGTGTGCTTCTAACTATCATTCCAAGGTAAGAGGTATTCCATATCAGATTATTTTGATTCAATTTACAACCTGGTTAAAATAATCTACTTTTCTTTACAGTAGCAGTGGATTAGAAGTGTCTGTGATCCATTAATGCAAGTCAGCTTGAAAGTGAGGAAATTGCTGACTTGTGCTATCTGAAATTTGCTGTTTTCTGTCCATACTCTAATTTGCTAATATTTTGGGCACTTATTCTTTCTGTCAAATTTCCTCTCATTGGATTTTGGGAATAATCATGCTCTATGAAAAAAATATTTAAGAAACATTTTAAGAAAGGAGTTTCCAGGCTTGGTTTCAGGTGGTTGAGCCGTGTTCATAAGCATCGGACATCTCAGTATAGAAGAACTGGCTGTGCAGTATATTAACAGCACGATTCCAACATGGTTATTGCAATTAAAGTGTGATGATAGCATCTGTGAAAATGTACCCAGCCCATCAAGGATCACGGAGAATTCAAGCGAACAGTTGCACTGGCAATAGACACTGGTGATCAAATATCATCTAGCAACCTAAGTATAGACAAAGCTGAGGATCTGAAAAGCATCCCAAGTGCATGTGGGAGTCTTTGCTTTCTCTTTCTGCTCTCCTGTCACCTTCTCCATTATTGGCTGCTGAGGAAGTAAAATTTTTCCTCTGGGTTTGTTGTGACAACATCTCCGAGAGTTTACAAAATGATTTTTGGTGTGAATCTCGCCACCTTGCTTGACAATTTTCTTGCCTCTTTATAGTGGTCTGTGGGGTAACGTAAACTACATTTGAGTGGTTCTCACTTTTGAGAATATGTACCTTGAGGGGTATGTAAAGGCAGGAGATGGAAAAAAAAATTAAATGAAAGGCACAACAGCCTGACCAGGAGCTGCAGGAGGGAGGCAGGAGACTGTAGCACTTTTTAAAATTCTTTGGCTATAAGTGTGACCTGGGAAATGCTGAACACAGTCAAATGCATCATTAGTGGCAGCATGCTATAGAAAACTAATGTTTTTCTGCAAAGCAAATTCTTGTAATTATTCCATCTAATTTTCTATACTACATTGACAGAAAGATGTAATGATCTGCATTACAGGGAACTGCAGCAAAATACAAGTTTTCTCAGTAACAGTACTTACTAGGAATGGGGGCAGTGCTGTGGGTTTGAGTTGCTCATAGTTAAATCTATAGATTAACTCTCCATGTGCCACAGTTCTGCTTCACTGAGAGAACTTTTTCCCATTTCTTGTTTAGCCACAGCCATGCATTGTTTGAATTTTATCCATTATGAAGGCAAACTACACAAAGTAAAGGAGGGGGATACCCAAGATCATGTCCTGACTCCGTGCTGACCGAGGTGAAAATTACTTGCAATTGTGGTGTTCCTTCATAGTAAAAAAGTGGGGCTGAGATTAACTTGTTTCTTCTTATTTCAGCCAAGGGATATGAGGAAGGTGTTTGAGAGGCGGGAGTTTTAGAAAGAAATTACTTTATTAAGAGGCCACTGATGGTTCTGCAAGAAGGACTTAGTGGATACAGATTATAAATCTGTTTGAGTAAAAGCAACTTGTGACCATATCTCAAGTAGATAATTAAAAAAAAAATTCTGTCTTGTGGTGATTTTATTCTCAAGATATTGGTTAAAAATTGAAAATCTGCATTTTGGGGATATTTTAAATAAAATTATGAAAATCTAAATTCTGGAATTCACTAGCACAGTCTATTCTCTATATTTTGACTAGCCCAAGAGCAGGCTGACTTGTACAGCAACACAGAACTCAATATGAAATAAGTAGATGAAAGGTTTGGATAAAGTAAACCCTCATGAATAAAATGAGAATTCATAACCATATAAATAAAAATGGATAATCTACAATGTATCTAAAACCAACACTTTGTGAAACTCTTTTTAGTAGTGTGTCTTTGAAGAAATTTAAAGAAATACCTAAAATTTCATTTATTCTGAATTTCAGAATGCTGTATTTGGCTACACCCACAATTCTTCAGTAAGAGCTGATGCCAAAACCTTTTACCTACAGCTGGTACAAATAGATAACTTTTTTCCTAAATGTTGTAAATTACTGACTGCTTCCCAAGGGCTGGGACTCTGAACATACTACTTACAGATATTTACAAGCAACATAGATGTAAGATGTAACAATTAATTTTTTAGTAACACTTTTGCAGTTTTTTCATATTTTTATTCGCATATCTAGTGTATTAAAAAGGTGATCTCAGCTGTTGTTTTATGTTGGTTTGAAGACTTTTTGCCCCTTTTTGTTAATTTTCTTTGCTTCAGCCCATCTAAAGTCATATAGTCATTCTTTAAGAGAAGGAGACGGAGCATCACTGGACAGAATAACACATTCTGACCCCTGGCCTTGCCTGTGAAAATTCCAGCCAAACTTGGTTTTTGGGGGGCTGGCAGCTGGTTCAGTAGTGCTCTCTGCACCCCTGAAATTCTTTGACATAGCTGTGACAGATTTAGAACTGTCTAGAAGAGGAGATGTACCCTAATGGAGTAGAGGGAGGTAAATAAAATGTGGTAGTGCACTGTTCCACTTGAAATTTCCTCACTGTAGTTCACGCCATCCAAAAATCTCACTGCAAAACTCTGTTTCTGTCGTGCATGCACACATGGATTTCTCAGAAGATATTTGCAGAGGTGTACAGACTCTGTAGTTTTGTGTTAATGTCCTGCAATGTTTTTTGGGGTTTTTTTGGTGGCTCTCAGGATACACATTAAGTTTTTAAGTAATGAAATTCTCCTCCAATACTGGGACATGTGGGATATGGGGTTGTTCTGAAGGATGTAAAAGTTGGTTTTTTTTCTGTGCATGGAAATATGTGGGGGTGGTCATCTGCTCTGTACCTTTTTTTTTTTTCAGAGGGAACATCTTTCTCAATACCCTGCTTTCTTTTTTTTTACTTTTAAACAGCTGCTTTCATGAACAAGGGCACAGGCTTTGCTATTTTATCTCTCAGATAAGGAAACAAACTCATTTTGTTGTTACTAAGAAATAGAGCTCAAGATACTCAAATAAGTGGGTAAAAATGAAATACCTCCTGGGAAACAAAATGCATAGTTAAAAATAAATTCATTGTGGAAAGTTCTCCAAAAGGATCTTTTCAAGTTTATGGCAGAGAATGAATCTGTATCCTAAAAAAGAATAAAGTCAGCAACTGTATGTACTTTTCACGACTCGCATGTAAAACCTGGCAAACAGATTATTTGTTGGCTTAGTAGATTAGACATGAGGGCTTCTGTAAATTAAAAACAAAAGCAGCTTTGGAATGCATTTCACTGTCTCAGTTGGAAAACAAAGATCTGTTTCCCTCCACCCCTTCTTTTCCTTAGGATAATTAAAAATAAAAAAGTGTGCAGAGCCATATAAATAAAACAAGGGCTGGGATGAAAAAAAAAAAAGAAAATTTTCCTTCAAAGAGATGTCAGCAATCACAGTTTTCATTTGTCAGTGCCAAGAAATGTGCTTATATGTAGGTCTGAATGTAGTTTATTCTTGACTATTTATGGAAGTTATGCTCTTAGAGACCTTAATATGTAATAAAAAAAGGAAAATCCTTAATTAAAATCTGTTTTAAATGATGTTTAACTTAAAAGCTTTCAAATACTCCTCCAAGCATTACACAATGTTCCACTGTCTTCCTTCTCCAGAATTTCTCACCGGTACAAATACATTTTAGGTTGTACTCTAATTATATAGAATTTTGTTGTAATTTACTTCAGCAAAGTGTGAGCGCATTCTTCATGGGCAAAATGCATTACTTTGAAATTCTGAAAAAAACCCTTTGGCTATACAACTTCTCCTGAAGTTTGTAACCTGAAAGAGAGCAGAGTCTGTAGTAAAGAACATAGAAAACATCTAAAATACAGTTCACTCTTAAAAATCATTCAAGAAGGAGTAAAAGCACACAGTCCAGGAGTGTGAATGCCTGAGGACAGCCCAGAACTGTGCCTCCCATATTATGCTATTACTTTTTTATTAAGTGAGAAATTTAGAAATTGCCATAACTCACAAAATACATACTCTAACCAGGAGCTACAAGAATAACACTGTAAGAGATGCTTGCCTGACATGCACATTTCTGACTGCACAGAACTCTTTTGTCAATGCTTATCCTTACCCTTTGATTTTATTTATCTTCTCCTATTTAATTTTGGGCTGAGTCTTGTCAGACAAGGATGGTGGGAGCATGGCAAGCCAAAGGAATTGTGAGGTTCCCAGGGATCAGTCTTTGCTCAGTCACAGAAGCAGCTCAAGATTCCCTTCCTTTTCCAGAAATGGCAGAATTTCCTCTGGTGCCCCATTCTGCTTCAGAAGAGGATGTGGAGGGAAGAAAAATAACTTAACAGTGACGTGTTCCCCCTGGAAGTCTTGTGTCATACCAGCCCATGTTTCCATCCTGTGGCCTTGCTGGTCTTTGAGAGGAACAGGGGCATTGCTTTTGTTACCTGGTCATTTGCAGAATCTGCTCTCAGTCCTCAAGGTAATCTGAATTAATTTGAATTTTTTTTACTGCCTGTGGAAATGTGGAACACCAAGTGGGAAAAATCAAGTCCTCTAAAGTCCTGTGGAAATGTAATGGACACAGACTAACAATTTGTTGGCACCTATGCAGGTTTCATGTGTGGCACCATTTTTTCCTCCTGCTTTTCCAGGACTTTATAGATGGAGAAAAAAATAATCAGGACTTCAGGATGTTGCATGAGGAATGCAGAATCAGTTTTTTCCCAGTCCGTAGCTGGGAAATATCTTAGGCAGTTTTGGTAAATAGAAGTAGCTGGCCTGTTATCAGGCGTATTCCATTCAAGACAGTAATTCTCAAGGAAATTCTTGATTTTGATTGAATGTTTTTTTTATGTGTGAACACTACAGTCTCTATGTCAAAACTAATACTCATTTTCAGTTCTGGGCCAACTGGCAGATCCAAATACAAATATTACTAATTGGCTGCTCATAAGCCTTTCTAGCAATTAATTCAGTTATAAATGATTCAGACCTTTCTGTAACCCAAATAAGATTCATGCCTGCTTTATTTTTCACAGAATTATTTCATACTAGAAAAGGATGTGTAACAAACCATTACTGAGAATGGGGGAAATCAAATGGTTTATTTGACAGTCCTCATTACCTCTTCTGCAGTGTGGCAGATAGATAAAAAGTAACCTTTATTGCAAAGCTGTTTCATGTACTTATAAAAATAAAAAAAAAATGTGGTTCTGTAATTTTCATCCTCTGCACAGAATATCATGTCAGCAACTTGGAAACTCAAAGAAAGCATAAGGAAAGGTGGCCTAGGAAAGAGGTGAGATTTTAACCCTGACAACTGATACAACAATGAACCAAATGTTCAGCAAAAATTATTTGTTTTGTATAAGATAAAACACCTACATGTTTGTGTGTTGTTATTAGTTCCCAAGTAAATATTTTCTCATCTAAATCACTGCATTTTGAGGCTGCAAGTAATGATGTGTGCATTTCCTCACTGCATTTCTCTGTGGTGACAAGCCCATGTGAAACATGGCCCCTAATGGAACTCTGTCCCCGTGGGTCCTGTGGCATTCTTTGCAAACACAGAGGAATTTCATCACTGTATCCCAGCCAGATTTAATTCATTTGCTGCTCTAAACTGCCTTGCAGTCACTGCTAGCACAGTGTTCCTTCTCTTTTTCCAGTCTGAGACTGTTCTCTGCTGAACAAGGCAGCTGCATTCCAGCTCTGTGACATCGGCATTCTGGGGATGGCTTGGCCCTGGTCCAGCCAGGGACCACCACTTCCTTTCTGGACAAAGGATATTTGGCAACAATTTGGCTTTTCTCTCTGAATTCCTCCAGTCTCTGCAGCACTGCATGGCTGCTTGCTATTTGTTCCCACTCCTATTTCTAATGAATGAAATTCAGAGCCCATTAGTGCTGGGATCACAACAAACATGCATTTGTCCACTCTTGCATTTTTTAATGATTGTTAGAAATTGTAGGGCTGGCTGGACATACCATGAACTGCTCAGAGTCACAATAAGATCAGATGAAAGTAAAAAGAAGTAGCATCTCTAGGGTAGGAAAGGACTCAACAGCAAGCCCACATGTGGACCAGTAGAAGTCACACAGGCCTCTGTACTGCCCTCTCATGCAAAAAGGGACAGAACAATGACCAAAAAGCAAGGATTCCTGTTTGCTTTAGCCATTCCTCTTGTTGTAATTTTGATAAAGACTCTGGGTCTTTTCTAGCACCTCTTAGAGAGTTCAAGGAGAGGAGAGAATTTTGCATAATGTTTTATTTCATTGTGGTATATCTCTCCTGTGTGACAACCTGGAGACTAAAAGAAGAGTCGACTTCACAAGGCCATTGCAGCTCTGTTGCAATGCCTAGAGTTTTACCAAGCTAGGGTGAAAGCCAAACCAATACAACAAGCAGTAAATAAGTTAAATTCTTGCCATTTGCTTCCTCATATTTACTTTTTTTCAGAGATATTTACAGGATCAACCTATTCAATTAATATCTGACTCAGAACTTATGCTGTTATTCACATTAGGTCAAACCTTACTTGATTTACTAAAATCTGAGACAACAGACATGTTTCGTAGAGAGGAAATGAGAGTTCATGTGCATCTCTGCACAGACAGTTAGTTTAAAAGACAAAAAAAAAAAAAAAAGAAAGAAAGAAAAAAGAAAAAGAAGAGTCCTTTTTGTGAGTAATAAATTTCCATGTCTGTCCTGGGTTGTGAATTCCACTTGGAAGATTTGAGAAGAAAATGTTACTTTGATTATAGAAATCTCAGTAGCTTAAGTAGACTGCTGGCTTCTCTTTTGAAATGCTAACAGATAGTAGAGCAGACTATGGGCTTGTGTTTTGCCGAGGGCCTTATTCCATGCCAGAGCTGTATTTTTTTTTCCAAGATAAAAGTCTTTAAAAACTTTTCAATGCAAAAAGCTTCGTTTCAGATGTACATAGCTGACCAGTTTGGTACATGTTCGTCCAGAAATGCTGAAAGAGATAGGACCCAAAGACAGAGCTTAGTCTCAGACTGGAGAAAATATTTATGGCTCTATTGTAATTCTCTGGCTCATGAGTGCTTGCAAAGTAAGTGCTGGCATAACCATAGCTACCATATAACAACAGCAAAGAAATCATTCCCTGTTTAACTCCTAGCTGTGCCTGTGTTGTCAGTCCTTTAACAGATAAAGTAAAGGTGTTTCCAGACTTATGATTGATTCTCAGTAGCAGCTTTTGTTTGCTCACTTAAAGCAGAACAGTGAACATCTGGACAAGATTTCAACACTTTTTTTTCCTGCAAAGCACAAGCCTCCCTGACTCGCATATGGCATTTAAACATTTAACATTTTAAACATTTTTTTTATGGGTGGGACTCTAACTCTTCATTGTCTTAATTGTCAGGATGAATAAGGTGATTAGTGAGATGCTTAAGTTGAAAATGGCCCATTTTAGGTACACTTGTTCTCTTTTGTTCTTGTTAGGTTTTCTCCTCCCATCCTTCCTTATTCACAGTCATAGAATCATTGAATTGTTTGGGTTGAAAGGGACTTTAAATAGCACCTCCTTCCAGCCCCTTGCCATGGGCAAGGGCATCTTCCCCTAGACCAGGATGCTCAGAGCCCCATCCAACCTGGCTCAAATCTTTGGAATTGGTTATTAATAGAGTTTTGGAACAGATAAAGATGAGTTAATTAGTACGTCTGTAATTGATGGTAATTAGCTCTAATTATCTATAACAAACCACCTCCCCTGATCACTTTATGGTGTAAAATAAAAGTGGCAATAGTTGTAGATTAATACAACTGACATGAGCTTTGTTCTTTCTTACATCCAGTACTCTGTGTGATCATTTTGATGTGCTTCATCTTTAAGCATCTGTTTATCTACAAGGTGTGTAGGGTACACCCTCTATTGGGATTTTTCCTGCTGTGGCCCTATGTAAGTCAGTGGTGGGTTCATTGATCTAAATTGTGCCTCAAACAAATATCTCTGTTTCATATAAATCAGGATATCTCTATCAAGCTTATTTATGTGGCTGCACCTTTGGTCTTTCACATTTCCTATGTATTTCTGCTATATAAAAACGTTTATGTAAATAAAGTATATAGGCTGATATCTTAGAACGTGGAATGAAAATGCTGCTTGTATCTCAGATTCTTTGTGAGATATTCCAGCATCTCTGGAATCTCCCAAAAGATAATTCTTTTAGTGATGCTAAAATAGAGCTGTGTTTGAATGGCCAGGACAGGATTAGGGACCTTGTAGGATATTATCATAAGAATGACAGCACTGGTTAATGCCAAGGGTCTATCTAGCCTTCACTCAACTGTGGTAAACTAGATATTTCTAGATTATTTTTGGTAGTTTCTCATACTTGAATTAGCAAAAAGTGAACAAATTATCCTATCTGCTTTTTTTTGTGCCACTCAGGCCACTCATCTAACTTCATACTACCTTGTCAACACAGAGTCTTTCAAACTGGAGTCTTCTAATACAATCAGTCACTTTGTATATGGAAGGAACTATTTTTTTTCTAAAATAACTTTTTGAGACTGGGAGGCAAATGGCTCATTGTAGTGACGAATAAGTAAATTAATTAATAATGGTGGAGTAATAATACTTTCAACATGGTCACATATCTTTTCTTGATAGTTCATGTAATTGTAGAAAAACTTTGGCTGGAAGGGACAGCTGGAGTCATCCAAACCAATCTCCTGCTCAATGCTGGGCTGACTTCAAAGTTAGATCAGACTGTTCAGGGCTTTCTCAATCTGATTTGTCAAAATTTCCTGGGATAAAGATTCCACAGGTACTCTGGGTGCCTGTTCCAGTGCTTAACAGCAATCACTGCATTATTTTTTTTCTATTATTAATATCATTGCAACATTTAAACTGTTGCCTCTCATAATTTTGCTCTGGGAATAGTTTGAATCCATCTTCTCCATGTCCTGCATTTGGAAGGTTGCAACTAAACTCCACTGAAAGTCTTCCTTTCAGTGTCTTCTGTATCATTTGCTCCAGCTCTAACTACATGAAGGCCCTTTTCCTGAACTCTCAAGGGTTTGTTATTCTTTCTCATATTTGAGTGCCAAAAACTGGACACAGTGCTTAAGGTGTAGCCTCTCAAATGCTGAATGCCCTCCCTCTCCCTGCTGGCCACATCCTTGCTAAAGCAGATCAGTAAATGGTTGAAGTCATGTAAACTTGAGCCCCCATTCCCTTTCTGCAGAGCTGATTTCTGAGTCAGACAGTTCCCAGGCTGTATTTTTCCATGGGGTCCTTCAATTTAATGGGGCTCAAGTTGGCTGATTCCTTGAGGTTTTTGATGTGTCCCTGAATGACAGGGACAGTGTTCCCTGACTTCAAGCATACAGCTGCTCCCTGCAGTGTCGTGTCACCTGTGGGGCTGGAGAGAGCACACCTTGTGTGTGTCAGGGTCTGATGAAGATTCTCAACACCACAGCCCAAGCAGGAGCCCCTGAGGAATGTCCCTTGCACCCAGCTGCCTTTTGTCTTTGAGTATTGATCACTCCCCTTTCAGTTCCAACATTCCTAACCTTTCAATTCCTTTTTTTTCCCCTACTACTATTGAGCTAATGTTTAAATAACTCTGTTCGCTGTTACTTCTCAGGCTTTTACTTGAGGAGTTGTAGCCAGCTCACAGTCCCAGATTTTACATTTGGCTGCCAGTCTAACCTTGACTGGCATTGAATTCTTAATTGTTTCATTTTCAACGTGTTAGAACTTTGAAAACTTCTACATTCAATCTGTGAAAGGAACACTTTTTTGATAGTTTTCAATCTGAAAAGTGTCTGAGCAATAGAAAAGGAAAGCTGGTTTAACATGGAGATTTTTTGGTTTCTGTGGCTTAAATGTTAGATTGGGTCTGATATTGAATATATAGTAAAATATAGTGTCCTTGCGGGATCACCCACATATTCCTAAAATTCTGCTGTTTTAAAAATCTATAGAACCAGTCTTGGATCTGCATTTTCTAGGGTGTCTGCTTCTGGGCAGTGTCCATAGTATTCCAGTGTGAAACATCAGCTATTCCTGGCTTTAAGTCAGCTACCAGACGAGTATGCCTTGAACTGATGTGCAACTGAAAAACATTCCTAATTGGTTAACTACCTACCTATTTGCTTGGTTTCGTTGTTATTTTCTTTAAATTGTATTGGGGAGATGCCAAAACATCTGTAAAGCTTTATTTTAAATGTAAAAGCTTTATTACTCTGGTGTCAAGGACCTTCTGTGCTTGCTTTTCCCCAACACTCAAGCCACTGAGCCCTGGTCACGTGAATCCTGATAGAAAGCAAATGTTAGCTTTTCATGCTTGAGTACCTACTGACAGCTAACATTAAACTTGTAAGCACATGTATTTGCACTGGAAGTGGTATCTGCTGTAGGAGAGGGAACACTGCTTAACATTGTAAGGTAATGTTCCTCAGATGTCCTTGCCAGAACATGAGGATGGAGACTATTAAATAAGATCTGAAATAGCCCTTCTTAGCCATGGCTACTCACATACATAGTGTGATGGCCATGATTGTGACAGAAAATTGCAGGCTAATACGTGCAGTGCTCCCTGTGTGTACATGCAACATACATAAAATATGAATGAAAGCAAAGAGACAGTTCCCTTGAAGCCTTTTGCCAGACTCCCAGCACAGAAGCTGTTAACATAAGCTGTCAACCAGAACAGCCTTTCACCAGCCTGAGAACTGAGCCCTGTTATTCCTGTGTTCTCTTCCAAGCAGAGCCTGCTCTGGAGTCATGAATCAGACCAGATCATATTCATATTTATTCCAGTCCAGTTTGTGGGAATTCAGTTAAACACCCCTTGAAATAGCAAAACCAGCATCCTACCAGAGGGTTTAGACATTTGGTCATGATAAAACACTGTGATTCCTTTTGAACATGACACCATCTCCCAGCAATTTAGCCTGACAACTTTAAAGTGTAGCAGCAAACTATCAAAATAACCACTCGGGTAAGATTTGTCTGTTTCTCTGTGAGATATTGTTTTTTCTGTTTTACTAGCAGGGCAGTAGAGTTACTGCCAAGCCAAATCCCTTTCTCATCAGTTTATTTACTGGATTTTTAGTTCAGCTTGAGGGTTAACATAGATTGTTTTACAAAATACTTAAAGTCTTGGCATTCAATCCTGTTCTGTGGAAAATCCTACAAACCTTCTTAAGCAGCTTGATGACATCACACTTTTTGGCCTGGTGTTTGCTATTGTTTTTTTCCTTGTCCATACTCTACCTTTTCAAAGAACAGTATGTCCAACTTTGACTTCTGATTTAAAATCTTAATGATACAAATCCACAGATTTAACACATTTCTGCATTTTCTGTTTTGCTTGTCCAGAGGCCAATGTCAGGCACACAACTCAGTTAGGGTCAGATTTCTTTTTCAAGTAGATCCTCAAAATAAAGGAAGTGGATCTTTTCTTCTGTGAAAGGAGTTATTTTCCTAGATTTCAGGGGGTTTTACCATCAAGTATTTGTATTCTTTCTTTAGTCACTTACTAAGCAATTTAGTGTGATCTGGTATTTCTTTCCTCAATACACTTTGTGGGATTTACCTACAAGATAGACTTTTCTGCAGAGGAGTCCTCTGAGGTTATCAGCTCTGTAATGAAATATAACATAGCTGGTTCTACTAATCCTCTCTCTTGGAACACAAGCCAGCATATCAAACCTTGTAAATGTGTGCTGAAAAACTGTTGTGAAAGGAGGCTGCCGATGGCATACAAAAGGTTTTCAGTTTTCAACACAGGTAAAGAACAGAGGACATTTGTTAATTAAATAATTTGGCAATGGCATAAGATACTATGCAAATCATAGGATTAATGTGCTGACTTCACTTTAGGTATTTAGCTGTATGAATATACTCTATTTTAATCAAGCTAGAAACAATGAAGTTATAACAAGATTTATAAAATTGGGAGTAATAGCAAGAAGAAGGAAGATGCTTAATACAGAGAAAAATGCAAAATAACTAGGGAATAATAGTATGGAAATGGAAATTAACTTAACCAAGGTTGAACTAAAATTGGAAGGGCTGAATATGTCTAGACTAGGAAAACTACTTATTCTTCAGAGTAGGACACTGAAATAATTAAAACTACAGGTCTTCTTTCAAGGGCGTTTACTATAACTGTGAATAGCACCAGAAGGCTGGAAAATGAGAATTACAGTATTGAAGATAATGGTAAAAGTCCACAGATCTCTAAGACTTCTACGCTGGTATCCACAAATATTTAATGAAAGATAACTATATTAATAAAAAATTGGACAGAATCAGGCAAATCTTGCACCTCTCTTAATGAGGCAGATATATCAACGGTCTGCTGTGGTTTGGTACCCTAAAGAGGGTAAAAATCAAGTTCCAAGTTCCAGTTTGGTTTGACTGCCACTCTGTACCTGAAGGGTCTTCACAGGGGACAAAACTGAGTGTCTGGCAAGGCTGATTTTCTCTGTTCTACCACCCCTGCTCCCCTGAGTGCTGAGTGAGAGGCAAAGGCAAGGATAGTTCTCCAGACTCCTGAGCTTTCTGAGCACATGTGAAGTCCTGTCCACTGTGCCTTAGCTGCCAGGGAGAGGAAAGTCAGACACACAGTTCACAAAGAAAGCTGCCTCTGGGTTGTGTCCCAATGTATTCCTGCTGCTCATTCCTGGGGCAGTCTTTACTTTTGGTTCAGATGCATTATTCCTGGTGTGTCCTGAGAAAATTTACCTTCTTCCAAGGCTACATGTTAGTAATTTTCTGTTCTTAGATTGCTAGCATGGAAAATATGGAGAGTTTATCTCTGAATCTGGTGTATCAGCAGATCTTTACCTTTGTTACAGGGTTATCTGTTTCCTCAGAGAGCACCTTAGTAATCTTTTATAGCACCAGAATGGTGAAAAGGCCAATAGTGGGAGCCAAAGGCTTCCTGTTTTAATTTGGATTCTTTTCTTCCTCTGACTGGTGCTGCAAAGGCTCTTTGCATACATTTTGCTCTTGTGGTAAAGATGGATACTTTCATGGATAATTGCATAGAACTTGCTCTGGTGTCTCTAAAAACTTGGTTACCAAAGGCTTTCCCAGCTGTAACTCAGCTGACACAGGGACCATGTGTCAATGGCTTCAAAAATGCAACTTTTCTGAACACAGCTGCCCTCACTGGACCTGTTGAGTCACAACCTGATTATCTGACCATTTCCTGAATACTGATAAATTTCATTTGCTACTTTCACGGTGACATACAGTCTGATGGGATAATTTCTTGATGGAGTATAGCCCTGTCCCTGGATTTGAAACTGCAAAAAAATCTACTGCTGCCTGTAAAATACAAGTGTAGCCAAGTGCACTGTTAAAATATTTAGAATGTTTTTAAATTACATACACTTTAAAAATACTTTTGTGTATTCTATTTTCTTAACTTCGTAGGTTAATACAAAATTTCTTTCCTGGCTTGACATTGACATAAATGTTCTCTTTTACCCATCTCTACAGAGAACAGTTAATTTTGTTGCTTGATATTTAGAACAGATACTAACTTTGAATAGGACATTGTTTCCCAGCCAGATCAGTAGCTACCTCTTAGGCTTTTTTTTTCAGTATTAGTTCAGGACTGGAAACAAAACAGCAGCAAAGAGGTAAAAGTTTGAGTTTTCTCAGAGAATGTTTAGCTTTAATTCAATAAGAAATGTTAATTTCTTCTTTGTCAGATTTCCCCTCCCTTTACTTATAATTATTTGTAGCTGTCAGCCTTTAGCCTTATTTTAATGAGAATGGCAGCTCTAAATTCCTTCTGATCACTTTTATTTCTTACTGGTTCTAAATAAGGAAATTCCCAGTGTGTATTAATCTCACTCGGAGATGTTTAATCAACTGATCTCAAAGAGGCTGAGTCCTCTTAGGCCGCCTGCATTTCTGGCTCTCCTGCATTTCTAGGGTCAGCTGTGTTATAATATCCACTGTTTGTTCTAATTCAAACCAAGAACATTTTGAATTCGGGCTTTGTACCACAAGAATACTGATATTCCATAATTTTATTTCGTTACATGTTGCCTCAAAGGAGAAAAAAGAAGTTCATGTGTATGTTCTATATTGTTTTGCTACAAATGAGATAATCACCTTGATTTCTCTTCCCTTCCATTTTTTTCTTTCTCAAGATGTTTGCCATTTCCCCCTCTCTCTTCTCCTTTTCCCTCTCCTTTCATTTTTTTCCCTTGTCTTTCTTCTTTCTCTTTTCTTCTTGTTTAAGCTGTCAGGCTGAATGAGGAAACAATTACAGGATGCTGGCTTTGAAAGTGTCTGGCTTTGCCAAATAAGTTTATCTTTTTTTTTTTTTTTTTTCATTGTGGCTTAAAACATGCTAAACTCAAAGCCAAGTTATTAACCTAAAACTCATGGTAATTTTTTACATTAAGCTTACAATAAACGTAGATAGTTTTTCCACAGTCCCTTTGCCAGTGATTAGTTTGGAAGATAGTATGTTTTGAATTTGCTGAGAGATCTACTGCTCTTAGCTTAGTTTTAGTACTTTTAAAAAGCAATCAATAATGCCCATTTTGTAATAAGCAAAATTTATGAACTGACAAGCAAAATGTAATTATGGTGGGTATTCCATACAAGAAAAAAGAGGTGATCTTAAAGCCATCTCAGCATTCTGTTTGCACTCATTTTCATTCATATAAATGATTAAGTGGTTCTGTGTTGAAATGCTTCTCTCTCAAGGCTTAACATGAGTCTGGAAAAGTTGTTGCCAAAGAGTTCTATAATGAAGTCAGTGACCATTGGTATTAACTTCTCATTGTTATCCACAGACTAAATTTTTTATAGTATTATTTTTATGAGTGAGGCCCTAACTCAGCAGGAACTTAGGCACCTTTTGTTTTTGTTCTCTGGGGGGACATACTTTGTAAATGTGTAAATTCATAACAAAAGTGAATCCTCTGTTAAATTCTTAGGTTGACTTCTCAGTTAATGAAACTGTTTCCCTTGTTCTGCCCTCTGCTGAAAAATGGCTCCTTCTTGAATGAGCCACAAAAAGATCATTCAAAAACTATGATAAAGGTCCTGATCCAAAACTCAGGTTTCTGAAAAATCACCTACTAAATTCAGCAGGCTTTGGGTCAAACTAAAAAATGGCGGTGTTAATTTTCATTTAGAGCTGGGTCAAATATGCTTTGTCCATGCTATTTAGCAATGTGTTGAAATAATATGAAGTTAAATAAACATTCTGTCTTTTGGTGATCAGAAACTGCAGTGGATTTTAGTACAACCTAAGCAATTCAGGCAGTTTAGATAAGGCCTAGTTGTGAAATTAACACATTTTAACGACTTTAGCTGCTCTTGGAAATCAATTTATGAGTTAGTTTTTCTACTTATTTTCTGATAATTTGCCTTGCTGCATCATCAGTTCCAGCTCCACAAACTCTTGCCAAAGCATCCCTGTACTAGGTATTAGAAAGAAACCAACCCAAAGCCTTCAAGCCTTTGAGTTTTAATGTCTTCATGCATTTAGAGAAATATACATCTAACTGCAGCAGATAGATCCTCAGTTGGCGTCTCCAACTGGGCCCAAAATGTGATGCTAAACTTGTAATGGGCTATTCCTGCACCAGAAACAGCTCTGTGCTGCATCCTGTCAAGCCTGCAATAACAGACAGAGGGCATTTCTTGGGGTGCTGCTTGCACTATACCTCCCATCTGAGAATAATTTCTGTCAGACTTGAAAATGTGGAAAATTAAACTTGCAAGTGTGACTGCTAAACTTACTGGAAAGCCGGGACCAGCTCAGGTAGAGGAGGAAAACCTTCACAGTGGGCTTGTTCAGAACTAAACTGGGAGATCTCTGCACCTAAAGCTCTGTGGATCTATGTGGGTCTTTATATGAATAGATCACTCAGCAAAAATCTTTTCTCAGGATGGATGTCTAAGGCTTAAAGTTGGAGAGGATGCAAGAAGATGAAAGGAGATCTCTAAGCCTGGCTTAGATACACTTCCCAGTGCAGCAGAGCACCACAATGACAGCTATTGTTATGCTAGATGCAAATTCCAGCTGCAAACATTACATTGGTTTTCCTGCAGATTAAAAAAAAAAATTCAGATACCTGTATTTCATTTGTGGGAAGCAGAATAATGATGCTGTCAACTACTGGGCAGAAGATAATTTATATATTGTGTGTGAAACTTACTTTTTATTAAATCAGGCCTAGAGATGCTTACGTGGATTCAACTTGTGAGATTAGCAAGTAGCATATATTGTACAGGCTTATACCAAAGAACAATACAATTTTTTATTATTATTACTTTGCAACCAAGTAGATTTTCTGAAATTAGTACTAGTCACCAGCTCTCATTTTAACTTCGTTTAGCTTTTATTGTGAGGAGGAGAAATAAAAGGTTGGAACCAAATCCTGACCTAGTCAAACTTCAGCAGGTTTATCCTCAGTTCCTTGGGGAAACTTTGAAATGCCTGCATTTAAAGCAGACTGATTGGCCACATTGCCAACCTTATTTCCTTGTCACAAAAATCACCAGCATTTGGAATCCTACTTATTTTAGAACACCAGGAACAATCCCTTGGCTTGTTACCTTCTCCCAGGCCCAAGGTCCTCACAGGGATGTGAACATCCTGCAGTGAATCTCTGAGCACTTTGAAGGCGTCGCTCTTGCCTGCTGGCATTGGCTCATTTTAATGAGATGCTAAAGCAGAGTGATTTCAGCCAATGAGATTTATCCTGAGAACCTCCTGCACCTTCAGCCTCTCTTCAGGTTGTGTAGTTTATTTGTGTCCATGCCTGAGGAGAGACAGTAGTAGCAATAGTAATAATGACTGTTTAGGAAAGCAAGGCAGATCCACAAATAAGCATTCATGCTAGAATGTGTTTTGTCTGAGCAAAAGGGAGGTTAAAAAGTGTTTCCAATGAGCCCAATTTCCACTTTGGAAATCTGAATTTCACTCTTTGTGTCTTGAAGCCCGTATTTTCTGTTAGAAACCTCTGTTTGGTTCTGTGTTATTGAACTTTGTGACATGATAGCAGTTAGAAGACACTTAACTGAGAGAGGAAACAGTATGCTATAAAAACCTTTTCTTAAAAAAAAAGAAATAAAGAAAGAAAAAGGACAATTTTCAATATTGAAGTGATTAGAACCTGTCATTTCATGTTGTTGTTTGCAAGTTGACATAAATGACAGGACAAAGGAGCATACATGGAAAGAAGATGAAAATTCAGAACAGATGTCAGGAAACATTTTTCATGCTGAACGTGCACAGTTGCCAACCAGGTAAGGCAAGAGCATTTTTCCCATTTAGAAAATAATTAGATGGCCCATCATGAACAAAATGGCTTTCCAAATTTCCCTTTTCTCTAATTTCCTTACATTCTTATTTTACTCCAACTGCTGTTCAGTTTTCTCAAAAGGATGTTTCATGCCCTGGACACGAGCTCAGTTCTTACAGCTATGGTTGAACTGTTAACAGCTAAGTGAACAGTTACTTAACTAGAGATTATCCTGTCCATATCACATCATATCCTATCATATCATCCTGTTATGATGAAGGTCTAGCAAAGCTAGAAGTTCAGAGTTTCTGAAAATTTTTATCAGTTACAAGAATAAGACTAGGAGAAAGACTGACAGAAAATATGCCATTATTATTAATTTATGAAGTCTGATTGCTTTAAGTGATAAAAGTGCTACACAAAAAGTGAACCTGAGACATAACTTGGGAAAAAGAAATTAAATGGACAAATGCAGCTCCCCCAAGGTGAATGTGTTCCTGGCATCTTTGATTTAGTTCAAGCTTTACTTCCAAATCTGATACAGACCCCCCTGTGTAATCTTGCTGCCGATCTGTTATACCCTCATGCCACATCTTTCATGTTCATAGATTAGAATAGTTTTATTTTCTCAGGTGATTAAAAATTTGAAGTTGTAATTATTTTGGGCATTGACATTTGACACCTCCAAGTATCAGTCAGCACTAAGTTAATTTTTTATGCTTGTGATTCTCATTTTGGTGAAGTGTTGGCCCATTAAAAGTTCATATATTAAACTTATTTGAGCGTGATGGATAGATAATGCCCACGGAGGACAGTGTTGAGACTCAGATCTAAAAATTTGAAGTCTTTGGTTTGCAACAAATTTTTCCAGGAACTGCACAGTGAGAATATTAAAAGTTGTAACTATTGGCTGGGTTTCCAAGCTAATGAATTCCCTCATGTAAAATGTAGAGATTTCTGCCCCACCCCAAGTCCCCATAGCTTCAGTGCTAAATGGCACCCCCAATACTCTCAATTTAAAGCCATTTATGTGATAAATAAATAGAAGAACTTGATTTTCATATTTGTGGAAATAGCTCAGCCAGAAGTTGATTCTGGTTTGCTTTTTAAATATGGATTCCAGCATTAGTAATACAAATTGAAAATATCTTAATTAACAATGACCAGCTTAGACATATATTTTTGAATATTTTTTAAGAGTCAATGGTGCTGAAATTTAGTAGCTCTGAGAAGAATTCTGCACTATAAATGTTGTATAAATGAAGAGAATGATCATGACTATTAATTAATAGATATGTCTATTATTTCTCCTTCCTTCAGGGAAAACAGGGAAAACAAAGGACCAGAAGGAAGTCTTTATACCATACAAAACCGTATGAATTTAAATATTGCTGTTCTCTATAATGAACCTTTTAGTCCTTTCACTTCTGCACTACAGAAAATATAAATTTCCTTCCTTACTTTTCAACACTTTCTATCCTTTGTTGCCATAGGCTATTCTTCACTTTCTTTGCACAGCTTTGACATTATTAGCAGCAACAGATTTGAAATCAGACTTAGTGTTTTGATTCAAATAACAGAAATCATAGCATGGCCTTAGAATTATGCATTTTTATTTAGATAAATTATTTGCATTCCTTCCTACATGCTTTCTTCTTTCTGTGCTGGTAGTGTTATTAAGGCTTTTTTTTCCGCAATTTTTCTTTCCAAAACATGAAGCTATATACTATATGTTCTTAAAAAATAGGGAAGAAAGGGTACTTGTAAAATGAAGTTATCAAGAAACTGCCTTTTAAAATTAAAATATTAATGTTAATTTTATTTAATATGAATTTAGTTAAATAAGTAGTTTAATTGAACTCTGCAGTTGAGAGAGGCAGGAACATCACTAATGGATTAAATACTCCATAGCAGTGTGGCCTGAATTGACCATTAGCAGGGTTTAGGGTTTCCTTTTGTACATCTACAGCTAGGCAGTGAAGCAGTGAAGATCTACCCAAAACTGAGATTTGGCCATATTGTGTGTGAAAAATTAGGGGAGACACAATATCCCCTAAGTATGCCTGGGTTTATCTCTACGACACAAAGTATGTGGACTTGCTCATAAAGTTTAGGTTAACCTTACAGATATTGTAGAAAATGGACATTAATTTTCTATGAATCTGTACAGCAGAAGAAAAGCCATTATGGGAGAGATGGGCTTTGGTGAGGAAAAAAATGCATTTTGTGCTTCATGCAATTACAATACCAACTATTGACTCTTTAAGGCTCTTCTTAGAACAGATCTCTAACTGCAAGTGAGAGCTGAATGAAAATCCAGGTTCTGCCATAGATAATTTCTTGGTCTCACAGGAATCCAGCACTTCTGTACATGGCTTTTTTGCCTTCAAGGGAATGGTCAGGTTAAATTTGAAAATATATTTTCATATTCTGAGAGGAAATGGCTACATATATATAAGGTATTATTGCTAATAAGTTCATTACATTGTGTCAGTTGATACAGTTGTGTTCTGGAAAACAGTTCCCATATCATTATTAGTCATTGCTATTCCAAGAGGGAGTGTTAAGTACAATACTACAAAATGGAACTCTTTTGAGCATATTTTCTTTATGTTTATGTCCCACTGAAAGCAATAACTGGCCCTTTTCAAATATAATGCATTATTTCCTTTTCAGTTTCCTATGCTGAAGGCACTAAAAAAAAAAAAAGTTAAAAATTATGTGGATCATTTGTCTTCTCTTCCACAGGCTTTGTTAATGTATATAGCAATGGAGAATTTTAAGAGATTCTTTTGATGCGATGTTAAGAGCAAATTATCTTAATTCAGTCCAATTTATACATGAGAATAACTGGCTCAAAGCAGTCCTATGATCAATGTGGCAACAACTACCTTAAATACATTCACTGAGTATTACAGCTACAGATAATAACCTTGTAGGTTAAATTGTTACACAGGTTTGGATTTTTTTTAATTGATTTTAAAAGGTCAAAATTTCAAAATGATACTTTTATTTAAATATAGGGTGAAGGTTTAAGTACAAATCACTCTAAGGTAACTTTTTTTAAGAGCAGGCTAATGCAGTATTATGTTTTATGGTGCAATAAAATTATGTGCTAAAATGATGCTCATAAATGCAGGCAAATGTAAACCAAGCTATTAGTTATGTTTTCTCAGATAAAAGTGATTAGCATAGCTATCAAACTCTTCTCCCATTTGAATAACAGAATTATGTCTGAAATCTAAGGCATGTTTGCTAAAGCTGAGTCTTAAAAAGAAATGTAAATCCAGCTATCAATGTTGTATTTGAAAGCGAATGCAATGGTCTGCCCATCACTCTGCTAACAACCAAGAGCAGAGGAACATGACCCAAATTGCAGTAAAACACATCAATATGAAATGTGCCTGAAACACTATTTTGGAAGTCATTCTTAGCACTTTATCATAATCTCTTTACTTCTGATCAGACTTATTTAAAACCATTGTGGTTTGTTTAAACATAAGAGTGATGAAAGAGTCTTTTAGCAACAGTCACTGTGAGACAAAGTTTCATGTATAATTCATGAAGTATGTGGTCACCTACTAGCAAATTAATTTCCATTTGACAGCTATACTTCTGGTAGTGTCCTCTCAGGAAGGCACATGGTATATAATTAAATTCTGAACAGAACAAATTAAATGCTGATTACTTCATAAACAATTTCAAGGCTTGAATATTGTTACCTGTCTTTATAGGATCAAAACAAGATATTCTGACAATGATGAATGAATATATTTTCTCAACCCTATATCCAATTTATTTTTCTAAATCATAAGGGTTAAAATTTCTACTGGAAAATCCAACTTCGGAAAAACAAATGTGAACTAAAAAGCAAGCTCCCCTTTAAACCTTCAAGAATCTTTCTCTACCTGTGGCTTTCCTGAAATGTTAATGTTGGTTGCTTTTAGGCAACATTTAGTATTTCAGATACAAACCACTGCAAACTTGCACTCTTTTTTTTTTTTTTTTTAATCTTCTTTGCCTCCCTCCTTTATCCCCTTAAATTTGGTAATCAGGGTAAATTGATGGATATTTGCTGCAGTGATGAGAGGCAAGATTACAGATGACAGACTGACTATGGGTGACCATAAGAATTACTTCTTATGGCTTGCAATAAAAACTATTCTAATAAAATACAAACTACTAAATAAAAAATTACAAATGTCTTCAAGCAGTCATGGAATGAAGAGCACTGCAGGGAGGTTTTGCACATGATCTTGCTGAAAATGAAGTTTGTTAATGGAGTTTCTACCATGTTCCCCATCCCTGGCAGTCTTCAAGGCCAGGCTGGATGGGGCTCTGAACAATCTGGTCCAGTGGAAGGTGTCCCTGCCCATGGCAGGGGGCTGAACCTAGGTGGTCTTAAAGGCCCCTTTCAACACAAACTTTTCTATGTTTCATATTTGTAATGCAAGAGCAAACCTAAAAGTGTTCAGAGTATAAGTATGCACATACGCATGGGTGATGTATACAATGTTATGACATTGATGCAAAATTCTATTTCACAAAGATAAGTATTCACACCATATTTAATTTTGTAAGAACCACTGGTCAACGAGTCTGCGCCCTCTCTCCCTTTGCACTTAAAGCTGGGGTGACTGGAGTTGGGTCATGGTGGTGCAGCTCAAACCCAGTCAAGTTTTGAAGGAAGAGGTATAAGGAAACTGTTAGTACATACTTCCTGCCAATGGATTTGTTTGGTTTCATGCCAAACTACAAAAGTATTTAAAATTAGCTGATGTGGAATACTGGATTTGATAGTTCACACAATTCCTCTGGTTTGAGCGGCATGAAGAGGAAAATAATTTTGTATTATCGTGTTGGGATGTATGGAACACTCTTTTGCATGACATTCTTTCCCATTCACAGTAGTATCAGTGACAAGCTGTACTATGATCTCAAAGGAGAGATGATGATGAGTCAGGGAAGAAGAACTGAGTTCTGGAAATGCAGGGAGAGGTTTAAAAAGAATATTGGAGCTGGCCAGAAATTACATGAACTTTAAGTTAAAGAAATAGGAAAGGTACAGACACAGGGAAAATAATAAATCCAGGTTTAACAAGAGTAAAAAATGAGCGAAACTGCTTCAGGATGAGAACATCAGCACTAAGATTAATGGTGAGCAGTGGTAGCAACAGCCATGTTAATACCACATTAAGTTTGGAGAAACTATAATAATAAAATCTAAAAGGGAGTGCATTCCATGTACTCATGGAATGTAAGATCCTCTGGACAACAACTATATCTAGGAAATACCATCAGGTGGCCCAAATATGAGGCATGATGTTACACTGTGCTGAAAAATCTGTCATGTTGCAATGTCTGTTGAACACAAGCTGAAAGAACAGTATAAACTGCCAGTAAATATAAAGCGAAATGAAAACAAACACTGCAGTGCATGACTTCCTGTGGGATTTGATATTAATCCCCACTTATGAGGAGTAGTCTGTACAACATATTTTCCCTAGGGGACTTGTGAGTTATCCTGCTAATCCTTATTCAAGGCATATGATTTGTATCCGGCAAGAAATCACACAGAATTTTTTTCAATTAGCTCCAAATATACAGTATTGATAATAAAGTCTGTGTGATTAGATGTAAAAAAAAAAAAATCCTTGGAAAACAAGGTTAACGTGCACATTCCATTATGCAGTGATCAGTGCTATAACTTAGGAAGTGTAAATTTAAACGTTGGATTATCTTGTTATAAGGTCTGTTTGGACTCACTTGATCACCTTTATGTTTTCAGTAACTTCTTATCCTCTTAGTACTTACATTTTTTTTTTAAATACAAATTACAGATTAATTGTCTTCATCGGTTCTCTAGTTGAATCCTGGTGATTGATGTGCTGCCTGTGCTGGTAAACTCTCCTGTGTTTACCGTTTGAACATAGTTTTTCCAGATTCAGATTCTTCTGCTTTGTATGCTCTTCACTCCCTGCCAACAACATCTGGACCTTCCCCATCCTATGGAAAAGAAAAATTAAAAAGCTTAGAAGAAGATATCTTGCAGGTTGTCATATAAAAGACATATAAAAGCTTAGAATCTTAGGTCATGACTAGATACTTTAATATATGTTTGTTCCTTTCTTCTTTGACTAGAAAAATATTTGATGGCAACAAAATCTAACTTAATTCTGATAAACCCATTGAATAGACCTTTCAGAAGAGAGATATTTCAGTTCCCTGTGAGCAAAAAGAGGTGAAGTTCACTTTTTTAAACACCACAGAGTAGAACAGACAGGCTTGGCTGAAACTTTAGCTGAGGTTCAGTGCTTTCAGAAAAACCTTGTGAGATGGAAGAATGGTCTGTGTTAGCAATTAGATCCTTTCCTAAACTAAGCCTGGATGCACATTTAGGCATTGTACATTTTTAGTTTGGGCAAAAATTACTCATTTACTTTTCATGTTTCAAGACTGACTGGAAGACAAAAATGCCAGATGTTACATATTTGTTACTTCTTGTAGTAACATGCATGTGGTACGTATGCAGCAAATATTCCAAAGAATGGATCTTGGCATGGGACTGCTAGCATGCTAAATATAGAAATTACATTGTTCAGACTTTTATTTCAAGAATTCAAATTTGGTATGTTGTTGCTCATTTAAATACACATAAGGAGGTGGAAAGGATATAGGATATTTTAAGTTTTCCCAAATTTTCTTTATGCAACATTTTCTATGCAGCTGGCAGCTCTTTATTTCCACTGAGATGAGAAAATTTGCCAGAAATTCCTTCCTTGCTAATGAAACATAGTCTGAGTTTGTCCATTATTTAAAATACACAGATTATCAATTTACATTTTTTACTGCACTGTTTTAACACAGTAACTGTAGATAATGGTGAATGATTTCAGAAAGAGTGAAGAACTTTGCTTTTCAGTATCACAGAGGATCTTTCATAAATCTCAGGACTGTAGCAGGGAATTTTATAGAGTATTGCAGTTGTTAGGTGCTGAGAGCTCCAGCCTCAGCTCTGAGAATGTCCTACTGGGAATTTGGGTGACTTGATGTGCATACCTGTTAGTTTGCACACATGTGTGAAGATTAATATCGGTTTTATGTCTCTGATTTATTGTGTAGGAGCATAGTTTCTTCTAAATGGGCTTCTGCTGCGCTGGAAAGAAAATATTTTGACTTTTAATCTAAGATTTTCCCTTATTCATTTAAAATGTGGGCTTGTTCTTTTCATATCTCCTACAAGTGGTAGAATTTTAGATCCTGAAGCCAGTGATTTCCCCAGTTAATTTTGGGAAGATGCCACAGAAGCTATCGAGCCCATAAATTTCACTTTCTAGCTGTTCCCATGACTGAACAACTACAATAGCTTTGCTGTTAGGACTGGGTTTGGGCTTCAGTTCAATATTTGCTGAGTCAGAAGGAGAATTCTTATCTGATTGGCCTTTCTGCGGCTTCATACAACAGTCAATTCATAGTGATCCCAGTTACCTATTGTTCATAACTTCCAACAGAAATGTGCCAAGGCATTGAGATGATCCTGGCTTCTTATTGTTGAATGGGTCAAGTTCTTGCTGTGTAGTAAAATCCCCTATTTTATGCATCAGAATTTTATTAACTTGGGTAAGGTATCAATTCAGTGTTAGGTCTGTAAAATATTCGAAGCCTTTAGCAGTTCTGTAAACATAAAATTCTTAGTTGGCTCAGGTAGTCCATAAATTCGGTAAAAACCAGGAAAGTCTGTGTGTGTCTTACCAGTTGGGTTGTTATTACTTGATGGGTTTGTTCCCTGAGAAACGGAAATAGAGCGTCATGAAATGATCTTTTTCTTTGTCCAGACACTCAACTTGTAACTACACTTTGTTGTAGGAACACCTCACTTTCCATAAGTCTACTTTACATATCTGATGAAGGTAGAAGGACAACGTAAGGAAGTGGAAAAGCATTTATTGTCAATTCCAAGTAATAAAATGGTACCTGGAGTCTGGTTCCAAAGTCTTTGTTGAAGATAATGAGTTAATCAATGGCATCAGCAATGTCTTTTTCCAAGTAAATGCAGTACTTAGGTAAGAAACGTTTCTTGCACATTATGTGCCACAGTCTTATTCTAAGAGCTTTTAAAACTCCTAAATCCTTGGATGATTTAAAAACCTATACAACAGTCTGAATGTCTAAAAAGAGAACTCATTTGTTCTCCACACACCATCTCTCTAATGAAATAGGAACTAGTAGATGGAAATTCTGAGGACATGAGATTCTTGCCAATGTGAGGTTGGACTCATGCTGATGGTTAACTTGCTGAACACCAGGAACATAAGAAGAGCCAAGGCTATTTCCTCTCTTTTACTGCATAGTAAAACTCCATCACAAAATGCAAGGAGTACCTTTTGAATACTTTAACTTAGTTTGTGATCAACAGATTGTCTTACATGATCCAAACATCCTTATAGCTGCCAGACATACGTTGAGAAAGAATGGTCTCTGTAACACTGCTTTCCCACATACGAAATTTAGATTACTGAGAAACAAACATAAAAATTATCATGCTAGTTTTTCTTTTTGGCACTTACTAATTTGACTACTAGTGGACAAGGTCAGTCTAATGTCTCATATAACTTTCCAGAGCCTGAGCTGTGCTTAAAAATTAACTCAATTTATGGTTCCCTGAGGAACAGCTATTGTCATAATCTCTATTCCACCAGTAGAAACCTGAGCTCAGTAAAGTGTTTATTGTGTGTAAGCCACATACTAAACTCTTGTATATCTGGCGGCTACCTAATGGACCCAATTTGAAGAAGCTGTATGTGTAGTTGTAAAGCTAAAACTCTGTACCTCTGCCTAGTCCCAGCATGTACCAAAATCCTTAAGACTGCAGAAAGTGTTGTCTGTTGGCACAGTTTTGTCAAAGTAATGCTGACCACTCAAGTGGAATCCTAACAAATTGAAATCATCTGGATGCACTGACAGAAGCCAAAAAACTGACTTTATATTACTTTTTCCAACAGAGCAACCAGACCACAACACTGGACCATGTGGGTGGCCTCACCCACTCACATACATGACACTTCTGGAAGCGAAATGGCCATGAAATCACTGACTTGCCCTATGTATAAAACAGTTCATTTGTCTTGGTGCCTTAACAGGCTATGATGAGCCTTCTTTATGGCCAAGGTTCTCAAATTCAAGACAAGGAAAATTTGACAATTGCACAATTACTTTTCTTCATGTGCAGAGCTAAGTATTGGAGGACTTCACTTACCAAACACTGCTGTGTAGACAAAGGTTGATGTGTGTCCTCCTGAATGACAAACTGGTGTACTTGAACTGGGCTTTCCAGGAAAGTCATTTTCACTTGTTCTAGGTGCAAGGTATTAGGGCAATCAAGTAGATAAACTGAGTAAAGTTTGCTTTGAAGCTATTCAAGCTGTGCAAGTATCCCTGTTGCAAAGACAGCAATATATCCACATAAACAATTTTTCATTTGTAGAAAGATTTGTGGAAACAGAATTTGTCCTATTGTCTTAATTTAATGCTTACAATTTACAGAATACAGTAAAGAATACCTGAGGGTCAGGTGAGCATGATTCTGTAGCCTAGGTACAAATTGCTCTTAGAATTCATTAGGAAGTTGACTTTCCCATTTCCCTGATCTACAGAGGTTTGGATTAAATGAAAAATGGATCTTGTCAAGCAATAGCTTTTGGTATCTGAATACATCAAATGGGAAAGAATTAAATAATTCGCTGACTTCAGTAACAAAATTCTCATCAGTTTTAACAGGGCATTGAGGGGGATGAGCAGAGACAAGGTTTCATTAAGGGTAGTTAGTTTATCCTTTGAAGAATATATGATTAATAAGAACATTAATTCCTACTGGATTCTTTTAAAGGACAGTCATTCAAGCAGAAAATATTTGTGAGTGTCAAGTGCAGGAGATAAAATTAAAAGGATTTTCCTTCTTCCTGAGAAACTCTAACTTTTTATTTGTATCACAGTAGCAAGGAATGACTCCACTGTGGAGAGGAACCTGAAACCCACTAAGTATTCAGGAGAACACAATGAAATCCTATTTCTTGTTCCTCAGACTATCACAATGTAAACTGTCAAATCTTTATGCTATCATTTCTGATCAAATGATCATCTGATGAACATGGATTTTTCTGAAATTTCCATCAAGCCTCCATTAGAGTTTCTAATTATTTTAATTTTTGCATTGTTTGGCCCCTAAGAATGGATATTTGAGTGCATTTGTCCTGCAGCTGCAACACAATGCTTCTATCTGTTGGTATTTGCGTGCAAAATGTGCAGCAAAAAATTGATGGATGCCACGTGTGCCCAATAACAGCAAAAAAGGAGGGAAAGAAGGAGGATTGAACAAACTTCTCCACCCTAGTAAGAGGTTTAAATCACAACTGCCTCAGGAGAGAATGGTTTCCTCCTTCAGTAGCAGCCTAAACTCTTGAACACAGCGCAGCCAAGACATATCCCCTGAAACAGTGACTGAACGTTAAACAGTGCTACATCTCTTTTATGAAAAACATTCTCTGAAAAGCTTGCATAAACAAGAAGCCCACATGTTCAGCTAAACTATTTTTTGGCGCTCTCGCAGTATTTGTTGACTCATTTGGATTTTTGCATGCGTGTAACTCTTTAGCTTCCTTGCTCCCTGCACTGTAGGCAAGCATTGATTTTTCTTTCTCAGCCATCCGTGGTTTATGCATTTCCAGAATGAGCTTATACAAAAGTTATTGTGCCAGCGGTTGCCATTAAAATGTTAATGCATGATAGTTCTTACAGTATTTTATAACTTTGTTATAAGCTAAAATTTAACAGTAATTAGTCTATGTTAATATATGGCTAAATATTATAATTATACTAGCAATGGCAAAAGTATTTCTTGTATCATCAGAGCTGAGATAATGACTAGAGTTAACATTGCAGCCCTTTATACATTTACAGCAGGAATGAAATTTCCCAAAGGCATCCCCTCCCAAAACCCCAGACAGTGTTTGCCAGATGTCAACGAGAGCAGCAGACAAGGTTTCAGGAAACCTTCAGCCTGTTCTCAGAAGTGTTGGTCTAATGCACAGCTCCGCCAGCTCCTTCTCTTGCTTTTGGTTGCCTTGATATATTTTGCTTTCTTTGCCTTGTCAGTGACATTTTTTCAGTGTGGAGTTTGTTTACAGGATGTGTTCAGACGGTACTTTTTGCAGCTGGGTTCCAATCTCCATTTAGGCCTCTAAGTTCTACCCCTTCATCTTTTCTTCTCAAATGCTTTTGGGCATGTATAGAGCAGTAGAGGTGAGACTGTTGCCTCTCCATCCTTTTTTTTGGTTTTGATTTTTAACGATAGTATTTTCATCAAATCTCAATTAAGTTATGTTTTTAAGAAGTCATTATTTTTCTTTCTTTTTTTTTTTTAATCTAACTTGAGATACGGTGCTTTCATCTGCTGAAGAATGTACAATTGGAAATGATTGACTGATATATAGCATTAAATAATCTAAATCAGGTACTTTGAACTTCATTCTTAGAAGTGGAGGAGGTACCTTTAATCTTTGTTTCCCTTTCTTTAAGAGCTGATAATATTCCTTCAAATCATGGAGGTGTATTGATGTGAAATCCTGGCATACTCCTATAATAAATTTCTCCTAAAATTTCACAGAGGAATTAATAAATTTTTTCAAAAGACAGGTGGACAATACACTGTGTAGTCATAGGCAGTACATTAACAACAAGGAGAAAGGAAATTTGGCTGTATAAGTAAACCTTTGTATCTTTTGCAAAAAATTTCCAAGTGGAGTTGTAAGTAAAACATTGAATTAAGTTTATGCAGGCAACTTTCATTCTGTGATTTATAGCTTTCAGGCCTTGAATTTTGACCCCTAGTAACATTCTTTCAACACAGTTATTTAGCATAAAAATTTCAAACAATATGAAGTTCTCTGCTTCTGATTATTATGTTCAGAAAACAGTTAAACATTTGTGTTCCTGAAGAAAGAGGCCAAGTGTATTTGCAATATTTTAGATTATGTGTTTTTAAATATTTCTGTTTCTGCTGCTATTATTGTGCTCAGTTTTTCAGGAGTGTGTAAACAAGTAGAACAGAATGTCAGAGCCTGAAGTGGCAATTCCAAGTAATAATAGCTTTTTCAACTGTGCTGTTGTTGATACATCTGAACGCCTGTCCAAGTCTCTGTGGAATCCATGACGCCTGAGGCAATCTTGTACCTCAAATGCACCAATCTGCCACATGGGCAGACAAAGCATTTGAGAACCTGCTCTAAACATCTCTTAGGCTGCCAGTTCATGATCCAGTGCCTCACTTTGCTATGAGACTTGTCACGTTGGGAGTGGGAAGAGCCCAGAGCTGTACATCCCGTGCCTCATGGGCAGTAAATGCCACAGAAGGAGTGGCCTAGCTTTGTGTCTGGGTGTTCCAGCCACACAGTCCCATGGAGGAGGTGATGTTCTTCCTACCTCTCCTCCCTTTCTCCAGGGCAAACAGTGGTCCTGGGTTCATGCCAGCAATGGTCAGCCGAGAAAAGTTCCATTCTGATGGCTTGTTATTCCTGAATGCGTTCAAACAGGATGTTTATTGGCATTAGGGTAAATCAGATGATGAATATGAAAGTTCTGTGCAACATGAAATTGATATAAATTATGAAGTTATGAATACATTTACTCAAAGTTCTGAAAGACCATTCAGCAGGCAAGCAGCAGAGCTGTTTGAAAATTATGGGAGTGGTTTTGTGTGAGAGAGCAAGTTTTGTCAAAAGTATTTTGTTCTCTTGTTGCATTTAAAACCCATAATTTATAGTCATTTTTTGGCTTGGTTTGCATTATTTTATATAACTAGCTCATTGATATTCTTCTTTTTTTTTTTTTTTTTTTTGTATATAAATATCTGTGTGGGAAATATGAAGAATGTGAATCACGAATGGCTGTCACTACAGTCCAGAGTGACCTGTCATTTATGTACAGGTATGTTTTGACATCCTGCGTAAAGAAATCAGAAACAAGTATTTGGCAGATTTTCTATACAAGCTAATATCTTGCTGGCTGCTGGTTTTTTTACCAGCCTAAAGACGTTTTAGGGGTAGGAACAAATACCTAAAACTGATTTTTAAATAATCCACTATTTCAACTTGAAAGTAGAAACGGCACAGTTTAGCTTTGTTGTTACTTGAGAAACTTTTTCTTTGCTGTCACACACCAAAGCTAACATTTTTCATAGGGTTTTAAAAGAACACTGCAAATAGATCTTTCAGCACTGAAGCACATTTCATGCTGGTGACTTCATATCAGTTAGTTGTAACTAATGTCACTGGAGCTATTTCCAATTGATTTACACTGACAGAAAAACAGAAGCAACGGAATTATAACCAATACCTATGAAAATAAATTCAGCTCTACTCCATCTAATAAAATGATACCAGATTTAGGTTTCAAAATTACAGTCCTGTTCCTGCAAGCTCTTCCCCTTTTTTCTCACCTCTTCAGCAGCTCCCCAGAGTAAGGATTGAATCCTAAGTATCCATATTTGTTCTTGAAATGTCCAACACAACTACTGCTACCAATGCTCAATGCTTCTTTTGATTCTTTCAACAGACTGCCCTAGGGATGCAACTTTTTATTAGCTACAGGCAGCTTTCTTAAAAACTTTGATTAAAATATGACTAAAGAGGTATACTGGCAATTTTGCTTTTGTTTCTGTTTAACCAGATTAAAAAAAAATAAAAGGAAGAGAAAAAAATGTTCTGCTGAATTGCATGACTTCATGGACCATATTTCACGGTCCTCATTGAAATGTGGTTAAAATAATCTTGTACTTAACCGGTTCCAAACCTTCAATCAGCAATGTGTTTGGCTTATTTTTTTTCATATATGTCATCTTAAAAGATGGGTTATTTTTTTTCTTGGTCTGTATTTATCAAATACTTACATATATAAAACATTAATTAATTAATATGAGCACCATAATTCATATAAAACAATTACAGCATTTAGAGTTTTCTGAAAAGCTACTATTGCTGCCTTAGCCCTTTTAAAATATATACTCCCCAAAGGACAAAATCTGATCTATTAATATGTATGCATTATTACTTTTTTGTGACTCTGACTGCTGATGTCTCTGAATATGGAAGCATTTAGAGGTTATAGACAGTCCGTTAGTCGACTTGCAATTCTAAGTGCAATGTTTTCTAAAACCTAAAAAGCATTATTAATTACCCTCTGTCTGTATTAGAGAGTATAATATATTTTCTTCAGGAGATTTCACATTTCCTGTGATCTTGCAATAGCAATGCTTGAACTTGTTAGGTTATTTAGAATAATTGGCAACACAGGGATAAAAATTTCTGGTTGACTGCTAATTGCACAAATTAATAAAAATAATTCAACTTACATCACTCTAGCCTTTAAGCAGCTTTCTTACTTTTTTAGGATCCAGCAATTCTGAGATTATGCATTCCCAGCAGAAGCAGTTTACCTTCTCGCAACTGAAGGGTAGAATATTTATGCGCAAAGGCTTGTAAAAGGAAAAAAATTGAGCTGATTCAATAATGTATACATTCCTCCCAAACTAGAATGAGGTATTTTTAATTTATTTTATATTTTCTACTTTATTCAAAAGTATCTTGTGTCCTCGCCGCTTAATTGGCTTGATAAAAAACATTTGTTATGCAGGTCTGCAACTGCAGGGAGGTGATTGGCTCCTTTTAAATGTATTATGTGTAGTCAGTTTGCTTTTTATAAATGAAATAAAAGAACTACTTAAAAATTTTTCAATTCTTCTCCATGATCAGTCTATTGTCACATGCATTTGGCATTCATTATATGTTAGCCCCAGGCGCCTCCAGTCTTGTACTCAGGCCAGCAGTAATTTGGTTTATAGAGATCATATGGAAGGGAAACAGACCTTGAAAGACAGAACTCTAAGAAGCATATTTGATGAATTTCCTATGATTTGAGTCTGGGTTTATTCTTTCCTGTTGTGGAGCAGACACCCTACAGCACACGCGCTGAGGCCCGATGCGCCCGAGCAAGGGGCCAATTAAATGACAATATGCGCACTGTTTTTTTTGCACATCTCGGGTTGCATTTCCTATCAGAGAAAAGGAAGGGGTGGTGGGAGGGGGAGGAGAGGAAGAAAAAAGGGGGGCCTTGTAAAGGATCCAAATATGGGCAGGAAACCACACAGAGTGAAGGTTGCCTTTGTCATTAACAATTAATGTAACCACAAATGCTGGGAAAAAAAATCTGCTGCGGCTGCGAGAGGCAGTGGCACAGCCAGTGCAGCACGTCTCCCGTCTGCCCTCCTTCCCAGCAAGCCTGGCATCCTGGTGCAGCCAGCTCCAAGCCTCTGCTGCTCTAGATCATCCAGAAACTATTTAACTCTTACACCCAGACGGACCCTAATCCTTTTCCAAGTGTGCCTAACAGGTAGCAGCAGAAAATGGATCTCACAAATTACCAGCCAAATGGGTTTTTCTGCCATTATCTCCTATCCTCTTGATCTGCATGCTAGAGATTTTATAGGCTGACCTAATGCCCTTGGGTGACATGGGAGGTGTTTTAATTTAGGCCATGAATGTCAAGTTAGGCCTGAGCTACATGGTAAAGCTTGGTTTTGATACTCTTCCTTACATTCCACACCAGTCTGGTCGCTGGAATTGATGGGATGCCATAAGTAGGAAGCTATTATCCACTGCGAGTGAATAGTTGTGAATGTAGACCTAAAGAGGTGGTTATACTTCCTACTTGGGTCCTTGGGCAGAACCTTTACACCTAAACAGCACAACACATGCACATGTGCACACTTGTAGGGAGAATTTTCACTCAAGGTTTTATTTCATTTAAAGGTCTTAATTTCTTTGATGATATCCAGACACTATCCAGGCCCCTTTGGGGTTTGGTGGGGTATTTTTTGTTTTTTTTTTTAATTTTATTTTATTGATTTTAATTCCTTTTCCCCTCCTCACTTCTCCTTTCCTTTCTCTTTCTCTTCTCTTCCCCCACCCCCCAACTTTTTCTAGTAGTTTATAAATGCCACTTTTCATTAATGTGACCAAAATGTCATCAAGTAGTTTAATGCTCTTTAATGTCCTTGTATCGTTTACGTTTTTTGAACAGTGTGGAAATGAATCCCATCTGTGGATTTGCTAACATCAAAAAAGTTTGACAGGGTATTTAGACGTGCTACTTCACCTTGCATTAGCATGTACAATGTCAGAGAGGCAGGAGCCAGAGCGAGGCCATACCGCGCCACCTCACTCTTGACCCCTCCTATAACTGCTCTGAAAGTGGCAGATCACTTACCTCAGAAAATGAAAGTCAATTGTGAAGTATCTTGGCCTGGACAGGAGCCCAGAGGCCCCAGGAAAAGTGTGAAGCCTAAATAAAAAGAGGCTAAAAATCTTTCTGTTAAAAAAAGGAAGATGAAGAAAAAAAAAGAAAATAAAATCAAACCCATCCTCTCTTCCTTGCTGGTACCAAGAGATCCGTATATCATCAGCTGGGCAAGTGTACATGTCCTAACATTGTCTGATGTTTCATTTTTTACTTGTAATGGAATTTTTTCTTGTTTTTCTTATGGGTGGTTAAATGGTTCCAAAAAATCATCTGGTTACATTTTTCAGACTACTTTCGGTTTTTTTATTTGTATCTTCTTGCATATTGGCCAACAAACAATATTGTTACTAAAACAGGTGATGCTGAGCTGTCTTGTCAAGGCTGTCCCCACCCTTGAAAGGGCTTAACATGTTCTTTTTACAGGGTTGAGAATTTTTGAGGTAAAGTATCCCCTCTGCAACACTCTCTGCAAGTTAGAATCCATCAGAAAAGTACAATTTCTTATTTTTTTAACCTTTATTGCTGTAAATGTCTCATAAACAAGGCTCATGGATTGAACTAACTGTTTAATATGTGATTGGGTGCATTTTAAATTTCTTTGGCTTTTTGCCATGAAAGTGACGTTGGCCCCCCCCCCCCCGGGAAGGCATTACTGTAAAAAGAGATGTGGCTTTTAATTTCAGGAAAACAAAAGCTTCTGTTCTTCCTGAGACACAGGGAACAGCAGAGTGCATTTTAACTGTTAATCATTATGGATAAATGGATAATAATTTCCACCTCTGAGTGCACTAGGATTTACTCGCCAGTTTTTTAACCCTCCCCCATACCACATTTTCATATGCAAAACACAATTTCATTTTAAGTAAGAATGTAAATAAATAACCTTGTATAGTGGTACCAAGTTTCCAAGCAAAGGTACTCTTTAATAAGCATGAAATAAAAATGCCTTTAAAGCAATTATTATAAGTGGACAAGTCCTTTAGTCTTTAGCAGTGGGGTTTGTGTGGGATAACACACAATTGTGCTGTTAGCTGTGTCACACTGGAAGAGTAAAAAACAAAGTATGGACCAATAAGCAATGCACCTCATTCTAGTCTTTAATTTGGTAGGGTTGGGATAATTTCACCAAAGGGAGGATGAAAGTGGCACACTTCATGACCTGACTGAAGCACTATTTACACAGAGTCAGGATCCAAACATAAAGGAGAAGACAATTGGGTTACATTTATATTCATTTAGCAAACTCACGCATTTGATACTCCCTTCTAATTGTTTGATCTCGTGGTTTTTATGCTGAATGTGGGTAAGTGGCATGGACTCCTTTAGATTTTTCAAATGAATTTCAAGCAAAAGAAGCTCATGGGTTTTCCTTATACATTTCATAGGAGACATGGAAACAACACTGAAGTTGATTTTGGAAGCACTTACCAAGTAGGAAAACCCAATCTTTTAACACATGATTGCTCACGTTCTCTTACCGTTCGGACATCTGAAACAAAGCTTTGAGTCTGTTCAATTCAGAAAGAATAAACCAAGTGGTCACCAAGTCCTGGTTCTAGCAGAAAGGCTTCACTGAAAATGTAGTAAGCAAATTATGGGTCTGCTATTAGAATGAGAATTTATGATGTTTCTTTTGTTAACACACACACAAAACTCACGCATAGAGAGCAGAGAGAGTCCTCTGAAAAACCATGAAGAAACCTCAGAAATTACTGTTGGGTCAAAAATTTATCAATGCTTCAGTGCAAGAGAAGCTGATGTCAATCACATTTAGATTCTCATGTCTTTCTGAACGTGCTTTGGGGACTTTCGGAATAATTTGGTTGGTAGTTGGAGCTGAGTGGGCACTGAATGCAGGACCTGAAAGAGCAGGCTGCTCACTTCAGGCTATTTCTGATATCACACTGGGCCTTGCTTTCTGTTGTTAATTACACCCCAGCCAGTGGATATGAAATTATAGCCCCTTGAATAGCAGGGTTGAGCAGTGCATGTGCAGCCATTAATACTCATTAAAAGTAAGATCAGAAAGGGACCTTAACTACATCCTTTGCCATGGGCTAGAAGGCAGATCCAGCCTCAGCTGGGTTGATTATACTTTGGGCAGTAAGTTAGCAGAAGTGACATGCAAGTTTTCAGGCCATAGTAACAGTGAAAATAATAATAAAAAAAAAAGCTGAGATGATCACAGGTAGACAAATATAAAAACTTTCTCTCTATAAATTTAAAATTAAATAGGAATACACTGGTCATAATGTAGATGAAGACAAGAATGTAAGGAATAAACTGTGTAACAAGCCTAGGAGATAGAATGTTTGACTGCATTTCTCCTCAAATATACAAAATCAAATTGCAATTGCCAACAATCACTAGCTAGTTAGATTATATGAAGAAAACAAAGCATAAAAAGCTTCTAACAGAGATGGAAAAAGTTCTTTAACCCTTGTGCAAAACTTTGATGAAGAAATGAAGAAAAACAGTAATGTTTGTAGCATTTTTAGATGATAACTTGAATTTCTGTGATGAATGAGCTTGCTGACAGTTGAATATTATAGAGAAAAAAAAAAGTTTACAAATGAAAACGCTTTTCTCATTTGGAAGTTTCTATTAGAAGTATTCAATAGGATGGTTATTTATTGAAAAGCATTTATTTTTAAACAGAATATTTGTTTAATCAAAAGCTTCTCATTAGATTCCATACAGCACTTGATTTCAAGTTCAGCTATATTCTATCAAAAACGTAAATGTGAAAAATGGAAGTTCTTCTTAGGCTGCTGACAGCAGTTTGGTATGGAGCACAAACAAGTGTAACTTCAGAATAGTTTGTAGGGGCAAATTCATCTGTACTGGATTAAAGGGCTCTTATGGGAGAATGTTCAGTAGCACTTTGCCTGTATCTCTCCTATATTGCAAACTGAGAATTTTCTGGCAGACAAAGAGGGACAGAAAAATAGTTTTAGGACCAGTTTTAATGTTATCTCCCAATGTTATTGGAGATAATAAGAGGAAGTGGCAGGAAAATGGGCACAGTGTTCCTTCCATGGGTTTTGTTTTTAATAAAATCTAACATCCTTGTACCAGCTGATGGGATTTCAGGTGTTTTCTACTGTTGCAGGGTACAGTTGGCATACCTACAGTGTATATTTTAAAGGACTATTTCATTGAACATTAAGTGAAATATGCTGGTCCAAAGAACTTGTTGATTATTTTGGGAAACCTGCAAAAAGCATCTCGTTACAGAAAACTGTTGAGGAAAAATAATAATTTTTATTGCTGCTTCTCCTGACACTTCAGCACAAAAATAAAAAAAAAAAAAAGTTGAAGAAGAAAACCTGCAACTTTTTTCTGATGTTGTACATAATGTCACAATGCAGGTCCTATTTTCTAATTAAAAAAAAATAAAAGAGGAAATCAATTAAACTGTTGTGTATCTTATTAAGGTGCTGGCTTGGGTCAGAATGGGTGTTATTTTCAGTGCATTTCCCATTTCTGGAAAATGAAGTACAAATGAAAACACTGGTGAAGCAGGAGGCAGATGGGGATATAAAAGGAATTGTAAAGGACAGAGAAAGGGTAACAACTCAAGTATTGAAGGACTTTTATGACTGAGTGCATGAAGAACATCTCCCATCCCAATGAACCTGCACTGATTCAGCCTGAACCTCTGTTTTGTATTGTATCAACCACAGCTTTTTCCCTTTGGTGGTCTTAAAGGGTCTGTGTCTGTGGGACATTTATTAAAATAACTTTATTAAGATACTGAACCAAATACACTTGATGTTTAATGGGAGATTACTTTCTTTTCACTATAATAATATTCTGAGGACTTACTACATTTTATCAACCAAACAAAGCTATCTTAATGAAAGAGTCCCTTTTCCTTATAGAACACTAAAGCTGGTAGTAAATCCGCATTTTAAAATTTATTTGAATTATTCATATTCTGTATATTTGGGTGAGCAGAAAATACTTTCTCTGATGACATAAAAACATATGGATTTATCACATCATTGTAACAGCAAAACTTACTTAATACTATTTTATACTTTAAAATATTTATCCTGTTTAATTTTAAAAAATTAATCTCTTATGTGATCCTATCGTGACATTTTTTTTATGTGACAAGATGGGACATTTATAAATGATGCTTGAAACCCATTTTAATTTTTGGGTTTTTTTTAAGTAAAGTGCAAAAAGCATGCATACCTAAGTAAGTTTATGTAGAATATTAATTGAAGCGCCTCCCCTCTACCCCTCAGCTACACAGAGTAAGCATTTAATCCAGGACAGTCCATGCAGCATCAACTTTGCACTCCTTGCATGGTCACAAAATAATACTCTACAAAGTATTTGAGACTTACAGTAAAAGAGCTTTTTTATACATATATGGAAAGAGAATAGACCATAAATAATATCTCTGATGTATGCGGTCCTCACAGTTTGTAGAAGATTGCTTAGGCAAAATTTCATCATATCCATAGAAAGGACCTGGTACCTAAAAGGAATATAATATTTTAACTGTCATGGTTATTTATAAAGTCCTGTGCTTTTTTCAGCTGGGGTAGTTAATTTTCTTCCCAGTGGCTGTTCTGGGGCTGTGTTTTGGATTTGTGCTGAACACAGGGCTGGTAATAAAGAGATATTTTTGTTATTGCAGAGCAGGGCTCGCACTCAGCCAAGGCTTTTTCTGCTTTTCCTACAGCCACACTGGTGAGGAAATTCAGGGTACATGGGAGGGTGGGGGCAGGCACAGCTGGGACAGGTGATCCGAAACTGATCAAAGGGATATTCCAGCCCCTGGGATGTCGTGCTCAGTACATAAAGTGAGGGGAAGGAGGAGAAATGGGAGATGTTTGGAGTGGTGGTGTTTGTCTTCCCAAGCCACTGCTACTGCGATGGGGCCCTGTTTTCCTGGAGATGGTTGGACACATCCCTGCCCATGGGAAACAAGGATTAATTCTTTTTTTGTTTGTTTGTTTTCTCATATGAGCAGCTTTTGCTTTCCCTATTAAACTGCCCTCTACCCATGAGTTTTGCAACTTTTGCCCATCCAGTTCTGTGCTCAGTGTCACTGGAGGGTGAGTGAGCAAGGCTATGAGAGCCTTGGCTTTCAGCTGAAGTTAAACCGGGTCTCACAACATCAATTCATGATAACTCCTTATACTCTTAGATGATACTGAACACTTTAATATCAAGGCTTATAACACTTCTGAATGGACTGCTGGAACTCAGGTGAAAGTGCTGGAAAACTTATTGAAGAGGCATCTTTTAGCCCAGTTGGCAAAATACCTTTCTGATGAAAATATAAAGCCTTTGACATTTTAGCAAGATGTAGTACTTTCTAAGAACTGCAACAGTATCTTAAAGGGAATTGGATTCATATTGAAAGGTACCCTTGAACATTTAAAATGAATTGGTTTTTATTTTGATTTACACATTCTAATAAAGCTGTCAGCATTTTGGCTTTCCTTTTTAGCAAAACTTTAAGAATCCCTGTGAACTGGTTTGAATTCATCCTGGGTTGATGATTCTCTCTCAATCCCAGTAGGGGTAGTAGTCTGTGATTCATAACATGCACCAAGTTGCAGTCTCCTATTCCTATTTGGACTTGTCAGTTTACCTGAATAGTTTTCTTTCTTGTAAAATGCCATAAAAAGTCACTTGATTTACTGAATTCCTGACAGAATTCCACGGTTAGTATTAGATTTCCTCTCTAAAACACAACTGAAGTCGTAAAATTGACTAAAGAAGAAGTTGGTTATTGTGAAGAGAAATGCCTAACGCATGACGAGAGCATCAGGAAATACACCCCTGAAGCTCACAGCATTTGATCTGAACTGTACTTTGCATGAGGGGGAGTGTGCCTTTTCTGTCATCTTTGCTTGGGACCCACTGGCTATTCATCTTGAAATCCATGCCAAAAATCCCAATGACTTCAACAAGAAACAGGCTGGCCCATATTTTATAAAAGAAGGTAACATGCATAGCAGAAAGTTGGCTAAATTCTCTATGCTTTAGGAAGGTAAAATTTCCAGTAATGAAATGATCATTCTTCCTGAAGGCCAATAAATCCAAACAACATTGCAAATCTCTGCACTTTCAAAGTCTGAAATGTCTGTCTCCACCTTCATTTGTGGCTATTTCCAATGGATGGGAGGATGTCAGAGACACAGTGATTTACTTCATTTTGGGCAGAGCATTTCTAAATTCTAGCCTTACAACTGTGACTATACATTATGACAGCATTTCAATAGCCTTTCTTTGTCCTGTGGTTTCTTTTTTCAAGATGTTATAAAGGAAGAGAATATGAAACCTGTGTTACAGAAATAATTAGAGCTGCATCAGTGAAACTGTGATTTTACTAGCCTTGTGCAACCAGAGTGTTAACACTACACTAAAAATGTTCAGATATCTAAACCCATGTCTGAATTTAAGTGCTAGGAAAACTTTGGAATAAATATGAGGGTTCCCCCACCCCTCCAATAGCACGATGTGAGAGCTGCCACAGTACTAGTTTTGTTTCAATACAAGACCTGCACTGTAAGCCTTTGGTGGCTGAAAGGTAAATTACATTCATGCAAAACAAAACTGATGAACTACTGAAAGCTGTAGCTGCTGAAATAAATTCCTGTGTGCTAAATTTATGGGAACTATGCAGTGTGTACACCACAGCACATTCATTTGCAGATTCAACTTTCAAACGACTTTCATTACCACAATAAGTAGCAATATTGGGAGAACAAGGTCCACCAGTGATGAGTATAAAGCCATAATTTTGTTGTTGGAAATATACACTAATCAGCATATATTAAACCTTGTGTGGAGCAAGGAGCATTGCTTGTGTATTTATTTTCATTTACTATTCATTACTGACTTAGGAGTAACAGCAGGGCCTGAAGGCTCAGTTTAAGAGGTACCTTACTGTATGAACACTGTTAACAGATTTCATTTTGCAGCTTAGGGCCTCCAGTGCCAAGATTTCCTCCTGGAGTCTGTGTTTGTCCTTTACAAATGTACTTGTTTCCTCCACAGAGGCATCTCCTGTTTGTGTTCTGTATGATTCTGACTTATTATAGTGACCAGCTACTGAAGAAGTCTGATAAAAAGGAGACTAAATAATGGGTAATGTCTGTCTTTCCCTGCATTATAAAAATTTTGGTGTTTAGATTGCAGACCAGGAATATGGTAATTCTGTTTTCTGGAGGCTTTTGCTGAAAAGCCTCACTGTCTCACATAAAATTTTTCAGTGTGATGATAAATGTGTTTCTTGTACTTCTCACATCAAATAATGGAAAAGACAGCAATTATTAGTCTTTCAGATCACATTCACTTAAAACAGTTTTGTCTCTTTCTTAAATTTTCTTGTTTTGTATTCTAAACCCAGTGAGTCCTTAAGGTCTTGAACACATACTAATAGTTGAGATTTAATTGTTAAAGTGCAGATACTTCAGACATGACATTCTGCACACTCGATTGGAAAAAGAGAGATAACTGAACGAACAAGACAAATTTGAATCTAACCCGTTTGTTACACAGAAGAAAGTTCTCCTTACCAATGGACACCCATTAAGTGAACACAATTGTGCTTAGTAGCACTGTCAGCCCACAAAAACAAAAAGGATTTTTATTTTGATTATTTTTAAAGTTTAATGACAAATTCTTTCACTTCTTCACATTAAAAAATAAAGGCTGTGCTGGAATCCCATTAAGGGACTGCTTTAGAGCCTGGTTCTCTGAGGCACTTACATTGTTTAAATTTTAATTTCTAGTCTGAAATTTTTATTTAAAACAGTACTTACAAACAAAAAAATAAGAGTTTCTGATAGTCTATGGCTCCTACTCTTGCAAAATCTTCTAAGCTTTTACCTGTCCCAGTGTATTCTTTGCCAACTCCCAAAGGCATGTTTTCCCTTCCTCTGGCCTCCCCTAGTCAGTGCTGCAGTGCTGTGGGAAAGCACTCTGCCTAATGCCTTCCCATGGTATTTTGACAAGGAATAGAATATATGAAAAGACAGAAGACTGCATTCACCTTTGGTGTAATGACATGGAAGGCAATTCAACTGGTTCAAATGGCAGTCAATGAGGCAACAGCACAGATAAATTAATTTCCTGAAACGTACTGGTTTAGGACATTTCTGACATGGATATAGTGTTAGGAGAGGGGACTATAAACCATACTTCACTCTTTGAGTATTTATTCTTATTCTCTCTTGTGCTGTGAAGTATGATTTTCTTCATAATTAGAAATTATTCATAATTTTTTGTTCTGTGATTTATTCATTCCAATTATCTGGCCTGTGTAAATAAATATTTAAGCTGTCTTTGAGTAAAGAGATGGGTCAGACGTTACAATTCTCTTTCTTAACCAGATGCAAAAAATTTTTAGACTTAAGATGTGATACATACAGAGCACTGTCCATAGGACCCCATACTAGATTTCAGCATCTGTCCTGTCTTTAATTTTGCAATGGAAACACTGTAAGCAGATGTCTGTAACCAGACATGTCCCTTGCTCTCTGCTTGCACATCTCTTGCTTCTTCCTAGTGCCCAGTGGGGTGCTGTTACTGAGAGAAATAGATAAATAGTTTAAAAATCTTCCAGATGAAATGTGTACCTGTATTGTTTCCCTCTGATCTTATACAGGAAATTCTCTAGGTTTAGGATTTTTAAGACGTCCTTACTTAAGAAATAAACAGTGTAACAGGTCTTGCTAGTTCCTTTCTAATTTTTCTCATTTTTCCTGTTTCCCCCTCCCCTTATTTTTTGCTCAATGTCCTCTAGAATTTTGATATATTTATGTGATATTTTTGTTCTTATACACAGAAGAAATAATTTTCTATGAGGGTGGTGAGATACTGGAATAGGTTTCCCATGGAAACTGTGGATGCACCATCCTCAGGAATGTTCAAGGCCAGAAGTTGGAACTAAATGATCATTAAAGTCCATTCCAACACAAACCATTCCATTATTCTATCATTTTTGCAGGGAGCCTTCAGAGAATCTACAACAAAGAAATAGATTCCTGTCCAACAGGTACCCTTGGTATGGATGACTAACCCTTGAAAAACAAACCGAAAAACCAAACCACAAACACAAAAAATGATGCCTGGTTTAGAAACATCAGGTTAGGCTTGAAGACTGCAGATGGCTTTCCTGCATATCTGTTATTCCATTCTTTGACTTTGTTGAATACAGCTGGGATAAGAATTGTTAGTGCATTGGTCCTGCTTTCAAGTTTAAAGCAGTCTGTATAGACTACATTTGTGTAATGCTTAGAAAATGGATTATATTCCACAGGCACTGTGCTACTCAGAAATAAAGCTGTAAGAAATACTGAAGTCATACAGTCATAAAAATGTCAACAAGAGGGAAAAATTCCAAACTAATACAGATATTCCCAGAGAAACCTGTTTGTCATTTCTATTTCATGCTTTGAGATCTAACTCTTTGGTGGCTCAACACAAACACGCCACTGTCACTGAATGCTCAGAAGTTGTAATGCATTGTATTTACTCAGGGATCCCTGAGTGGGTCAACAACAGGTATGTCCTTGAGCTGGGCATTTGGAAGGTGAGTAGGATCAGTGGAATTGCCTGAGAATGGGTTGAGCACACAGGCAAGGTACTGCTTTCATCCTGCTCATTATGACACCATGTATCCATCCCTTGGTAATATTTCTGCCCCTTCCTCTCTGAAATTAAATGCTTCTGAATAAATTGAATTATTTTGAAGTTTGTCATTTATTGTTTCTGCTCTAAATCAAAACATGTCTATGCTATAGCTCCAAACCCATTAAAGACGTGGGATAAACGGAAGATGATCATAAAAAAGGGATTGGCACAAAAAAATTGTTTGGAAATAATGATGTGCCTTCCTAGAATTCCTCACTCTTCTCCTGTCCTGGTATAAATGACAGCATCATCAATAATTTCCTTATCACCTCAGTAGTTAGAATATCCCATCTGTCTTCTGCTGAAACAAGTGTGGGGCTTGGGGGCTGAATGGACTATAAGAAAAATTTGTCCTCTTAACTTCTCCTTTCTTAACTTCTAGAAAAAAAGGGCCACCAGAGGAAGCTGTTGAGAGGTAAGGGCCTTGTGCTGCTCTGAACAATTCAAACAGCCTCGATTTCCCCAATGACCTTCCCATATGGGATAATATTTTCCCTCTCCCAGTATTTGTTCTCTCAAAGATGGTTGTATCATGAAAGTTGCATGGATTTTACTTTGTAATAAGTCTCTCAAAAATGATCATGACAGGTTTAGCTGTTTTTAAAAAACAGCATATTTTTCTGGTGAGATACAGTTCAACTATTCAAAGATTTCTGGCAAGATATACCATGAGTTAATATATCATCCCTACTGAGGTGAAAGACATTGATAACAAAGAAATTGTGCTAATGCACAGCCACTAATATAGAACATCTATTTCAAATTAATAGAAATTCAGATATAATATTACATCCTCTTGATAGCTCAGGACTATACTGTTGTATATTTTTCAGCACATAAATTTTCTGAAAAAAATAATTTGTGGTACTCTGCTCTCCACTGACCTGTATCCTCTACTTCTGTTCACTCTAATTGGCACTTACAGGTCTGGGCCCTTCAAACTGGCACAAAAAATGAATTAATGTGATGTGTTTTAAGCTTCTGGTCTTATCATGGTTTAATTACAAGAATAAATTAATTTTGAATATTTTTATATACTTAAAAAATCCTCTCACTTTAAGAACCAAAAAAGGGTGATCATTCAATTCTCATTACATCCCCAAAATTGCCATGAGAAATAAAATAATTAATATCTGTGCTTATTCTTTATCATTAGTCTTTGTCCTAAGAATGGATTAATGAGAATATTCAATGAAAGTCAGAACATCCTGGCATTCACTTCTCTGCAAACTCATCCTTGTGTCAAAGACTGTAATGAGGACTGAAAGAAGCATACAATTAATTCACAGCAACCTTAAGGTTGCAGTGAGAAAATAGTACATCATTCCAGACTGATGACCAAGATCAGCATACGAGAAAATGAAGAATGAATATGAGAGGACTGAAGGAAGGGTATTTTAAGTCTGGATTATAAAGTCTTTGTTTGATGGTGTGTCATTTTAAAATCCACATTAGCTTTTATTGACTACGGTTTTCACTCCATTCACTTTATTTTCACCTCTCCTTCCCAGATGTTCCTTCACAACTAAGCAATTATCTGGCAAACTGTTTTTTCTTCACTTCTCCCACGTAAGAGGCTGTCAAGGAAGAAAAGAAGATGAAACTTTCTGTATTCCAGAGGAAAGGCAAAGAAATAAAAATGCTATGAAACCAAATGGCCTTTAGAAAAATTTCCTTGATATCTATGGTTTTGAAACAAACATAATCTACTTTTGGCCCCATATGTATATATATATATATATATTTAGGTATTCTTTCCTGCAGTGATTAAACCATAATGGCACTGTTAGTGTCGTGGTGGTGTTTGGTCAAAGGTTGGACTCCAGGTTCTGGGAGGTCTTTTCCAACCTTAATGACTCTGGGATTCTGTTAGGGGTGCTCATTTTCACAGACATGAGGAGGAACAGACACTGATTATTTCAATGGTTTCCTACAGCCTTGTATCTTGTGGGTTGTGGATATTATTTCTGATCCTTGTCCTCACAGCTGTGTGAGTGCTGCTGCCTTTGAATGACAAGTACTGCTATAAAATAATAGATAGTAGCAAGAAATTAAATGAGCACATCTCCTTGAAAAATGTTTAAAAATGGGTGCATTGCTTTTGATTAATAATTAACATTGCTTAGTTTCTCTAGGCGTAACGGAACTATTACAGCAGCATGCCTGTACCATTATACTTCAGGTAGTACCAGGTTTTTCATTATTAAGCCCAGAATTTTTAGTTTGTTTGGTAAGGTGGCTATAAAAATTGATTCCAGCCATGAACTTGCCAGGAAGAGATCTCAGCTTAGCAGAGACTTAAAGAAAAAATTATTTTAATTTTTAAATAGTTCAGCTACTTGATCGTTAGCAGGGGGAATGGAAGCCTGGGATAATTCACAGAGAGAGCTAGTGATCAGAGCAAGGCCTTCTCACTGAATGTTATGCTTTGTGTTGTTTATTTCCTGTCACAAAAAAATGCTGCTGGAAGATAAGCAGAGAAAGTTGGAGTGAGAAGCATGACAAAGAAGGTGATACTTCATATCTTTAATGAATATTTGGTTCAGTATTAGAATAAGGCAATTCTTACTGTAGTTCCTCTTTATGGCTCCTGTTAAGGGGATCAGAGCTGAATTTAAATTGAGAGAGAAAAAATCCTAGTCAGGGCTGGGGAGAAGAATTTTTAGTTACAGATCCGCAATAAGAAATGTAGCATCCAGTGAGAAGAGGCAGTGAGCACAAAATGAAATAGAAAAAATTTTAATTTAATATGTGAAAAAATGTTGACTGTGGGGGTAGTCAGACAGTGACACAGATTGTCTAGGTAAGCTGTGCAGTCTCTACCCTTGCCTTGGAGAAATTTAAAGCCTGACAGGACATGGTCCTGGTCAACCTGCTGTAGCTGGACCTGCTTTGGGCAGGGGAGTTGGATTAAAGATTCTGCAGAAGTGCTTTCCAACCTCAGCTGTTCTGCACAACTTTGAATTGCAATAATTCAAATGGACCTAGAACAAGATTAAGACTTTGGTACTTTCTCATCTTCGCATTGCCTTCTGCCTGGTGGAAAAGTCTGAGTGAGGACAGAGGTTGACAAACATCTCCATGGATGGTTGTGCCTCTAAAACTCATGGCGAGTTTTAACCCTCCTGTTATCTGCGTGAACTACTCAAGTAATAAAGAGTCAGTTTTTAGTTTCACATGGGAAGCTGGCTTTGAAAATCCTTTGAAGACCTTAACCTTACTGGTTTTTTTTTTCTTTCCTTTTTCATTCTCAGTGATTTCTATCGGGATCTGTCCTTAAAGTGAGAAGGAGGGTGGAGGAGGAGGCAAGGATTTCACAAAGTTACTGGTGAGGTAATTTGGAGATTTTCTGCACTTTTCTTCCTGTAAGAAATCCCAGAGGGCTACAGAGTACCAGAAGTGCAACAAACAAGTGAGACAGGACTGAGATTTTGAATGTTATTGCTAGAATTGTTCATGCATTGAACATTGCCCTGACAATGGCTCAAATGCAGAAATAACCCTAAGAACAAAGACTAGCTATGAGCTGAGTCAGATTTTCAGACAGTTTAATGCAACCTTTACTGAAGTAGAGTTCTTCATACTATTAACTGCAGAAGTTCACATTCTTTCTTATCATTCCAAGGGCCAAGGAGCTGTCACCACACAGAGCCACCATTTGATGTGAGCAGCACCTGAAGAAGAGCATTTTCTTTGCCCAGCATTAGAGACCTCCACAAGGTGGAGTGATGTTAGTGAGGATGACATGGTCATTTTTGACCTGAAGCTTCATATTTTGACCCAGTAACTTTACAAAGATCTCTGCCTTGACAGAAGCCAAGCATGGGAACCTGAAGAAGGATCCAATTTGACATAAATATGCAAAAACATTACTATGCTAGAGAAAATTAGGAAACCAAACTCTTCACTTGGGATATCAGCAAGAAAGATGTGTAGTGATTAATTTGTTACCTCATATGGGTTTATTCTTTGACAAAAGTCCCGTGTTTTTCTCCACCTTGGAACCTCTCTCTAGTGCAAAGTCATGAGAGTTTGAAAGCTGCACCCAGTCCTTGCAGGAATTAGCCAAAACCACAAGGCAAGATGACCTTTGAAAACTGAAATTTCCTTAGACCACAATAGAACTGGTGAGTATGTTTTGACACAACCTCTCTTTGATTTCTTCACTTACATTTTAAAAATAAGACTACTGTAAAACCTAACTTCTTTCTCTCCTCCCACTTTCTCCTTTTTCAATTCTGGAGTAACACACACAGAGACAGCAGTGTTCCAAGTAACATTTCGTGTGTGTGTGTGCATGCATTAAAATGATACATTTATTTAATGAAGACACCTTGGGGCTCAAACCTCATCTTGAAATCACAGTATAAAAAATTAAATAAATGTATAATATGTGTGAATGGTTGTCACTGAAATCTGAGAGACAGTGAAATATCATCTGCACGCATACCAAAGAAATAATTTTTTAATTACTGTGATGACACAGTGTCAGCTCTACAACTCTGGTACAAAAGCATGGAGCTTTGTAGGGGGTTTTAACAGAGAGATATTCAGTACAACCTTCTCTTCATGGTTTTCCTTGCACACATACATGGCTTGTTAAAGGCTTCCTTGTGTGTTTGTGCAGTATTCAGCGCAAAAAATACCACACAAAAATTATTTGGGTGATATTTACTTTACTTAGGAGCATGTAAAATTGTAAATAATAATTGACAACCTAAAAACAAGTTACATTTTATAAGATAATCACAGAGAGAATCACAAAGTTAACTAAGGACTGTAACATCTCGTATGCTAATACAGCTCTTGCACGTACTTTGCCAGCTTGGAGAATTCAGATCACATTTAGGATCCAAGTTCTCTATGCAATGCAAGGACTGAGCTAAGTACCAAAGGGAAAATTTCATAAAGGGGGTCATTCCCCTAGTGGGAATGAGGAGAGGAAGGTCGACCAAATTGGCCAGAGCAGATATGTAAAATAGCAGGAAGCATCAAGGCTTTAGTTCTGCCTCCTGAGCAGAAGTTCCTAACTCCACAGTTAGGGCCTTTGACTGAAACACAATTTTCTCAGAAGGGCAATAAGGGAACAGTGCTTACTCACCTACCTATTCAATTTTCAAGAAGTAATTATTTATTAAAGTGAAGCCTGGTTATTTTTTTCTACATCCTTGACTAACTGCCCTAAAGCAACAGAGTCTCTATTTGATATTTTCTTTAGCTCTTTTGTTATGTACTACATGGTAAAAATCTTCTGTTCTTTGAGCTGTTGCAAGGTACCTTGCTCTATGGAGAACAAAACTTGGATGGCAAAATAGGGAACCTCACCTACACTGAGTAGATTGATGATAAAACATCCTCCAGCTACTACACCACTTTCTGGCAGGGAAAACCAAGCCCACCTGAGTATAATTTCAGAATGTTGAGACTGTGTATTTGTCAATGGAAAGACCTTTACCATATTTTCCTCCCTTCATAGGATTATAGCAGATTATTCTGTTGTATGTATACAGTTGCTCTTCAAATAGAATGAAGTCACTCATCCAAACAGAAATGAATTTTCAACTTTACTGGCATTGAAATCTGAGCTTTGTCTGGAAACAGAAACCTCTGTTGAGCAGTACTTTACAGCTAAGGAGCAGAAATCCACCTGTGTGGCTTTCAGCATAGAACTGGAACACATTTAAAACATTTAATTAAGAGAGACTCTTATCTCAAAGTCTGGTTCCAAGGAAGGAAATGCACCTTTTGTACAATCTGCTGAAGCCAAGGAACTGATGTCAGGACTAAGTTACCCATATGGATGCTATTCAATATTGTTCTAGTGCTACCATAGAAGTGAACTTAAAGATGAGCTCGGCAGAAAAAAAAAAAGAAAAAAAGAAAAAAAAAAAGAAAAAATATCCTGCATCCCTGCTCTAAAAAGTGTCTTTGTGAGAGACACTTTTTTTTGGATGTAACAATAAATTCTATGAATGGGAGCTGTGAGTCTGCAGGCATGTGTTAGTTTCACATAGTACTGAACACAAATATCTTCTCCAGAGCCCTTCTGGGAACAGAGTTATTAAACAAAAAGAATAACTCATTTTGTGGAAAGAAAACATTGTCTACTGTCAATGTTATTACAAATAAAGCTTGAATTGTTTCTTTTCAGTTTTTATTTCAGTTTATTGCATTTCCTTCAGTTAGTGGCATTCTGGTGAACATGATGAAAATCTTGCCTCCTGCAAGAGTACGTGTGTGAACCATAACCGAAATCCAGTTTTGTCAAAGTTTTGGAAGTGTGAATGTTCATAGAACATTCAGAATAGTTTGGCACAATCTCCAGTGTGAACACACATGAAAATACTAGTTAATACTATCAAAATGTGACATTTTGTTGTTTCTGTTTTCGTTTATAGATCCTGCCTGTTCTGCAGCTGTTCCTTGTTATGCAAGCTGACTAGAAACTGAAGAATAAACATGAGGAAAAACAGAATAGTAGTACTATCTTAACCTGCTCTCTGGATTTTCCAAGTTCCATATCTCCAACCTTGCAGTAAATGTATGTCTGTCAAGTACAAATGCAGTCCAAGACCACTTTCAGGCACCTTTAGTCCTGTCAATAGACCCAAAAGACTGACGTTCCCCAAAGAAGTCAAAAACAACCAAATGTTTGTTATTTATGACTGATCTTATTGTATGTTAAAACCAACATAAAACCTTTAATCTAAACATTTTCAAATCTACAAAAAACATATTGCTGGAAGTAGGGAAAGAGGAGAAGAGGTGATTGGTTTGGCACAAATGTGCTTAGATGATAAAAAGTGTCTAATGAGAAGTTATTAGGTGCCAACTTCTCTTGTTCTTAATTTTTTTGCATGGGATTTTAAAGGGCAAAACTTTCTACCTGTCTTATCTTATGCAATAAGGCATCATAACTCTAGATGGGACTTAGAGGGTTTGTCCACAACCCTGTTAGCTGAGCTATGTAAATATTGATCCTTATTAGATAAAAAAAAAAATACTAGAACTGTTACCCATAAGGTGACAGTATTTCTTTTGACCCTCAGAGTGCATTCACATCAATTCCTAAGCTAATCACTCAATGTCACCTGGTTGGGAACCCTCCTGTGCTTCACATGCACCTGCTCTACACACACACTATACAGAGAAATTATTGGAACTTTTCAAGCAAACTATTAAAAAAATTTGTATGAGAGCAATAGTGGAAGGGGTGAGATTGAGGGGGCATCTTGAATATTTCAACACAATCTGAAATGTGCAGGTCTGTGGTCTTCAGGACAACACTTGGTTCAGTATTGTAAATGGATAGATGGGGAATAACTTCCTTTACCTGCATTAAATTTGGGTCCTCTTGGACTCATGGCTTATGATATATTGAGGAAAATGCCAGCACCTTCACAGCTACCACATGAGCTGGGAGTGGGGCTCTCCAAGTGAACTCTTTCTAAAAGGACACAATTTTGGTTCTTAGTAAATCAGCTTGAAAACCACTATCAATGAGAATCAGAGTGCACTCAAATCAAACTGAAAGTGATCGTAGCTTGTGGTTCTGAGATGTCCACTGCAATTCCAAGTACTGCAGTGTTTGGTGGTTTTTTGTCAGGCAGGGAGTGCCATGTTGAGTGGTGTTTGAAAAGGCAGTCATGGGAGTGTTTCACTGTGCTGTCTGTCTCAGTCTGTAAGAGGCAGAATTGATTTCTTACACTGGGCAAAATATCTTGATAAGGAGAGGGACACTCAAACTTTAGAATTCCTATTCTCCTTTTTTTTTGAAATATAACATCAAAAACTCCCAAACTGTTGGATCGGTGGGGTGTGGATGGAAGTCTTTTCATTCTGGACAAAAAAATAGGCATGGTTAATGACATTTGCAGCCATACCTAGAGATTCAACTAAGAATGAGGTAGCATAATTTTATACAGTGTACACATAGTAAGAGACTGCTCCTGCTCAGATACAGTGGAATAAGCAGAGTAACACAAAGTAGGATAATTATTGAGTTATTAGCCCAAATTTTAGGACTCTCCATAGAAGATGTGTGTGTCAGACCTGGCAACTAGAGCCAGCACAGTGCATCAATCACAAGGTCAATTGTTCTGATTTTAAGAGAAGGAACTGTATGGGTAGCTTCAAATAAGTATCAGATTGTAATTCCAGCTTTACATTTCTTATTTAAACCAAGCCCCAAATCCAACCCCCTCGAGGGTCTCTCACCACTGCTAATGCACCCGTCAGTGCACAATCCAAACAGCATGTGTATTCAGCAGACAATAGGGATTGTTGTGGTGGGAGGCAAAATATGCAGTGGGTTGCAGTAGCAGGGATCATATTCCATATATTTTTAATATAATGCATGGCTCATGTTTCAAAAACTGATTATAATTAAAATTAGGGTATAAAATATGACTTTGATGAATATTTGCATCCAAACTAATGCCTTCATTTGTTCTGTAGTTTCATTTGAAACAATTCTATGAACAAAATGTTATGTCAGCTGACGCTTAGCAACTGTTATTTATCTCTTATAGTTTTGCTGGAAACTTCTCAGCAGTTTACAATATTTAGTTAGGATATTTGAAGAGACCTAAAGGATTATTATAAAGAAGCAAAGCTAGGTTTGGCAAGGAGCCTTTCTTTTGTCTCTGCAATTTTTTGCAGTAAATTTAGAACAGAAGAGCAGTTCTCTGGAGTAAAAATATATGTACTGCTGGCTACAAGTGTATGTTTGCTGCTTCACAATTTTAGAATTAGATGATGGACTTATTTAGTAGACATTGGATAGTAAAAAGTAAAACCCTTAATTTAAAACATTCCACTTTACCACATTCCAAGAAAAACATGGACCGGTGAACAAAACCAGCAGTATTGTAATAAGAAAACAACTAGGTGCATTTTTTCCAAAACCTAAACCCAAAAATCTAAATGTACGAGTTACAGGCTAAAAAATCCCATTTTCGTGTCTCAGTTTCTTCATTAACTGAAAAAACCAACCCAGTCTTCAGAAAATTAAAAAATAAGATCTAATACACCAGGTCAAGGTCTAGAGCACAGTTCTGATATTATAAAAATATTTACTTGAACTTTACTGTTGAAATTTTTTAAAATTTAAAAGTATGAGGTTTTTTTCTTTATAAGTGATTGAATATTACAGCATGTTTTAAAATGTAAAGCTAGGATATTTTTGGTAGTTTTAAAAAAGAATTTTTATCTGTGACTGTTTAGTTAGATGCTCATACTTACCGTCAGCACAGGGTTACATTCCAGCCCAGCTTTCTACAGTGTCAGCTTAATTTGAGTTTTACTGAATCATAACTGCAATAACGCATGGAAGTGAGAATGGAAGATTGTGAGAAGATCAAAGGGAGAGAAAACTTGAGCCAGATTCTTGAATCCCTGCTCTTATGAAGAGTGCTAAAGCTCCTTTTCTTTGATTTCCTTAAGGGATTTGCAGAACAAGAGGATTTGCAGAACAAGAGGATCTGTACCTGTGCAAGAAGGCAGAGATGAAGACAGGTACAGATCCTGATACACAACTGTAGGGATACTTGTTTGCATTAAAGGAATGCCCTGGATACGGATAAAAACCATTGTGAGGAAGGCAGGGCATGCATGTACAAGACACTGGAAATCTGAGGTACCATCTCCTCCTCCTGGACATCAGTGTGCTGCTTGGTGTAGCTCACACACTCTTGAATATTTAAGAAAATACATGTGATCAGAGAGAAGATGGATCAAAGCAGTCAATAGCTGTGTGAATGACATGGATGTTGTAGAAGAAAGGATGTAGCACTCAGGGATGCTTTTGAATCAACAAGGCTCTACACTACTGCTATGATTTTGGCAGAATATTCTCTTCTAAACTCATAAGGACTTTCCTCCTGTAGAAATCCACACCTCTAAATAAGCACCAGCTGCCTTCTAACAGGCAATTCCTCTTATGCCTAATCTTTCTTGCTTTATCCACATGGAAGAAATAGGATTGGGCTGTTACCCACTGGTTGGTATATCTGTATGATTCTACTGGTGTGTACTGATCTCTGATATTTTACAGTCAGTCACTTCCCTGTGGCAGATTTCATAGATCCCTGTTCCAGATTTCACATTTAGTTTCCTTCTTATGGCCCAGAGTATCTCATGAGGGCAGAATATTATATTAAATATAATTACCTTTTAAAGGGTGATGGGGCAAACGTTCCTGGATCTAGGCTTGCTCAGCTGTTTGAGCTCTTGCTGTTTATGGATAGATCAATATTAATCAGAAGGACACTGCATGTAAAATATAATCATCTTTGTGATTACATCTTTTATATCCCTCTTGAAATCTGGGCAAAAGGCAGCCTCAGTGCTTTGTACAAGTCCATGACGGACCAGAAAATAGCACCAAAATGAGGTGTGTCAAATGCAGCTCCCTTGGGAGGGCCAATGTGACTACTCCATTATGTGCCCTGACCTTCACTGCCCGAAGGACAAGGAGTTTTGTTCTTCAATCTGTTTCTTTCAACTTCTGCCTTCCCATTTTGAGATGTGTCATAAATACAAATGTCATAAACAGCTGTTTAAATAACCAGCATGTGTTGTTTTATTACACTTGCCGGGCTGTGCAGGGAGAAGATAGATCTTTCATACATGATTAGAAGTACATGAATTAAACTATAGCCCTTCAAGGTAAGAAATATGGTTCAAGGAATAACATCTTCATGCTTAGAAAATAGGGAATCCAATTCCAAGTTAGCCATAGATTTTGTATGCAATAATAGGATGAATCCCTAAACAGTTATGAGTTCAACAGTTATGAGTTCACCTGGTAAAATGGTGGTTTGAGGTTAAGCTGATGGTCCCAAACTGCTTGGGAATGCACACAGCATGTTGCCACTATTCAAAGTAGTCCTGACTGAAAAACCTCCAGCCCAGCAGCTGCAGAGGCACATTGCTTACTGTGCCATAGTGCCAGTGCTGGGAGCTTTTCCATGTTGGAGCTCACTTTTGGGAACGTGTAGCATTAGTTCAGCAAGGCAGTGGACCATGAGAAAAGTAGGTCACAGCTACTGGGATGGATAATAGGGATACTTCTTGGAGTCCAAGTTTCTAAGCTGGGTGTTGAAAATCTTGAGGGTTTTAAACAAGTTTGTCTCCAAAAGTTCCATATATGCACTGGGGTTATTACCACTGCAGTACCCCAGGCTACCATGCAAAACCAATGTCAATTCATGGTTACGGGTTCACTGAATTACTGTCTTTATTCTCCTCTAGCCTTTAGCCTATTCTCTTTTTTTTTTTTTGTCTCTTCTGTTTTCACCTCAATTTATACCTGCTCTATTTTCCTTCCCTTTCTCCTTTCACTGGCCTCTAAGTAAGAGATGGAATAGGTTCGATTGTTTGGGTTTGGACTGGTATTTTTAATATCTGATGTTCAGTTCCTTTAAATTAGGCAAATGTTATTGCAACCAAGAAGTGGAAGCATCTTTAAATCAGCTGACACACAGGTCATTGTTATAAGGACTGCATCTGTGGTTGGTATTCTGCAAAGTGATGCAATTATTCCACATGAAGTTGCTAGGAAAATTGGAGTGCGAAGCACACCCACCATAAGGCTTAAGGCATTGTATAGCATGAAAACATTTTGAAATATGTACCACACTAAAAGCCTAACATCTAAAGAGGAAAAGAAATTCAATCCACAGAGTCCAAATGAGAGGAAAGTCTACATAAGAAAATTGTAAAAAAATGTTGTAAGAGTGAAACCAAAAAAATATATTTTTGGTTGTGACCTAAGAAACCATCATTCTTATGAAACCATTATGCTTACAATTGAATAAAAGAAGCATCTGAGTTATTGTCTGAATGATAAATCCTTTGTCAGGCATTGAAGTTCACTGCAGATTATTCCTGTGTTTTCCCTCACATAACTGTGCTCTGATTTTGTGAGTTGCAAGCAAAATGTGCACCTCAAGTCACGCACTCTTAAAAAAACCAGCAATATAATCTATTTAGAGAAGGCCTGAAGCATTTTCAGAACAAGTGCATCATTTTTAAAGTTTTTCCACGGGGAATTACTTATAAAAATATATATCTTTTGGGATTTGTACCAGGATATTTATTAATTACTGCTGACATGCCCCCCATAACACCATAAGCTCCCTCAAAGGGCAGGAAAAGAGAATCGGTCTCCCTTAATCACCAAGTATAAACCAAATAAATTTAGCTGCTACCACATGCTATTGAGGCAACAAGTTGATACATTCAGACTTCCCTAATGATTTATATATATAAAAACTAACAGGAAAAAATAGTACTGTATGTTGTCAGGATTAAACCTCAACTTTTTTTTTTAGGGCACTTTTTAGAGATACCCTACAGCCCAGAAAGCTGCAAATGCAGTACAACCAAAGGCTGTCTAATCAGTCAGTGGGACCATTTTGTCACTTGTAGGTGTTGTGAATGAGGCCCTCAAGGAATCAGAATTGGGGCAAGTACTGCATGTATTTAATATTTAGAATAGCATTTTAAAAACAGGAATTGTCCTGCTATTTTGGGCATTTTGAAAGTAAAGATTAAAAATCCAAGGATTTCCACAAAGAATTGGTGTAGAGTATCCATTCTGGGTGCTATACATCATCTTCAACTTTGTACGTCTCTCCTGAACAGCCAAAATCTGTTAAAACTAGTAGAACACAAAATTTTGGCCTATATGGGTATTTTCCTTCTGTCTGTCCTCATCCATTGATTTGTGTTGAGTTCTTCAGGTATGAATAAACTCAATACTTGAAGACATTTTCTAGCATGGTTCTATATTTTTATACGCTGATGGTATGACAGTTTTGTAGAGTCCCTGTGGGCACTGAGGTTACATTGCACCGTTTGCTTTATAAATTTTTAAAAGAGACAGAGCCACTCCAGGTTGACCCTTACTATTAAAACTGTACTTGGCTATGAGAGGGAAGAAATATAACCATGTGCTTTACATGTAATATATCAAAGCCATCCATCAACACCAGCTCACTTGAATCTTTTCTGAGTTTGAAGTCTTGTGTTTTGCCAGAAAGGGCTTGAAACCAGATGAGTTTTATGACAAATGTTTCTCACAATGTGAGATGCAATCCTTGCAGATTTATTTATATTTTTAATGTTTAGATTCTTACAGGAATGGAAACTCATTTCCAACTGGCTTTATTTAAAGTTATGAGTCCTGAATCTGCATAGGGTTCAATGACCCTTGCACACAGGGCTTTAGTACAGAAGGAGACACTTAAAATCACTGTCAAATTACACACAGGCCTTCACACTTGCACACACTAGAAGAAATTTGCTTCGTGCTTTTAATTTTGTGGTTATTTTCTAGTGAAAATAACAAAAATTTGAAGTAATAAAAAAATTATGTCCTTTATCTATATAGGGATGTGTAAAAAAATTATGATCACTGGGGTTATAATCATCCAAGATTATTTAATTCAGTGCCTTTTTTAAAATAATATATTTTTAAATTTTAATTTGCCAGTGCTTCGGCAAACACATGAAGGAGGCTGAATGGCAGCCTTGTTCTGCTGCAATCTCTAGCTTTTGCAGTTCAGATTTATCAATCTGTTCTACCGTTGTAAGTATAGACTCAGACACCATAACCTTCCTTTGTCTGATTCTTCTACTTTTGCTTTACCAATCTTTAAGAGGGGTCTAAATAGCAGGGTTTTGTTCAGGTACATTTTAATGTTCTTTGGAACAGGCTTGAAAGACATTTTATGCTTTATCCACAGGAAAAATTGTATCTAATTTACTGTTTCCACTCCAAAACTCTTCTAAATCCTTGTTCAGTCGTCTGCTCACCCTGAAGCCAACTAAGGTTCACAGTTACTAGGTTGTTGCTCAATAAAGTTCCTAAACATGAATTCTTTAAAAGTTTTTAAGTAAGATTGCACAATAGGTTGATTTCATGTCTGGGGCTTGAATTTTGGAGTTCCAATTTTTTTTGACTTTCCAATTTTTGGACTTCCAATGAGTGTGTCTACTGTTTCACATATAAATATATTTTATATGAGAGGCAACAATACATAATAAAGGCAAACCAAAAGAGTATTTTAAAGTTCTTTACAAAAAAAAAAACGAAAATATCCTTTTCAACACTAAAAACTTATTTCATTCCTTTCTTGCTCTGAATTAAAGAACAAGCAAATGACAACTGCAAAAACCCCAAGATTTTTTGTGCCCTATAAAAAGATGACATGCAAATCTTTTTACTAAAGATTTTTAGGAATTTTTAAAACTTTCTCATAATATTGTCGTTCCAGATATCTCTGACGTCAAACGCCTGCACTGTCACCAGACTAATTTGAGTCGTCCCCTGCAAAGACAGAACAGCAAGATAAATGAACCATTCTTGTAAAGAACCCACATCAAATATGGCACTTAAAAATTTTTCATGTAAGAAAAAAAATTTATGCTATTCACCATTTGAGGTTTTATTTGCAAGTTAAGCCATCCAGTCTAACAAACTCAAATGTTTATTTTTCTGCAGCCTCCCTGCATAATCTTCAGAGTGACCGATGTTTGTCTAATCATTCTGTATATTCACTTTCTTAAAAATTTAATCTCATATTTAATGCTTTTATTTCATAAATACTTTGTTCCTTTCAGTTATATCTCACTTTTAATATAAGTACATATATTTTTTGACTGAACAAAATTGTTAATTGATGTCACCAAACAGACCAAACTCTCCCCAAGGGGGAAGACTGTCTCCATTGTAGGAATTGCAAGCAGCAGTCTTAGTCAGGAATTCCCATACCTTCTAGTGGTTTTATTCTTTTTTTTTTTTTTTTTTTTTTTTTTTTTAAGAAAAACCAATTTAAATTAACTTCAGTAAACAAATAATCTTACAATCCCCCAAAAGTCCCAGGGTTTATGCTACTTTTTCATATCACACGAGGGTGTTAGGCCCACTGCCAATGTTAATCCATTCCATATTAGAAACCTAAAACCTCTCAGATGTATTAGGCAGCCTACCAACACTCTGGAATTTGGCTTAATTCCTGATAGTCATCCCTTTGCTTTTCAGCAGGGAGAAGGCTGGGGTATCTAAGAGCTTGTTACTGGTAGCTGCTGAGATTTTTGGTGGCACTGGAGTTTCACTAAAACTGTTTCTGGAGCCGTTTTCTTTGCCAACCCAACTGCAGCGGTCACTACTGAAAAACTGAAGGTCTCATGCCACAGAGGCAGAACATGCTATATTTGCCAGCATGTACCACAGTTATTTCCTCTCCTAAGCCTGTGGAAACAGACACAAATGATAATTGTTTGCAAATGTCGTGTGCTGTGCTATTTGCAGAGAGGTTTACATAATTAATGAGCAGCCCATAGACACTGGTGTTCTCTGAATTATTGCTAGTTTGAAACACATCAGCACCTGTTTGCTTTTTTTATCAATCTATCTTTATGAAGCTTTGAAAATGACATTGCAACACCACCAACATATAAAACAAGCAGTGATTTTTGTTTTCTGGGTTTCATAGACTCCAGGGGAAAAGTAGTGTCTACTGATTTATACAGATGATGCAAACATTCCATTTTAAAATATAAACAGGTATTGACAAATGCTAGTCTGTCCCTAGCCTGATATCCCTTTTTAACACATTCTTGCCTTAAATTGTATCATGATATCATGGTCCTAAATTGTGAGGACCCTAAAGAATCCATTCCAAGGGCTAGATGCAATTTCAGGGCTTTTTTTCTCCTTTAAATTCTCTTCATGCCCGAGGTGAATATTAGCTAACTGAATTATTTCACCCTCTACATCATCAGCCAAACAATTTGAAGAGCAGTTGCCATTTTTAGATAATTAATACTCTAAATCAATTCATGTTTGTTTTTATCTGGATGTCCATTACGCAATCTATTGCTGTTATCCAACACAACAGCTGGGTATAATTTATTTCTGGCTTATCTGGCAGCTTACAGGCATAGAATTTAAACTTACATATTCTTCAAAAGTGTTGGAAAAGGGTTACCATGAAAGTATCCCCTTACAGCAGGGAGTTCTGTTTTGTCTGATTTGTGTTGGACATTTTTGCACCTTTTTTTTACCTAGTCTAGGGGCCTATAAACACCTGTGTAATTTGTAGGACAGCAAAATGCCACCAGATGATTTTTCCCAGTATTTACCCAGCTAACAGCTACACAGGATAGAGCTGAGATTTTGGGAACATGCATAAGTGTACTCAAGAAAGGATTTGGCTGACAGAGCTGTAGACCCGTAAACCACAAAGTCACAAGTGTGACTTCTGTTGGGCCAAAACGAGGAGACACTGCCAGGTGCAGTTATACTTATAGGAATGGAAGATTGGGCTGAGGAGGGGAAAATGGGGAGCTGACTGGGGAATAGGTGTCAAAGTCTGCCTAGGCCCTCTGCAAATCTGGTCTGAAGATGTTGTGCTATAAGTGGAAGGCAGAGCAAAGCTCTCTAACAGCACCATTTGAAGGGGAGTGTGACAGGAGTGACAAAAAGCAAGTGCTTTACTTTTGTGGTCATACACCTTACATCACATGAGTGTGCTCCACATTTCTGTGCCTTACCAGTGACCAATGACATGGATCCCTCCGATGATGCTGTTAAGAGCTTTAAAACACATGGAATCCAGCATCCTCTTCTGGTTGGCCCATCCGTGTCTGAAGGATGTTCAGCGCTGCTGGCCAGAAAGCCTGATTGATATTTGGTGTTTTGGGGGCCAAGGCTCAAAAGGCAAGAGGGAGGCTGGCCCAAAATTTCTAACCAGCAATGATGAAAAAAAAAAAAAATCTGTCTCATTCTAGTGAAAAGTTAATTCTAAAGAAATACTTGTATTTGTGAATATTATTCAACAAATATACAAAAATATTTGTAAAACTCATTTTTCAAAAGAAAATTATGTTCATGGAATGAAAAATGTTTGTATTTAAAAGTTGCTGTGGAAGATTTTTGTTTTGTAAAACACATTTCCTTAAAAAAAGAACATGGCATATAAACACAAACATACACACACACACATCTGCACACACATACTTCCCAAACCTGTGAGATGTCTGTTTGAAAGATGTCAGTTCTTTCAGTGACTTAAAGTTTCTTCAAGGCAGTAAACTACGGAAGATACAGCATAGCTGAACATCTGTCTTGTCATGTAGGCAGATATTAGGATTAAATTAACTAGAAATGAATAGAATGATATATGACAGGGTGCAGATGTCCCAGCCACAGTGTGATAATTTCATTGCAAAACTATGTAATGAATTCCATACATTACAGAAACACAAATATACCACTTTAGGTAATTGTGATGAAAAGGTATAATATGGAATGGATAAACAGATGGTGTACCCAAAGGCATTTTTCGTTTACTGTTGCTCTCTAGTCATTTTGAAATTACTTTATTTGGTTTACAGTACTTCTATTATTACATCCTTTTTCTTCCTTTTAATTTTTTTTTTCTTCCTAGCTCTCCTGAATCTGGATTCCATGAGGAGAACCATTTTTCATGTCTGCTCCTGATAGATTGATTAGCTCCTATTTTCTTTTGTAAACTGTACATAATTGTGCTACATCTGAAGCCAACATTTCCGTGACTTCAGCACAAATTGGATTGATTCTGGTAGCCTTTTGGCTTTACATATTTTCTAAATTGGCACATGCTGCATCTGTGCTACTTGAATTAGCAGCACCATTCATATTTTACCACAGATTATTGGCAAATTTTCCTTTATTACCTGCAAATGGGTACTTTGGATAGTGTGAGAGATTCAGTTGAGGTCTAAGCATTTCCAATTGGTAAATCAAGATGTGATTACATGAAGATATATCTTATGAAATGATTATTTGACCATCCCGAAAATAAGCCCTCTTTTTACATCTGCCAACAGGTGTTTTTAAGTGCTACAAATAGTTAAATCTGCAACGTGGCTTTCAATCACTGGCCTGGTTTGGAGAATATGGCCAGCTCTTGAGTTTTTTAGTGTTCAAAGATGAACTTCAGGGAGCCCAGTAACTGAGGTGCTCCATGTAGAAACTTAAAATTTGTTCACTGCATCCTTATTTGCCTGTCTTGAAGACTGGACTGAGGCCCATTTTAGACAAAATTTCAGTTCTGCAGTTAACTGGAGATTAATTCCCTAATGGCTCATCAACACAAAAAATAGTATAAAAATATTTTCAAATGCAGTTGAGATTAAGAAATAACATGTCTGATATAAATTATTATTTCTTTATTGTTGTTATCATCCTGATTCATATTCCAGTATCTGAAGCATTGACATTCACTTAGAATAAAGAGATTCTGAGGTTATCAACTGCTTCAGTTTCAATTTAGCATTTTATCACCCGCCAAAGATATTTATTGCCATGTATTCTCCAATTCCATGGATGTTCCCTCTTAATTATTAATCATGTCTCTAATTTTAGATCTATTTTTTAAGAGAAAAATCTTTAGTGATCGAAACAAAACAGGAGAATGTTGTCAGCTGATTTCATTTCTATCCTAAAGCAAATCAGTGACTAAATATGGCAGCATTTTTATTGCCACCAGTACAAACACATTCAGGCACCCTACATATTTCAATCATTTCTGCAGTGGTTGGTTTTATTGCTGGGTTTAATTGCTTTAATTCAATGCAGTTTATACAGTGGTTTGAAGAAGGTACTAGTACCAAGTTCCAGTTCCAGTACATTAAAATGTTAACAGACTGGTTACTAAATTTTTACTTCCTACCTGCTTGTTTCATTTTCAGATTCAATGTTGATATTTTCTATTTCTTAAGCTTTCAAAGGAAGGAAATCTATTTAGAAGCATATGTTTTTTAAATATGGAGATAGCACAGTTCATTTTCTCATGATGAAAGCATATTTTGGATAATCATTTTTTTCCAAACAGATGCCCAGTTTATCTCACTTAAATCAACTGTTTCTGACTGGACCAATTCCTGGATGAGTTAATTGAGCGTGGCTAAACCCAAAATGCTGGACTAATCCAAGGAAATAGGAACAGGTGATGACTATGAAGATTCTCAGCTTTCAGTAAAGGTGTTTAGTTGTTTACTCATATTCTCACAACAGAAGGAATGTAACAAACTCAGCCCACTGGAAATAATTCCGGATAATCTCACTCCATTACTTTCAGTGAAATTGAGTCTGCTCACTCTACCCTTGTGAACCAACATCTCAGGGAAACAAGAAGGTAATAGCTCATTCAGGCAGTACAGAATAAGTCACAGAAGGAAAGGCAGACTGAAAGCTCTATGTCTTTAATTTTTAATTTATATTAGTAGTCCACCATTAATGTATTAGCTTCTCAATGGCTACACTGAGCACAGAAAATCAGTGTAATACTGTCAGGGCTGCGGGCAATGTTGTTCATTAGTACTAGGCTGTCTTGCACACATCACAGCTGTTCGTTCATGCTCACTTTTCAGACTTGGAAGTTTTAGTTTGGTGAATACTGATATCTTGTTTAATTCTTCCCTCCTCCCACCACCCCAGCACCTCCCATGGAATCCTAGTCTGAGAAACACACACTAAAAGAAAATCAGATCCTTGAATACCTTTGCTGTACAAGAGGCTTCCTTCCTGTTCTCGGTGCTTTGCATACACTCATCAACCATTTTCTGTATGAGGTTCATAGGCAGACAGCCCCTGGACCAGGCACAGGAAGCAGCAATCCTTGTAGCACAAAGCTGAGGCAGGGGAGGGGTTGGCTGAATGTCAGGAAAAAGGTTCCTCATGCAGAGGGTGGCTGGGCACTGGAACAGCTCCCCAGGGCAGTGGTCACAGCACCAACCTTTCGAATTTCAAATGTTTGGACATCAGTCTCAGGCGTGTGTGTGATTTTTGGTGTGTCCTGTGCAGGGCCAGGAGTTGGACCCCATGATCCTGATGGGTCCCATCCAACTAAGCATATTCTGTGGTTCTAAGATTTAAAAAAATAGCAAGATGGCCTCTTGATCTGATGGCTGAACCTTTTACAGGTCAGAAACTGTACTATGAATATTTTGGCTAATTATTCCTTTTAAATGTGTATATTAAACTGATTTTGAATTCTGCTTTAATAAGTATAACTGAGATGATAATGACTGATGCAGTTACAAGTCATTCAATGTTTCTGAAATCTTTCTTCACATGAATTTCGACTTAATTTGGCCAAATAATGGCAAAATGTTTTGTGTTCCAGATCTTTTGCTAGATTATCACTTAGCACAATCCTGGACAGCACTTCACCAGCAAACTGATAACCTCAAGTGAAATTACCTAGTGTCATTACTGATGTGGCATAATGATGCAGCTCTCATTAATTGGTACAGCATTAGGGGAGAATTTGGTTCCTCTCTCTAATGCAATAACCAAGGGAAGATTTTTACAACAGTTCTGATGCCTGTGAACAAAATGGAATGATGACAGACTTCTAGCTGTCTTAATAGACAAAAACACAGTTATGACCTTTAAATGGATCCTTTTGCTCTCCTGATGAAGGCACAGTAACTGCTAGATGGCATATAATGATCTTAGGTCTCTTCCCTATTGGCTTTGGATTTGAGGCACAGAGATTTGCCTGAAAAGTTCACGCCTCTTCTGTGCGATAACAGGCCAGTGGTCAAAAAATTCCCTTGGGCTATAGGAATCAAAAATGCTCTTAGGTGCTTGACAGCTGCTATAAGTACAACTTAATATACTTGAAATTATAATTCTGCCTCTCTCTGTCATTTCCGCCTCTGTCTAAGGGTGAGGATTCCATCCCTTTGAAATGTTAATTTTCAGTTCAGAAAAACCCCAGCAAACCTTGAGTTTTTATTCTAGAAAATAAAAATTACTTAAAGGATACCAGTCTACTACTTGTGGGCAAGTTTGGCAATGAGGTTTGTTTTCATAGAAGAGAATTTCTCAAAACCTTTCACAGTTGTTTCTCAGGCCTACTACAGAGTGTGCGCTTCCACTGTGGAATGGTTCTGCTGATTATATTGCCTATAGCAAACACTCCTTGCAGGATGGCTTTGAATTGCACAGAAATGGTATTCCTTTTTCTACTAACCTCTGTAATTATTTTACATTTCAACAGGTCCTTTTTTTCCAAATTACTGTTGATAAATCCTTATTATAAAAGCAGAAACAATAACCCTGGAAAAAAATCCTTATCACCTCAGTCTGACCCCAAGCCGTCCCCCTCAGAAAAAAAAAAAATAAAAACAGCAATCCTCTTCCAATACTTTGTCAAGCAGATGTGCAAGTAATAGGCTTACAGTTTACACAGTTTGATTTTTTGAACAAGGCAGCACTGCTAGAGAAGAAATCAGGAAATCACTGGCATAAAGGAGGAAGAAAAAAAAAATAGCCAGCAAGTCATTCTGTGATGAGCCAGGGGTCAATGGGATCACATCCTGTATGAAAAACAGATTCATGAGCAGATGCAAACCCCATTTTTTTCCTGTTTGCTATTGTTTTCAAACACTAAAACACTTGAGCAGACTTCTGGGGCTATTAATAAAAATCTAGAGATTTGGGGGTTTAAATTTGGCTTTTTCCTGTGTGGCAATTTACCGTCAGTATTTCTCTGATATCAGTGAACATAAGCTGGAAGTGGATTTGTGACCACGAATGAGACTAGCTGAGCTAGGGTTTTAAAAGTGAACTTCTTCCTGATCATTCATAAACTAGACTGGTTATATTAGACTTATTATCTATTTATTCCTCTTGTGGATGTCTCAAACAAGGATCTTCATCCTAATAATCATTTTGAGTCCTGAATGCAAAAAAAAAGAAAAAAAAAATTGGGCAGCAATCACCAAAATAATAAAATATTATCTCATTTTTATCAGGGAGAGGTGTGTTCAAGAATCAAGACCCAGGACAGACACTACTGACTGCAATATGAAATATCATAACTGATTACAGAAGAAGACAAAATCTTTTTGTTATTCTGAGGCAAATGGAGTAGTACCACTTACCACATTTCTTCATTTCTTTTCTCTCTTTCCTCCTCCCTCACCACTACTAGAAAGCCAACAATAGACATTTCAGTGAAAATGTGAGATATCTTTCATGAATTTTAATCTTAAAGCTGGGTTTCAATGCATCTACAGTTGCCAATAGGGCCTGTTAGCTGAAGCAAGGCTATGCGAAGAGATAATGTCTAATATTTGTAAGCTCTGTTGAGTTGGTGTCTCATCTGAGGCATTGTTGCAAAAAAATGCATTTCATGTTTTGAAGAAAAACAACAAGATGACTACAGTCTTCAGTTATTTTTAATACAGACTAGGGGGACCATAGGGAATATTGTGATTTCCAAGATTTCTGATAAGAATGTTTCTCAACGTATGTGCTGGAATACATTGCTGTGAGTCTGTATTCATTTATTTATCATACTGCAAGTCTTCAAAAAGGAAAATACTTGTTCTATTGTGATATCACTGTTCATATGGACAGATAATAGCAGATTAAATGTAAATAATTTATATGTAAAATTAATTTTCCGAATGGTATAGGAGTTCAGTTAGCAATACAGCAGCTTTACTGCTACTCTGAAGCTCTTACTATGCTGCAAAAAAATCCCCAAAAACCCAAAGGCAAAACAGCAGTGAACACAATCTGAGTTTTGCATGAGGACATTTTCCACATGCAGGAGGTGTTCTTGGTGTAGGAGCCCTAGCTTGGAGTGCAGAATTGTGTTGCAGTAGGTGTATTTTATCTTTTCTAGGTACCCAGTCTGACAGAGGCATAAACAACCACAATGCCAATGCATTAGGTAATTGGGCCTGATCCACATTGGTACCATCCAAAGAAGTCTCTCAGCTCATTTTTGGGAGACATTGATGAGGATATCAGGATCAGAACCTGAGCTATGTGTAACAGCAACATTCATGTTGGGTCTTTGGTGAAAGGCACTGGACAGCACTGCCTGCTGTGATTTCAGCCTTGAAACCTTGGTGTCAGTGATGAACTCTGTAAATTGTTCAGCTTTAATGGATGAATGAGTGGGTTGCACCAGTGGGGTCATTGTAGGGTCAGTGATCAAAATATTGTAAAAACCATCCATACCCTACTGCTGTTCAATCTCTCTGAGATTAACTGAGGGTATTAATAGTTAATTTATTGATTTATTAATTTACAGTTATTAACTGGTATTAATAGTGCAGTGATAAAAATCTCTGAGGTCAAATATGCTAGGAGACAGACTTCTTTTAAAATACTGTCTTGGAAACGAAAGCTTTTTTTTTTTTTTCTGTAATGAATTCTGTATCTAATAAACTTTTGTAACTTAGGAATATGGCTGCTCTTCCTGGGACATGGTTACTTTTATTGGAGAGCCCACTTGAATTCTTCTTTTTTTACCTTTGACCAGCTTAAAAAGTTGAAACAACACTTTTTCAGAAAAAAAAATATGAAAAACTTTATTTTTTCTCACAAAAATCATAAAATCCCTACAAATATGTTAAGGAAATGGGATAATGATTAAATTGAAAGTAGAATTCTACACTTGGGTGTAGCAAATGGGTACTTATAGAAAAAAAAAACAACAAAAAATACCCCTGTAAGAGTGGAACATGGAACCTGGAGAGAGACAGAGAGTGCAAAGAGAGGCTGTGTAGATTAACTCTCCAGTGATCTTGTAAATTCTAAATATGGGAATGTCTCATCTGGTTCCTTCCTTTCTGAGTTATTTATGCTCTTTTGTTAAATTTTTCTTTTATTTTTTAACAGATTTTAAGTTAGCAGACGATCTACAGATATATGAAGGCAAGACTTGCCATGTTAATACCTTCCCCTGAGTGCTCAAAACAATCTGTGTTTCTATATTTCCTATTTGCCTGTTCTTTCTGACTCTGCAGACCTATTCCTGTGCAGCAGGAGCTGGTAATGTTTCAGCATTCCCTCTCAAGGGCACCAGGAATTGGAAGCCCTTGCTGCTCTTATAAGACCCTGCCAGGATCCTGCTCAGGGTTCAAAGAACCACCATCACCTCTGCCAGCATAAAAGAAAAGGATCCAGGAATAGAGGCTTAAAAATCAGCTTGAGAATGTGTCACCTGCCAGGGACCACAACCCTTTCCCACTGACTCTCATCAAGGTGGCAAAGTTTTGGGTCAAAGTTTTCCCATGCCAACCCTGGAAATTAAGAGACTAGTAAAGCTACCAAAAAAAAAAAAAAAGAATAAAAGATTCTCCCTATTTTGGTTTTTTTTGCTTTGTTGGGTTTTTTTTGTATGTGTTTGTGATGGATCATATTAGTGAAGGTGAGAAGAAGATTGCATTAATTATCGTGAAAACAACAATATACTGTACTGCAGTACACTGAAGTACATGCATGAAGCAGTGAGGAAAAACACTCAGTTTATTCAATAAATACCCTAAAATATTTCCTGCATTGACATGAGGTGCTTCTTTTTTCATCAAAAGTTATGTAAAATCATGTAACCTGTTGTACATTACTTTCTTCTGCCCTTGGGCTAAGTCACACGCTTTCTCTTTGAACAGCATTCAGACTTCATTCCCTAGAATGTGCATAATGTGCAAACAAGCTGAGGCAGAGGCTGCTCTGCTTTTGGCTCATTATAAGTGTGTGTGGATGTATAAATATATACATTTTATATTAGACACATAAAGATGTACAACAGTGCAAACGCCAGCGTTTGAAGGCGCAATAAGAAAGTTTTTAAGGGGGTGGGAAGGGATTCCAAGAAGCAAATTGTTAATGCAGGCATCATTCAACAGGTCACTGCAAACCACCTAGCGTGCAAATAAAAGATGGGGATTTGGTACATAATCCTGTTTGCCTGGCAAAATGTCAATTTGTGACACAGCACCAGAGAAATGAGGAATGAAATTAAATGCGATGTTGAGAATTTTGTTGTTGTTAAGAGAATGGCAGCAACAGCTTTAAAAGAAGAGAGGGGATTGTTTTCTTCCCACCGTGCATGACAAAATCCAGCTCAGGAATAATCCTGATATCAATAATTTCATTAGGAAAACTCAGAAGTAGCATCAGCTTCTGCAGAATAAAAGGTAGATCCACAACTAAAAGAAGGCAGATGACCAAAATGTAATTTTTATATGAACATGAGTGAGTTTGCATAAAAATAAATGCATATCCATAGGCTATAGGCAGGGACAGTCACACACACACAGAAACATCCCATGTGTATGCAATATGCAAATGCACCTGTCAGGTAACACATGCTCATTAGCCATGATTAAATATAAATTATATTTCCTGTGAGACATTTCACTAACTAAAGTATTTTTAACTGTCCATACAGTATTTTACACTAGCCATGAGGTTTCTACTAAAAGTTGTAGACAGACCACTACAAGTTAGAATGTTCTTCATGTTGCCTGTGTTGCAAAGGTCTTTGCACACTGGAAGAGCTGCCAAAATATTACACCTACACAAAAGAAGTTGTTCAGATGTAATCGTTAGATAGGAAAATACAGAGTTCCTATATTTTGTTTCTTTAAAATAAATTTTAAAAAAAGGAATAATTTTAGATTCTACACTTTGAGAATTCATAACCCATTTTGGGGATTGTGGAACAATAAAATGAATACATATCAGAAAAGATTCTGTGTTTCGATACTGGTCTTCACTGGGATTTGGTTTACTTTTACTCTGTGTTTTCTGGTGGATAAGTAAGAGAAAAACACTAGCAGTCCAGAAGCAGCAGCAGCTGCAGCAACAAAAAGGTCATGAAAAGTAAGTGCTATGCAAATAAAGGAAATAAAACAAACAGATCATTTAAAGCATAAAAGAAATAAAAGAAACAGCCATAAATCAACATGCTTGGGAAAGAAAATTAAAATAAAGGGCAGTTTGAAACAAATCAAAATGTCATCAAAACAAAAAAAAGGCAAAACCATAAAGAACTAATAAAATAAAGAGTAATTGGAAGAAATTGCAAATAAAAATAAAATTGAACTAACAGGAGCAACAGGTGGCTGCTCATGTTACAGTAAAGACTGAGTAGAAGCAAAAGCTTTTGAATTTCTCCAAAAGATAGGAATGGTGTTGGAGCATTGGGCCTAGCTTGTGAGACCATAAGAAGTAATCAACTCATCTTAAAGTTTTCTTCCAAACATATTTGAATTTTCAGATGGTTGGATGCAAAGCTAATACCTGTTTCCCCCACTATTAAGTAGACTTCACAATTAAAAAGAAACAAATCAATGCCCCCATATCCCTCACCCCAAAGACAAAAGTGTTGATTCAAACACCTCAGAAGCCAAAAGCAACTAAAGTTTTGCATGTGTCTTTTGTGAGGGAAGTTGGATTTCAAGTCTGGACACAAACTGGGCTGCTGGAGTTGCCCTGCTCATGTAGTGGAGAGAGATCAGGCTGGGTTTAGTTCAGATGGTTTTGGGATGCCTTGGAAGGTAGGCTGAGACACAGGGAGAGGCAGGTAGGATGAGACTGCCCCATGATGAGAACAGAAGCACCAGGAGGTGTGCATGGCGAGAAGAAATAATCAGCTAATAAATGACTGAACAGGCAGGAATTCACTTCTAACTAGACACCAAGAGGAGAATATCAACAAATTAATGCTCTATGTCAGTTTTATAAGTCATGACAAATGAATGACAAAGAAGCGGCTGTGGTCAAAGTGTTTGAAATAAGCTTAATTTTATAATAAGGCAAAGGTCTTAGCTGTGCAGGACAGAGGTGAATCAGGTATGATGTATTCCTCTGTAACAGCCTAAATCAGAGGGTAACCTCCCCAAAACCTGTGGAGCTGGGATTGGTGTCCCATCACCAGCAGTGTGAGCAGCTGCACTCTGCCTGCCCAGAGTTTCCCTGGCACCTCCCTGCAGCTGGGCTGGCTGCCACGGCCACCTCGGGTGCCTGGCAGGCTGCAGGGCTGTGTTTGTGCTGTGAGGGATTCCCAGAGGTGCATCCTGCCCTGGCATTTGTCACCCACTCCCATGGGCTGGGTGACACCTGCTCTGAGGGCTGAGGAGGCAACCCAACCCCTCTGCAATGTAAATTATTGAGCAAAAAGCACTCGGGACTACACTTGCAATAAGTTGTAGATAAGGAGTAATTTCCTAACCGCAGTAAAAGACAAATAAAGTAGCTCAACAGTACGTGTTCATCAAGACTGCTAGAAACCTAACACCGTGCTACAGCAGTTTATTTTGCCTTTTTTTTTTTTTTTGGTTCTAATATATCTGTTCTTAACTGGCCCCTAAACCCACGCTGTGCAGTAATTTATACAAATATTCACAGGCAACTCGACACTCAGTATATATAATTTTATTGTTTTGACTTAAAAGTCACAGGACTGAATTAAAAATGCATGGGTGGCACTTTGCCATGCTGTACCTAGAGAACAAGAGGCTGTCAGCCTGAGCTCTGTGCCAACAGGTTGCTGTGTACTAGACTAAACTGAACAGCAATAAGTCTACACAGCAGAGCTTTGCTGAAAGATGTGATCACACCTCCTAATGTGACTCCATGGCTCTGTTACTTACAGCTAAATTACATTATTATGACTTCATTGTTGAATCCCAATTCTCCTAATTATAGCCTAGAGATCTATTATTTGATTTTGTAACACCAAGTGCTTCTTTTCTAAATCATGTAATCTCTTGTAGCTTATTAATGTCAGGTTTGTGCACACGCAGGGACTTGGTTGTTTGCCAGGGAGAATCAAATTTTCAAATTTTCACTGTGTTATGTTGCAGGGGTTTGCTTGTTACAATCTAATTATATTGGCACTGAAAGCAAATTTATATTATAAAGCACTTTAACTCTTTCACGGAAACGTATTTGCATATGTAAGTGTCTCGCCATTGGTTTATAAGCTTCTTCGTTGGGAAATTTTTATGGGATTGTATAGAAAAGAATAATAATTCTGAAACCATTAACTATTTATTTTCCTTTGAAAATGTGAAGGTTTTAATTTAAAGCAATGCTCATTGTAATAAACCCATGAGTGGAATGCAAGTAGGCGCCACACATGAAACTGGCTTTAAGCTTTGTAATGACAAAAGCGGAAAAATTGAAATTTATTGTTTTATTAAATTGCATAAATTCTAAAATGCCATTTTAAATTGAGACTCTATTTCCCCAGTATAAAACTGTCTGACAGGTGGTTTGGATTTTATTTACATAATTCCCAATAATGATAAGTATATTTGGTTACAGGTAGAGTATTTTATAGTAAGAGTAAGCTTTAAAGCTTTTAAGTCCCAATAATAGACCTGTCATTAGCTTCTGCTGAATTCAATGAACGTTTAAGTGACTCGTGAACTTCCAGACTCAGGGTGAGCAAGAGTGAAATAAAAGACTGCAATTCTCAGTGACTATGCTCCCCTTGTATGAGAGTTGGGGCCATGAGTGATTTTAAAGCTCTCTTAAAACTACTTGGTTTTGTAATGCTTTTTCAGGGCTGTGAGGGCTGTTGCTCCCATAATATAAATAAAAGACTGTTGGTTCAGTTTCCTCCTCTTCTGGTGTAGCTGTGAGTAGCCCCTGAAAGGAATGGATCTGCACCACCCCACTCTCCTGGCTGCTCCCACTTCTCCTGTATGAGGTCAAATAACATTGGCTGCAACATAAGTCATACAACTGCCAGCTTGGTGATTTTTATTGTTTTTTCTCATTTCCCCCTGCCCTCTCCCATCACTTTCAATTAGATCACTCATTTGGACTGAATTTCTGGGCAGCTCAGTCCAATACAAGAGAATGCACAGAGCCTGCAGCTGGGGCAGATTGAGAAAGGAGAATGCAGGGCTGCTGCTCCCAGCAAGAGCTACTCTGGGTCAGGTAGAATACGAAACTGTACCCCAAATTCTACCCTATCTGCCTGTCTCCTCCAGCAGCTAACCTAAAATGTCCAGCCTCCCTTCCCTGCTTCTGACATTCAGCATTTGGTTGGTTCTGTATTAGATTTCTGCCATACAGGGCAAAATGTTCCACAGGGAATAATTCTGCCTAGTATGTGATATCTCTGTCTCTGCCATCAGAGAAGAAAAAGAATGGATCAGCATTCAGGAACAAGCCTAGGAATAAGCAGCTTGGGGAAGATTTTGTCATTCAACATATATTTATAAGAAGCTTAGTAGAAAGGGGCACAACCTTTGCTGCTATATCAGGGAGAAGTTTGCATAATAATATGAATATGGGATTATGATGGAGAAAACATATGTAGACACAGTTGTAAGTAGAAGTAAATGGATTGCACATTTTGCTGCCAACCTATCAGGCTCTTACCCTCTTTCCCAATGCATGTAGGCCTGGAGGTTTAGTCCACAGAATTCAATAGAACTTTTCCCATTGGCATCTGTGGGCTCTGTTTCTGCTCCAGATGGCTACTGAGTGTGGCAACCTACATGGCATTCTTTGATGAATATCTGTACATACTGACTATGATACATGAATACATAGGGATGCTGTGTTCCTCAGAAATAGTTGGACAGTACTGAATGTTCTATTTCTCCTGTAGAGGGGGAAGGCCACCCTCCATTTTCCTCTTTCCAGATGCACATTGTAAAGATACTGAGCTGGACACTTTGCTAGGAAGATCATCCTCCTGTCATTTGAAGAAGATCTTTACTGTCTTTACTTCTGTGCTCCTTGTTAGATTTTCCATTTATTTCTCCAGCCCATGGCCACCACACCAAATAGCAGTTGTCATCTGTTTATGTAGTTGGTGCTCCTTACTGAATCAAGTCCAATGTTAGTTCGAGTCAGAGAATAATAAAGTGTAGCTTTCAATGCCTATTAAAAACACCCCATTGGTGGGCTTCCCTAAAGCCAGATTTAATGGGTTGGTTTATAGGTGGATCACCTTTCACTGCACGTCAGTACTTTTAATGTTTACCAGCATTATCATCTCCATTCCAAGTATGCATTTGGAATGAGAAGGACAGGAACAACCACCATTTCTGTATAGTAAGATGGCTTTTCTTTTGATTCTGCAAAAACATCCGTGATCACCAGCAAAATTGGTACCAGTCAAGTGAATAGTAAGAATAAAAAGAGATTTCCATGACAGAATAGGGTTCCAAAGGGAAAACTGTTATCAAGATACAGTGGAACCAATGGGTGTCTTATACATTTAAATGCAAATGTTAAATTTGATACAGTTTCAGGAATTTTAATCTCTTTGAGTTGATCCCTGTAAAATTCAGGCCTCATGTTAAAGTTCATCTTTAAAAGAGAATTGCAATTAGAATTGCAGTGCAAGTGACATAGAGATCTTCTTAGTTTACTCACACAGTAAGTTCATGAATATATGCAGACCCATATTACTAAGCAACATAAGCACTATGAAATTGGAAAGAGCAACTCTTGTGTCTTCTGTTGTGTAAGTATCAGAGGTTGGACCAAGGAAAGCAACAGTCCATGATAAAGAAGCGATGAAAAGCAATTACACAGCAAATTACCCTTCCATATGGGTGTTTAGTAAGAAATACTGATCTGTAATGCAATTTGCAGCAAATCATTGATCAAATATATGGATGAATCTCAGGGTCCCTCTTAGTGTGCCATTAAAGTAGCATATTTAATAGCTTTATTTAGCTGTCTAACAAGCAGGTGAACTTTTGACGCAAAATAAGCCTCAGAGCTTACATTTTCCTTGTGGTAGATCCATAGAATTATGATCAAATAATGGATTGTGGTATTTCTTGATTACACAGTTAGGGAGCAATCACCTGCCATGTTTGCTTATCTAGTTTATTTTCCTAATCAAGCCACACTGTAATTGAAGATTTTGAAACAAAGTCAGTGTAACTGCTGGAGAAATTGCCATGACAATTTTGATTCTGAGCTTTATATCAATCACATTAGCTGCTTTTGCTACAAATAGTAATGAACTACTTCTTCTGGATTTTGTTCCAGCGCAGTTGATACTGTAGAGCTTTGTACTTTGCTTTTTTTTTTTTTTTTTTTTTTTTTTTTGGTGTGTGTGTTTGTGTCTGTGAGGTGTGTATTTCTATCCTGGCCTAAGCTCATACACTGACACTCTTCATTTTATTGGAAGTAGCACAGATAGATGATTCAACTTGCTGGTGAATCTGCAGATGTTTGACAAACTTTGGAATAGAAGTAAGGTCTTCTATACCCTAAAGCTGTGTTTTTATCACTGTTGCCTTTCTTATCACTTATAAATATATAGTTGATTTCTATCCATTAGTATTTTGTCTCAAAATGTTGCTATTTCAGCTGGATTTAATGTATGTGCACTTATGTATTTTTTTCCTACAAATATATTTAATACATAATCAATTATTAAATAAAGGGTGGTGTGAAGAAATTGAACCAAAAGGAGTCACCCGTACAAATCCAATTTCTGTTGACTGCATGACTCATTAGAGAACCTTACTCAGTGCCCCCATTGTGTTGAGTGCCTCATAATGAAACACACAGGGTTAATGGCTGCAATGTAGTAGGTTTAAGTGAAACCACAGCAGGTGTGTGCCTTAACGAGGTGTTAATGGGGGGACAGGTGCATGTAAATACAGAGCAGGAGGGCGCAGGGACGGCCAGGAGAGAGGGCAGAGCAGGGTGACCACAGAGTGCCCCAAGAGCAGTAACAGAGCTAAGTGCTAATTGTCCCGGGCTCTTTGATACCGGCGAGCCAGACCTGAAACCTTCATATCTGTTGTAAAATATTCTGTGTTCTTACCCCTACGTGGAAGAGGCTGGCGCTAGGAAAACTCCAAAGACAACTCTTGCTTTTTTATGCATTTGGCTAAATGACCTTTCCTAGGAAATAGAGCGGAAAGTTTTCCCTGGATTAATCACTGGTCCCTCACCTGGACCATGAGGCTTGGCACACAGGCATGCAGAAGGGGGCCATAGCTCCACCTGTCTTGTATAGAAAACATCTCATTACATTCCCTTCTAGAAAAAAAAAAAAAACAGATGTTGATAGCAAGCGCTCTAAATTGATGGGTGAAGTAGCAATAAGAAATGCTGAAGCCCAGCAACCTCAAGTATCCAGCTTGAGTGCCAGGGAGAGGCAGTGTGCTCAGATAAAATCCTTGTCTTAAAGTAGGACCTGGTTCACATGCTTTCAAATGGTAAGAAACAGAATTTTTGGGGTGGATAACAGCTGAAAATGCAGGCAGCATTTGTCAGAGGTGGCCATACCACAATCATCCATAATGGGAATGCTCTAGAAAAGCACCTCGAAATTAGGAGGCTCAAATCCTCTTTTGGCAAATTAAATTATTAATCTTTGCTACTAAAGCTGTCAGTGACCTCTCTTACCCCAACCCTGGGGGAGAAGTTTCCTTTTATCTTTTTCATTTGACTTTGCAAACAATAGTAAAATAAGGTTTATTGTTGATGGTGTCATTGCTCTGACAAGTTATCAGCTAAAGGAGGAATAATTCACACATCAAAATTCTCTAACATTGACATGTTTTTCTCCTGGATAACTTCTAATGATGGAGTCTAGCATTAAAACCCTTTTCCAACCCTGAAGATAGAGGTTTATTTTTCAGCTACAAAATAAAAAGTAGAGATTTGATTTTGGGAACTACTAGTCCCAAGAAATATATTTTCTTGCTGCTCTTAAATGCCACCTTGTTGCCTGTTATACTCTGTTTGTAGTACACATTAACAATGTTTGGGACAAATCAAAATAAATTCCTTTGGAGGATTCACAATGAACAAAATCCTTAGCAAGAAAATGTTTTTAATAGAACTTTTCTTATTGTTTGTTAAGTTTTGACAGTTTCATCTTCCTCTTAGTTGTGAAACAAAAGTCAAGGATAAGTCAGCTCCAAATATCATCCTCAGGGTACTTCTTTAGGCTCCTGACATAAGCAGCATTGGCTCAGATTAGTCAATTACCTACTGGCACTCCAAAGGTGCCTAAAGAAATAGCGTGAATATATTGCTGGAATTTGCATTAAATGTGAATGGGTAGTAAAAAAAAAAAAAATCTGGATTCTTTGACCTCCTTGTGGTTTGTATTAAAAAAAAATCTAACTAGGATCTCTTGTGTTAGAACAGCTGCATGCTTTAAAAATGCTCCTAAAATTTATTTATTTACTTTTAAAAATGCCTTTATTTAAAACTTTTCACAGTTGAAAATTAAAATAGTTTATTTCCATTAAATTACACTAAAAAAAATTAAACAAGAAAAAACAGAAAGTTTAATGATACTGCTTGAGTCTCATGGAAAAAGGAAAAAAATATTATAACCTCTGAAGATTGCCTGTTACTCTTTAAGGTAATCTTTCGAGCTCCCCATTTTTTTCAGTTTTTAAGGCAAACTGACAGGCACTTTGGACAACTTATCATGACACTGTGAGCCATAAATGTGATGCAGTGCTTCATAAATGTGACAAAGTACTTCCAAAACAGCGGATGACTTTTAAAGGCATCCTACTTCTCTAAAAGGAGGATATTTACTCTAAGTGCAGTTTGTAGGGATTCTCAGCTAATTTGCTACCTACGCATCTTTAATATGTTTGTGAATTCAGAAGATATTAATAATTGTAAGTATCTATGAGATTACTGTATTTTAAATCAGGCTTGACAGCACAATAGAATCCAATAAAAGAGATGCTTGAAAAGAAAGACAACTTGAATGCAAACAAGATAAAAATGTAATTGACAAAGAAAATGAAACTGCCTGTGTGTTTCTGTACTTAATCCTCTCCACATCATCTCAGGAACCAAACATAAAAATACTATTGTTATAATAAGAGGGGTCCTAATGAAAACTGAAGTGTAGAGGAGTTAAGCCAGAACAAAGTGGCTTCCCATCAGATTGATACATTAATAATCTATAAAAGATGACACATATTTAAATTTTCCTGACTGCTTAAAACTCTTTCCCACTGTTAGTGTTACATAAAGAAATTTTGCTGAAATAAAATACACTTCCAGATTGATGGTCATTTGTAAATTCAGATGTGCTTCTTAGCAGATTAAAAAAATTCCAGCTGCATCGAGCCTTTCACCGGGAGAGAGCAAGTGATATTTATGAGATTTAAATCCAGTCAACCTCAACAAAACCTTCCCACTGTTATTGCCATCAGATATCAGCTGACACACAGGTAATACTGGTACATGAAACTTTTTGATGTGAGAACAAGTCATAGCTAAATTAACTGTGCTTGATTATAGAAATGTATTCACCACTCTGGCTAAAAACAAAAGTGTACCCAAAATCTGCTCTGTGTGTATTTCCCAGGTATGTCCCAAAGTGAGACTCTGCCCCTTGGTAAAACCCTTGGCAGGTGGAAAAGGCAGTTACACTGTACTTGTGTTACTTCTATATATCTTCAGCTACTATCACAGAAAGAATTCAGGAATGGCAATACCTGCCACTTGAAATGCTGTTAAAGGTTCTTTTCTGGATCATTTTTAGTCAGGCTTGGTTTAGAAGGTTTCATTCCCCTCTCCACTCTGTGCTTTCTCACCACTTCACTGTGATACTGGGTTGGGGTCAGCTATACACAGCTGAACTTGAGCAGCCTGAACTTATCCATCTTTAAAAAACCTTTGCTTCTTCCAGATTTCCAGAAGCAGCCATCAGAATAAGCAGATGAAGAGATGAAGGCCTCAAGCCAAACACCACATCTATGCCAGGGCTTTTATCTTCGACAACAACTCTGTTCCACAAACAGTCTGCTGAGACAATCCAGGGAATTCATCCAAAGGCATTGATTTGTTAGTCTAGCTGGGAACTTTTCAAACAAGGCTTGAAATGAGGTGATGATAAAAATCTATCTATTGCTAAAAGTATGCTCCTGGAGTTACATGGGAATTATAAAAGAGTAAAAAAAGGTCTGTGGTAACAGGGAAGGCAAAAGGGACGGGAGATGAGTTTGATTACCCAGCCATCTGTGGCAAAAAAGGTAAGGCAGAAGCAGCTCTCTTTGGCATGTAGGATATACCTATTTCAGAAAGTGGAGAGAAAAGTTCCAGATGTGACAGTAAACCAAAAGAGTTCGTGCCATGTAGGAAAAGAACGGTAGTGGAAATAACAGGAGCTGGACAGCAAAGCAACTGAGGGATCTGGTAGATAGATCCTTATAAATAGATTCAATAAATTGTATGAAAAATAGGACTTTGGAAAAAGTGGTGGTTACGTCATTAAATATTAAAGACAGATTTCTCACCTGTCTCAATTGAGAGGAAAAAGGAAATGTAACAAAACAATATAAAAGCTTCAAGACCTTTATAGTATAAGTCAAAAGAAAATAAAAATTAGCAAAATAGAAATAGGGTTGACTACAGATGTGTACAAAGAAATAGATTGGCATGTAAGTTATAGATAAAGAAGTTGAAGTACAAAATTACTCATCAGTATCAAAACAAATAAAAAGTGATTAGGATAGAAAATGTTGATTCATGATTAGTGAAGAAAGAAAAAAGGAAATATCCATTACTGAACATTAAAAAAAGAGGAAAGAAGGTGTCATAGAGTAGACTAAGATGTTTTCTGCCCTTTTAAATTAATTCCTCATCAAAAAGTTTAGCTGCACAGCTAGATTTTTCATTTTAATGTGTAGAGGCTGATATGTGAGGCATGTGAGTAAAAGTGTGTCCACAAGAGTTTGATGCATTACAGGCCCTGATGGAAAATTCACCTCCAACTTGTTCTAAAGCAAGTCAAGGTCATGTCTAAACCAGAAATTATTTTCAAAAATGTTGAAAGGCTGGGGAAGGTCCCTCATAACTGGAAACAGTCTTTAAAAGAGAGGGGAAAGGACTTTTGAACAGACTGGTTTTTAGAAAGTCACCTGTCTCAAAAAGCCAGGTAAACATGATTTGTCCCAAGGTAAATGCACAGTTGCACCTTGACATTGCTGGATACACAATAATTTTCTCTTGGTACTTTCACAGGTGTAATTGGATTGGTATGGTACCATTTGCAAGAGAGGTGAGCAGCAGAATTTAAGAAACTTGAGATGTTTTCCCTCTCAAATGCAACACAGTCTTCAGCTTGAAGACTTTGGCTCTGGGGGCAGATTTAGGAGTTTGGGATTACAGCAGGGGAAAATGCATGTCTTTTCATTGGGGGATCTGATTCAAGCTGGCACACCACGATTAACTCCAAGTCTCAGATGGTTTTTATTTTTACGTATTTATTTTTCCCTGCCACAAGATACAAACTAGGATGTTTAGTTAGAAAAACATGTTTAATTGTACTCTGCATAAACTTCCATTTAGAAAGAAAATGTTTTTCGAATAAAGTTCTTTAAATGTTTTGTGCAACATCTGGACTTTTTTTTTTTTTTGTATAAAGGATCTGAAAAGAATTTAGAATCCCAAACTCCTTGTGGTTCTCACATCTTCATAAAAAAGCAGATACCAGAATGTGCTTGCTGCTGGGAACTGACACTTCACAATTAATAAGGGAGGAAAACGTCTCCTACTAAGTACAGGTTTGATCCTGTAGTGCCTGGGAGTTTTGCCTGAGGGTCTCTCTGAGGAGGACTGGGGAAGATGGGGAAGAGAATTTTAAAAGATTGTTTCCTCCTGTTATCCCCTAGTGCAGGGGCTGAGTCCATTCATCCTGGCATGGCCTGTGTCACAATGTGCACGTGCAACTTTCCCCTGGGCAGTGGGGACAGCAGGGTGTCCTCCTGCAGTCACCATCCAGGCAGGTGCAGCACAGAGGAGAAGCTCATACACACAACAATAATGCAGATTATATTATCCAGATGATTTAGTTAAATGCAGCGTGATTTAGTCTCCTAATTTCATCACAACTCCTAAAATTTATTTGGTGCCTCCCTGGAAGATCTGATTTCTGAAGGCATATGATGATATAAAATCTTAATCTTTCTTAAAAAAAAATATGATGAACTCTTAGACTTCCAAAGAAGATATGTAAACCAAAAACTGTAAGGATTCAAAACTGGAAAAGGCAAGAATAAACAGATTTTGTTATTTCTTCTAGTGCTTGGTAACTAACCTTACCACTAGGTCAACTAGAATATTGTCTTGGGCTTTCAATTTGTGCTCTACTCCTATTCTCTGTGGTTTAAAAATTACAGTTGCTTTGAAGATAAATGAATTCTAGTTGAGGGCTACAGAGAATATAAAGTTCCAATAGTTTTCAGGAATACCAAAAATTTAGATGCTATATCCCTTGGAATGTCAGTAGTAGCAAGGTATTTAACTTTTCTAAGCTCTTTTGCAAATCTTACCTGAAATCTCTGTTATATTTAAGTGTTTTGCCTGTTGAGCTGAAGGACCAGAATCGACTCTTGCACAGTGTGTTTCTTATAATTACTCACAATGGGAGACTGCACTGACAGCCAACTCTGGGAGGTATTTCTGAGTCTCTGATTTCCAACATTCTTCACTTTCTCACCCTATGGTATGAACAGACTGCCTCATATTGCTGACAATTTATGTTTTCCCTCTATCACCCACCTACGTAACATCTATGTTGAGCATTTACGTTTACACTAATAGCCCCTGAGAATCAATTACCATAAGAAGATCTGTTTCTTTACACTTCAACTGATGAATCAGTCATAGGTTAAAACAAGAGGAGGTAAAAAGCCAGCATGTCTGCACAGATTTTCTAAAAGCCCTTTACTTAAAAATACTCTGGATACAGAATTTTTTTTTCCCTGTCACATGCATGCTCGATATTATTTTACCAGCCTTAAAATCTGCTTTCATAAATGAATTGAGAAAAAAAGCACTCAGGACTAAGTGTATATTTTATGCACTCCACTACTGTGTAGTATCCCCATGCAGCAGAGCACAGGCTGTTTAGTTGGCACTCCCTGGTGGAAGGAAGCATGATAGCAAACCAAGCTTAACTTCAGGCCTGATCTTGTAAATATGGCACTGTGGGGAGGGCAGGACAAAGCCTTCTGATATCCCACCCACCTGTGGTTACTTACCAGCCCCAGTTAGAGCTCTTCTATGGAGTTTTTGTCCATCCCTCACACATAGAGAGGGATTTGTGGGTCTGTTGTTGACTTTCTCTGTCTTTCTAGAAAGGTCTTGGTGATAAAACTCTGCAAGAATGAGTCCTTTCTACCCTTCCCAAAAAGTTTCCAGAAGTGTGGAACTATTACCTGCACAGAAAGTGATGTTTGTCCTGATCTGTCTCTCACAGACCAAGGTAAAATGGCTTAAAGAACATTACTCAAAATTTTAGACTAGATCTCCAATGGCCAAAAACGGATTTTTTTTTTACCTTTTCAAGTGTTGTTTAGAAATGCCTCTGTTTTCTTATTGTTGACCGAACTGTCAGCAATACTCTTTATTAAAAGATGTAATTATATCATCAGGTTCTTGGCATTTGTGTTCATTTCCAGAATTATTCATTCTCTGGCCATAACAGTCTGGGTTGCAAAGCAGTCTAAGCACAGAAATCTCAGGGAGAACCTCCTGGAAATGGGCACCTGTCCAGTGGCCTTTCTCTGCTATATGTAATTTGCTACAACAAAGGCAATCCAAGCCCCAGGTTTTGTCACTTAAGTGGTACCTTTCCACAAGAAAATGTAGAGATGTACACTTATCACACCCTTCTGGGAGCAAACAGCCTCCATTCAGAAAGTAACAAGAAGAACCTGAATATTCATTGTCAGTGTGACCCTTTTAAGCAAATACTGCCTTCCTAGCCTGTGATTATACAAATACAATGGCAAAAGAGGCACTGGATGAACAAAGGTAGATGCCAGGAAATGCTTCTCAAGCACTGGCAAAATTAGCAAAAAATCATATGTTGATACAATTAAATGCCAACCTCACAGCTCTCAAGATCTTCCTAATTCTGAAGTTTGCAGTGAGGAATTTATAAAACTATCAAAGGAATCCCCTTTTTTGGATCAAATCCATTTCAATTTAATTAAACATCCTGAAAAAAATATTTTGTAAAAGACAAATATTTTTAAAGTTAATGCAAGGCAATATTGATATGTATAATTTCCATCTGAGAAGTATAAAAACCATATGACTGCTGTTCATAGTTACAGTCTCTCAGCAATTTCCTAATTATAGTTCCTTATTTAAGAAGTGAAAAGACTTTATTTTCAAGCCACTTGTCTCTTTTCTTATGCATTACTATCAGTATTTTAAAAATGAAAAAGAAAGGTTTCGTGGCCAACTTTTAGCCTTAGTTTCATGTATATGAGCCTCATATACTGACAGTTATAGAAGACATATAAATCAAATCTCCCTTTGCAATACAACCACAGTTGAAAAGAATTTAAGAAATATCTGGGTCACCAAAGTCCGTATCACCTTTGACCTAAGCACTTGCAGGACAATCTAAGAGGGGAGATTGCCTTTTTGTATGAACACTTTTTTTGGAGTTGAACCACAATGCAAATAACTCCAAATAAAGCAGGGAGACAACCTAACATGAATTAGTGTCTCACAAAGCCAAAAGTTTATGACAGCAGGAACCAAACTACAACTATAAAGAGGCTTTCAGGCAACTTTTAGGCAGCACCATGCACAGCACTGAAACAATGGAGGTGTGGCTGGTTTGTTACTTAAGAGACTGCAATGCACAGAGTCATCTCCACTTCCTGGCAGCTTTCCTGTATTGATGGAGTGTTCTGGGCAGCCAGACTGGGATTCTGCTTAGGTACTCCTGGGAAAGGTACATCTCTTCAACTGTCATGCCCCATTAAGGGAACTCTATTTTATTCCTAAATCAATCAGAAGAGGAGGAACGCTAGGGTCCCATACAGTGATTTTAGCAAGATGTTATCCTTCTCTTTGCTGCTAAGTAGAACTGCATTTCAGCTGCAAACACTCAAAGAAACCCCTATTGTGTTTTTCCTGTTAACTCAATTTTCAAGAGAAAAACCTATTAATATTTGTGTTTTCACGATGAGTGAACACTTCTAAATCTGCCTTTTTCTGGTACTAATGTCAGTCTTATTTAATTCCAGAAAAATATCACTTATGTCTCCCTTGTAAGGATTTTGGCCTCCACTAGTGGCTGTTTTTTCTTACATTCCACGGGCAAGGTCCAAAGTCCATAGAGTCAATTGGACTGGGTCAAGTGTGTTTTGGCTGGGGTCCTCCATGCCCAGGTTATTTGGCATCCATTGTTAGTAAAATTACACCTCTGCTGTCATTCCTGTAATCCATCTCCCCTCCATAAAATTATGCATTAATATTTCCAGTGTTAACTTGCAAGTATCTTTCACCCTTTTCATGTGGTGCATGGAACAGGCTCACATTTACACTTGTTCAGTGCTCACCCATGGCCATGGTTCAGTTCACATCCTCCTGGTACCATGTTTAACTGGGGTAACCTGAACGTGCATCTGACCCTTGACTTTTACAGTTGTTACTGTGCAATTTGATCTCTTCAAAATTGTGCTTTGTTATGATGAGGTATTTGCAGTGCAGCTTTGCTTTCCTTTGCTCACAACACCCAAACACCTTGGAAATTTAGTCCTTGGTGTTGCTAATTCCACAGTTTTCCACAAACTGCAGGAAATTTCACTTTGGTCCACTTATTCCCTCTTCACCATTTTGCTGATAGCCATGCTTGAAGTAAATGATGGATATTTACAAGTAACACAAATAAATGGGAAAATGACACTAAATCAGTCTAAATGCTATTCAGGAATGATGCAGAACAAATAGGGAAAATATCATATATGTAAATAATTTGTGAAATCAAGTTAAAATTAATGACAAACAAAATTGAGTTCCCTTTGTGGTTGATTTCCATTTAGTTGCACCCAACAATAAAATAGTTATCAAAGAAAGCTACCAATTAGATTTTAATTCAAAACATTTCCAGAAAACAGTTCCCAAATCTCAATTGATATCTCTCCAACAACCTCCTAATTGCAGCAAGTTGGTGGTAAAGGGAAAAAAAAAAAACCCTACTTTAAATGGAAAAGATGTATTCCGTCTGCTGGAGCATGCAGTACCCTTTCCTTAATTATTCCCAGGACTTCCCCTGTACATGAGCTTCCGCTGGAGATTATATATAGACAGATAGATACGTCTGTCTTGTCACACAATATGGATGTGTGCAGAGGGAAAGAGACAGGAAACGATATTGTTTCAAGATCTAAGGAATTTATGCATTGTTCCACTGCATTTTCAAGGACTGGACCATTGGGCAAAGGTTAAAAAGTCCACAGCATTCACATCTGGGGAATTTCTTCCATGTAGTTTTATGAAGTGGTATGTCTTCTTGAAATGATCTTTAAAATAATTAGGAATTTGGAACCACCTCTAATGATACTCTCCAGAGCTTGTTCGATCTGACCTTTCACTATCTAAACAGAGAGTAAAATATGTCACCTTAGCCAGGAAGTGCAGCAGAAGTACATTCTTCCTCTATTTTCATGTCTGAGGTAGACAGACCTATCCCATGATTCTCTCTTCATCTAAATGAGACCATACTCTTTGGAAAGCCCTCAGGCTGGTCCTTGCCATTTTCCTCTGTGCAGAACTGAAACCTGTTGACAGCCCTCTGCAAAGTCCTGAAACCCAAGAAAGATGACACTGAGACATCTAAAGCCTGATCTGCCTGGAAAGAATATGCTTCACATGACAAGAGATGGAAAAACTTAAAAATATTCTTTATGTTTTAAGCAGAATCTTCCAAGGAGATTATCAATGCTGTCTTTGAGACACGCAAAATCAACACTACAGTGTCTAGGAAGAACTAAAGATGTCTGGCCACCTTCCACACAGAAAGATCAGAGCATTTTTTTTTATTATTATTACAGATCAGTGAGCAACAGACAATATCTTATCTCTTGATTTCCTGCTTGGAAACAATGTAACACTCTAAAAATCTTGAACCCTTCTGAGCTGGATTTTTAAACTTCATCTAGCATTTGGAGATATCGTTATTCTCCACATTCTGATCATATAGTATACTGGCGTTGCACTGCTAGGGAAGAAGGACAATCAAACTGAGGGTGAAGCAAATGTACAGGGATAGTTTTGAGCATCCTCTGCAAGGAAAGACTAGATGAAACAATCAGCATAGCAGATATTTATTAGCTGATGGTGTCACAAAAGCAGATTTTTTTTACACAGCTCATGAATGCTTTCAAGCATAATCTCAATAATACTGGGCAACACACCTCCTGAAACTCCTCTCACGCTGAAACTTTTTAATCTGATAGGAGCCCTGGAGAAAACGGTGCCATTTATGCTCTTGGCAGCTACAGTTTCTGGGAGATAAAGGTCTCATTGGCTCCCCTTAAGCTGTTGGGGCTAAAATAGAAGAATGTTTGGGTAGATTATGATCTAAAAGGTCATATTTTAAGGTGGCACATATTTTAAGTTCTTCTCACAGGGTTCTAGAAACATCACAGCAACAAGTTTCACCAGGGGAGGTTGAGGTTGGAGATCAGGAAGAATTCCTCCATGGAAAGGGTTGTTAATCATTGGAATGGCCTGCCTAGGGAGGTGGTGGCATCACCAACCCTGGAAGTGTTCAAGAAACAGCAGGATGGGACACTTAGTGCCATGGTCTATTTGACAAGGTGGTGATTGGTCAAAGGCTGGACCAGACAATATCTGAGGTTTTCTCCAACCTTAGTGACCCTGTGATTCCATGTATGGTGTATAAGTGGGTTTAAAGGACTCTACTGTGATAATTTCCTGCATAACATGTCTGAAAGAGCAACTAAGGGATGTCTGAGGTCCTGCACATCTGTAAATGAAAGAATTATCTGAAAACTATAGCATTAAAAACCCAAACGTGGGGCATGTTCTCTTTATCACAATATACCTGCTCTACTTTCATAATAAACTAAACCAGCGTAAAAGTACCTTGATTTTCTCAAAAAGGGATTCAGGAAGCGTCTGGCATCCTCACTTTACGTTACATTAACTCTTGCAATTTTGAAAAACTCAGCTTCAGTATAAATACTTCTGTCTATAAGATGCCATCTCTGGTTTTTCAGCTTGCTTTGACAATTTAGTTTTATTTTCTATGGTTAGGAAATGCCTCTTTAAATATCAGAACAATTGCTGATTATGTGAAAGAAATTTTTATAGAATGCTTTTTTATTTGTTTAGTGGGAAAAAGAAAAAAGATATTTAGTGTCTCCAACAGAGTAATGGAATGGAATCAAAAAGTGTCAGCACAATCTCTGGCACACTCGATTTAATCATTGTATCCATACAAAGAAGTTCTAACACTCTTTTGTGTTATATTCCTGAGTTCTTGCAACCTTCACTTGGTCCAATCCACCCACAGAAAAACACAGATGACTTCCCTTCCACATACAAATAAGTTAAACAAGTAACAAAGCAGCGCCTTTTATCAACTGCAAAAGCTGTTTTAACAAGGGATCCTACTTGCCTCCCATTCTACAGCTAAGGCCAGCAATGAAATTTGGTTATAAATTCAAATGTTAATGCAGTTCTAGATTATTTGAGTTCAAGTATTTTGATCAGAAGTACCTTTAGTGTTCCAATGAATGTGATAAATAACTTGAGCCCTGCTCAAGTGTTAATACTCAGCAGAATCTAAATTTACCAGCTATTGTCACAGCCACACATAAAACAAATGAGAGGTGGAGCTGCCCCAAATAAATATTTTCTGTCTTTCATCAGAGGAGTGTGGTATGAATAATAGCTTTGACAAAGACCAGCATGTCTAAGATCAAGACTGCCACACATACCAAGAGGCCAGAGGGGAAAACATCTCATCTAAAGACCAAACAGAAAAAACCCTTGTAGCTGTGATTATCAGCCAGCCAGAGAACTGCTCTCTGAAAGGTTATTGAGGCTCATTGTCCCACCCCCTACTATTACACTCTATCTACAAGAAAGACACGGAAGTCACACACCAGTACCCACAGACATCCGCAAATATTGACTTCATTAAAATCATATTGTGCTTTTTTTTTTTCCCCTGTGTTTTTTTATCTGTAGGAAAGTGTCCTCTCCGGATGTTTTCTTCCCCCATTTCCCTTTTTAAGATGCTGAAGACTCTGCCTCCTTCTTCCTGTGGGTAACAGGGAAAAAACCACAAAAGAAGGTCATCATTCCATCCCTGCTTTGTCTCTTACTATAATAAAATGATCTTCCTCCATATCACACATTTATATGCTTGACATCTAGCTTGACATTTAGCAATAAAACTGAAGTCATAATCTGCTTTCAGTTAGAAGAGTCATCTTGAAACCCTTTGATATTCTTGTCAAAAATAATAATTGCTCATTGTCAACATTAACCTCCTTGAGCCTGAAGATCCATCATTCCCACTGCTCGACTTAACAAGCATTACAGCCTACAAAAATCTGCTGTTGAGGTAATGGATGGAATACTGTGGCTGTTACATCTCACTAGATGTTCTTATAGTAGTACTTCATGGTAACATTATCTGGGAATGGTTGTTTTAAACAACTTAGTCACAGTAAAAAAATAGAGGTTTTGACAGAGTTATAATAAGTCACAAAAATCCTCATTTATTAAGTGCCACATGTACTATGAATAATAAAACTCAAGCAGATTTGTTCTCTTAATTTTTTAAACCAGAAAGTGAATTTGTCGTACCACATAAAGTATTTATGCCAAGTGAGATAATACTTGAGATAATAATCTTTCAGAGTTTCTTACTGAACTTTCCTTGCTCAGTTACACTTTAGGCAATAATCTCTCTACCTAAATATTTTAGGATATCTGAGCTCCACCTGGGAAGTAGGAGGCATGGTAGAAGAGTCTAGTGTTTAATTAATTAGATAAATTTAGAAGTAATAATAAAAAAAAAACCCCTTAATTTTCTAAGCAATTAGAAATCTAGCTAGATGTCCATTTGAAGAAGTAAGTAGGTATTATATACTTCAGGGTGGAAATTTTCCCATTAAAAAAAACAAACAAAAACAGCAAAGAATTATGGATGTTTTCTCCACAAAACACCCTGAAAAGACAGTAATTCCATGGGTAAAAAGACACAAACAAGCAAACAAACAAACAAAAACAACCCCAAACTGGCTAAGCTGTAAATGCTGCTCATCAAATTTCAATCTAAGAATTACAGTACAACTAATTTGCTGCTTTTTGACTGCATTTCCCTTATGCTGGGTTAACGGAGGGGAATATCTCCTACTTCTGTCCAGGCTTTTTCATTAGGACCCAAGAAGCAACTGAATATAAGAAAAATGTTTTTCTTAGGATCACTTGAGATTCTGTGACTTGCTTTACTACCTATTTCAAACACGTGAGTTCAAAGTTCCTAGTTATATTAGTGGAGCTATAGGAAAAAAGAATTATCAGGGCTGTGTAAGGTAAGAGATCACAATGTAACTGGTACCACACAATACTAATCCCAAATGCATTTATAATTCTAGAGTGTAATTAGTCTAAAAATATTTGTGCTTAGCAAAGAGGTGTGAAGTTCATAATGAAAATCACAATACTCGTTGATTGTTGCTGACCCACAGTAAATGTCAAAGTAAAAGAATTTGATAGAGGTTAACATGGGAAAGAAAAGACTTTGTGTGTAATGATGTTAGTAGAACTTATGGTGTTATAAAATAGCACTTTAGGCTTATTTTTTCATAACTGTAGAGGTACCAGGGAACTAAAATGATAATTTTTGTTGATGACAAATGGTGGTGAAAAATATAAGATATCCTGAATGTTTCAATACTGGTAAAAGACGTGGTTTGAGATTTTATTCAGTCATTGAATTCAACCATTACATTTTAACAATATCTGGAGGATTTATCACACAATTTTAATTTGACAAATTTTCAGTCTATTTGAAAAGGAAAGGTAAATATCTCTAATGAGATCTATCCATAAAAATGAACCACCAGGAAGCTGACATTGCAAAGGTAACTGCCTAATGCCAGTTGTGTTGTTACAACTAAAGGCATCAGTTGGCCAAAAAGAAATATACTAAAATCATATGTGAAGGGAATCAGTGCAGTTTGACAACTGATACCCAAGTATACATTTTCAGTCTCACTTTATTAGAAATCAAATTTCTCACTAAAGAAGGTTGTTTGGTCAAAAAAAATCAGGTATAAATTTATGCTGATTGATAAAGAAAGGGCCACATCTGATAAATTCTCCTCCTCCTCCCCATGTCCTGCCCTCTTCACAGTGGTTGGGATGTCAAACTTTCCCATTTCACATGCAGCACAGCCATGTAGATGTGCAGCACATCCATTTACAGGCACAACTCCCCAAGGTATTGACCCTCCTATGTTTCTCTTTTTGATCTGAAAGAGAACCAGAAGTGCTGACAGCCTGGACAGACATCCACTCATCAGGGGTTGCTGCTGCTGAGAGGAGTGCTGCTCACTGCGCGTGTTCCTGTTATTCTAGATCTCAAATGCTCCCTCCTATGCTGCACTGGAGGAATCAGTGTAATGCAGAGGGTATGTGATCACAAAGTACCACTGTCCCTACAATCAGTCTACAGCCTAAAATGGCTTCAGAGACTTTTGTGGAAAGGCAGTTATGATTTTTTTTTTTGAGGAAGCAAAATGCTTATCTTGTTAAACTCACATTCACATTCCAAACATCACAGAAAGGCAATTGCGGCAGCCAAATCCATCTAAACTTTTTCTGTTTTAGAGGTGGGATACATTCATGGTTTTAATGTAGTGTGTCCTGTTTTTTTAATTTTCTGTTTGCTTAGAAGTGGACAGACTAGACAGTGTCTTCAAAGGGAACTTCAGAATCACAAAATACCCCGGCAAAAATTAAGACTTGTGCTCAGTCTAGCCAACGGCAGTGTGCCCCCCAAAAAACACAAAGAAAGCTGTATTCAGCTACAAAAACCACATTCAATTCACTTCACAGAGAGTTTAGTGTTGATTTGGTTAGTGCAAATGTGATATTTGCGTCAGATTCTTGTGTCTTTACAGTAGGTAAGAAAAAGGTCAGCCAGAAATTATTTCTTTATTTTTAAGAGGGGCTGTCTGTATGCAGAGCATTGCTTGTAGAAATAACAGAAAAAAATGTTGGACGATGGAACGCTATAAAGACTATCCAAATATATTATCTCTCATGTTAAATCTTCAGTAATTGCATTAGCAATCAGCACCTTCTGTTTCTACATCAACTTTCTGCAGCTCCAAAGAGGTGTCCATGTTAAAATTTGTGTCTGAACCTGGTGAGAGCTTTCTCCTGAAATCTGAACCAAAACCCCATCGAACCAAGGAGTCTCACACCCTCCAATCACCACTGTTTATAAATAGGGTCTCACTTTTTTCCTGCTTTTGCTGTGTGCTACCTGTCCTGCCTGCTCCTTCCCACTCTCCAAACCCTTGGGAAAGGTTCATTCCTCTGAGCAAGAGAACCCCTTGTATTGAACTTGTGCTGAACTTTGTTAAAGTAGCTGAGTGAGGTTTTGGAGGTGTGCTGCTGCCCTACAATCTCCTTTTGTTTTATTCCTCTATTATCCTCATATTTTCTTTTAAGTACTGAAAGACTTGGGAACAGCTTGAAAAAGAAATTAAGTTTTATTATACTTCCTCTCTCTTTTCCAAGTTACTGAAAGGTGACATTGGAGAGGTACTGAATAGCATGAAACTGCTCATTATTGTCACAGTGACAGTTCTGCAGTTCACCTTTGTGCTGGTTTTGCCTGGGGTAGAGTTAATTTTCCTTGTTGTAGCTAGAACAGGGCCATTTCAGATTTGCACTGAAAACAGGGTTTATAATATGAAAATGTTTTCATTCTTGCTGAGCAGCATTTACACAGAATGCTGCAGCATTACACAGGCCTTTTTTCTTCTCATACACAGCCCACCAGCGAGGAGGCCAGAGGTGTACAAGGGATTGGGAAGAGACAGAGCTGGGGCAGCTGACCCGAAGGATATCCCACAGCCCATGGCACCATGCTCAGCAAATAAAGCTGGGGGAAGAAGGATGAAAGGGGGATGTTCAGAGTGATGTTGTTTGCCTTCCCAAACCACTCATACACATGATGGGGCCCTGCTTTCCTGGAGGTGGCTGAACACCTGCCTGCACAAGTGGGGAATGAAGTCCTTCTTTTTCTTTGCTGGGGTTTGATTTCCATATTAAACTACCTTTATGTCAACCCACGAGTTTTGTAGTTTTCACCCTTCCAGCTCTCTCCACCATCTCACTGAGGGGAAGTGGCTGAGTGGGGCTCAGTTTCCACCCAGGGTTAAATCATGATGCATCATCTGAAAGATTGAGTTACAAGTGGCTTTAAATGGGAGCCCACCAGTCCAAATGAAAGATTTACTTATCACCTAGTTAATACAGGGCTAATCTTGCAGGTATTTGGCAAAACATAATCACAAACAAGCCGGCATATGTGAAAAACCAAAAAAACCTCCAAGGACCAAGACACCAGTTAATAAGAATTTGTTGTGAATGTTGCCAATTTATACTATGTGCATTTTAAGTTATCAGTTTTCACCCAATACACACTGAAAGCTTTTATAAATGCTGCAGATATCTACCTTTACCAAAGGACTTCCTAGTGTTAAAATAATTCTTGTAAGCCCCACAAAGTATCTAATTTCTAAGACATTTAGAGGAATTACAGAATATTTTTACTTTGCTGACTTTTGAGGATTTCACATTAGCTTATGAAACTTTAAAACTTCATCTACAACCACTGACTAAATTTCAGGCTATTGCAGAAGCCAGTTCATATCAGTCAGATCTATCATCCAACAGGTGCTTATTTTATCAGCTTCACCTCTGGCGAAAATCTTGGATGCTTCTATCTGGTAAATAGAACATAATTCTAGTAAAGTGAAAAGATCTTCCTTACTAAGAAACTTCTGGATAGAGAGAAGAAGATCTATTCAGAAAGACAGGTACTTATAATTATTCTTATCTACCAAAAATGAGAAGTGTCTGAGTAGTGCCATCATAGAATTTCAAATCTTCCTATTTCCAAAATGGTACTTTATATATTTTATTTTTTTTTTTGCAGTACTGTGTTTTCTTATTCAAGTTCCACTGGTTTAACTGGGGACAAGCTATTAACATACATAGTTAACTACATGAGGGAACTATATATGAAGAGCTTTGTGCACTGACTGCTTCCACAGCTTATGCAAGTCACTGAGGAGTATCAGACTAATCACAAAAGTAATTTAACTTCTGATAGCTTGTACATGCAGAAAGACTTGAGGCTCAGAGATGCAGTGTTGAGTTTTTGCCATGCTGAGTTACCATGCATCAATAAAAAGTCTTACACAAATTACCTGTTTTTAATTTGCTACAAGCTAAAGTATGCACTCTACTGTGAGGTATTTAAATTACTGTTAAATTACAGTATCTTGGTTGTCTCTGGATTTTTTACCTTGCCAGCTTGTAGGTAAAAAGTAGTTATAAAAGTTTATAAGAAAACTGGTGGGAAATATTTAATAAAAAATTTTAAATAGCAGAAGAATAGCATATTTTTTCTTTTTTTGCAAAATCCTTAATAAAATACAAGTTTCTCAAGACTCTTCAAGGAAGAGCTATGTAATATTTAGCAAATAAATATTATTTGTTAATTATCACCACCCTCTCCAATATTTTAGGGATATTTTCCCAAGCACAATGACAAACAAGATTTTATCAGATTTTTTTCTTTTTTTAAAACAAAATTTTCCATAGAAAGAGGACATTTCCTACCTATTTTAGTTCTCATCATAGAGGATACTAGACAGAAAATAGTTCTATGCCTTTCACAGCTTGAAGCCTTATATTTAATGCAGAGAATGGGATGGAACTTGGCTGCTATTCTCTGATTATGGCTGGAAGAGGAGCTGGTTTAGTCTTTGGGGGGAGTTGGAGTGGGGGATCACACAGCACAGGGGGAATTCTCTATCTGGCACTAAGTGCTGTCATTCCACTGAAATCCCACTCCTGTGCTGATCCAGGGTGGCTGTGGCTCTGAGCTAGTGCCCAGGAAAATGTGCTCCAGTCTCTGTCACTGCTGGGCAACTCTTCCTGAAATTTGGGACTGGAAATGGCTATGGCAATTGGGATTCCACTCTGAGAGAGCTGCTGGCACACACCAGATTTCCAATGGCAGAGGAAGAAAGAAGCACCATCAGCACAGTCTGCTCGAGCTGCTTCTCTTGTGATGCTGACACTCGGTGTCCTAAAAGCTGTTGTCTTTGCACCCTTCCATTGCACATCCTTAGGATAAAAACCAAACACCTTGCACTCTCCTGCAGAGATCATTTTAACCCCCTAAGCTCCCTCAAAATACAAAAACACTGATTCAAGCTGAGACACAATTTCTGTAGAACTTACAGCTTACTTAAAATAATCGCTCTAAAGGCATGGAAAGGATCCACACAATATCATAGGATGAGTAGTCATATTAATTCACAGTATATTAGCTGAAAAGCTCTTGTTCTGTAGTGACAAAAACATTGATTTTTAATTAAGTTGTTGAATGTATTATCTCATCTTCTCAAAATACTTCCTTTTTTGTGTTGCCTGCCTCATTTCCTGACTTTCTAGTTACAACTGTATATTCACCTGCTTATACTAGACATAATAGTAGTTTTCATATTACAGGTGTTTGCCTTTTTTTTATTTTTATTTTTTTTTAGAGGAAATAAACTGAGAAAGCCAAGAGTTTGTCATTGTAAAATCTCATCAATAGGATTTTGGGGTTTTCCAAACCAAGGTAAAACACAGAATTCATGCTCAGGAGCTTTTTCTGACACTGATATTTGGACTAGTAGGTATAATTGTACTTTTCAACTTCTGACCATCTCTAATATTTCTTAATACACAGTACTTGTGCATCTTTCAGCCTCTCTGCATATTTTAACCACCTATGTTTGTTACTTTGGCTCTTTTGTGACTATTCCTGCTTTTTCACCTGTGTTCTCTTTTGCCTTCTCAAAAGGTTTAAATGAAGCTTGATAATCTTTCCTAAGTTTAAAAAATATCTGTCTGCTATAACAACAGGAGACATTTTTTCAAGACCTAATTTTCCCAGGTAAGGACTTTGGAAGAAAGCTGGCTATGCTTTGAGTTTGCTCGGAGAGCTTGAAGTGGAAACAGAGCATCTGAAGATTCAGAATCTTGAATCTACTTTGAAATTTCTTTTTGAAATAAGCTATCTTACCCTGTTAGGGGACCTCTGTGAATGGATTACAAAAGTACTGCTAAAAGATTTAGTGGACAAATGCAATTTTAAAATATGGACTTATGCATGGCTATGCAGTTAAAATTATTTTGATATCTGGATTGGGTTTGGCTGGTTGGTGGGGTTGGTTTTTTGTGTTTAGATTTTTTCCCCATCTCATAAAACAAATGAAGTAATTGTTTTTTCATAAGACACAGCATCTCTGGAACACTGACTTGTAGCTTGCTTCTCATTATGTTGGACAGTAAACATCAGGATAAACTCAGTATATTTTTCATGAAGTAAATATTTCTAAACTGCAGATCTTTATCAGTGCATAATTTTTCTCAGCACAAAACAAAAGAAAGTAAATATTCTTTTGGCTGATGTGTTTTTCAAGCAGCTCCTTAAAGTGCTGATTTTGAAACGTTAATTTGCTTATGAACATCAATACAGAGGCTTGAAAATAGTGAAATTAATAGAAAGAACAGGATTTGGTCTGAGTCACATCTGTACTAAGATCGAAACATTGAGGAAAACCTACTTTTAAAAAGCTCAGTTATTTTAATTATTGAAACATTCCAGCAAAAGCATTGAACAGATACTTTGAATATGTAATTGAACTTAATGCCCCAAATAAAAAAGAAAGGCACTGGGGCTGTTAACATCAAAGCTCACATTCACAATCTAGGCCTAGCAACTGATAAGCTCCCTCTGAAAAAAGAAAGAAAAAAGAAAAAAAGTAAAAAAGGGGGGAAAAGGGAAAAAAATCTGCATATTTCAATGTCACTTGAGTAAAACTGACATGATAAAAGCAAATATGTGAAGAAAGAAAAAGCAAAGTGGGGTCAGGTTCCAGCTTCCAGCAATACTGTAGCATACAAAGTCTTAAGTAATGAACTTCATTATAAAGTAAATTAAGTATTTCTTAGGCAGCTACAAATGAGACTTTTTTTTTTATTTTTTTTTACTAAAGACTCTATTGAAATGTTGCAACCACAGTAGCAAAGCAAATAAGCAACAGAAACACAGAAAGCAATTCTGTCCAGATAGATGTTTCTATGCTGCTGCAAAGCACTAATGGTTAATATAAAAGCCAGTTTTCCCTGGCAGATGATTTACATTACTTTTGGGGTTAATAAAGGAATTAATTTTCATGATAATCCGCAGAGGGACTCTACCAGCCAAGTGATATGTTAAGAATGACTAAAAAGTATTACCTTAAAAATCAGTAGTTTTACTATAAAATTTTCACAGCAATTTTTATTTTAGACATCTGAGGCAAATCTTCCAGGCCCTAAACTCTTTCCAGAGGTGCTGAGGGCTTTCCCATTCCTAATATTTCTGTGGAAGGTAGCAGTGCTTGTCTTCCAACATAAAACTTTTCATATAAGTACAAACATATGTTATAAACTACATGCAAACACATCTACATTTCCTTTTAAATATATTCAATGCACATATAGAGGGATCCATCAATCTTGGATATGATCTGGATTAAAAATATTGCTACCAGCTCAGGTAAATTTTACTGAAAGACACATACACACCTTGAGTAAAGGAAAATTCTCACCTTACTTCTGTAGAGAAGCAAAAAATATTCTCAAACCAGACATCTAAATAATCGCAATTCCCTCTCAAGATTTTGGCTTGGCATTATAGGGCTTGCTGCTGCTTTGCAAAATCCCAGAAAAAGAAATGAGCAGAAATTATCTTACTTTTTTAAGTGAAAGAGAATAATTTAAAAATACATATACTGAAACACATATCTCTCAGAAAATATCTGTTCTCATAAGTCAACCTTGAAAGCACCAACCAGAGTACTTTAATGAGATTTTTTACCCATAAAAATCAATAAAGTCTGATTATTTGCCTTCTTTTTTTCAAAATTATTTTTTAATTCTTTCAAGCAGACTTTTTTTTCCTTTTAAAGCAATTTCAATTCTGTTTATAGGACTAAAAGTCAAGAGTACAAAAAGCATGCAACTTTCTGAAGTAGGGGTGTATATATACACAGAGCAAACCAGTTTTCGATCTTTCAATAACACACACCACCCATTACCCACAAAATGAACAATTGCCAAGGTATACAAATGTCTCTAAAAGGTAGACTTAGTGTGGTCAAAGAACCATGTATTCTTTCAGGGGGCAGGATCTGAAGAAACCTATGAATAAATCATGAATACACAACCTCCTTTATCCTTATTTCTGCAGAAATGAAAGCCAGCTCAGCACACAACCACTGTGTCTGGATGACTCTGCTGAAGTTCACTTCTACTTGCCCCACATGCAGCAACTATTGAAATATATTTCTTCATGGAAGGCACACAGGTATTAATATGGAAGTTATAACAAAAATTTTGCAGTTTTCATTTTTAATTTCTGATAGCCCATGCTAATATACCTCAAATTAGTTAAAAGAATGATTTAATGGATATTATAATTTTTACACTAATTTTACATACAATTAACAGAAATAAGTCTCTGTATCTTGACTTGCATGATAATATTGACAGCATTGATAGATGAGTATGTAATGGGTTTAAAAAAATTACTATGGCTATCAATTGATTAATAATTTTCTTTTCAAAAATTAAAGACCACATCTCTATTCTTTCTGAGGAGGAGGAAAAAAAAGCCTGGGCCTACTTTCTTTTTTAAAAAGCAGTTTCTAGTTTTGCAGAGAGTTGAATTGCAATTCAGCCCTTGCCAAGAAACAACTTGCTGTTCATCCAGAGTAGTAATTCTATACATGGAACTTGACAGAGCAAAATACTAGAACATCTACTTAACTTAAGCACATGTTTAATCAATTTTCTGGGCAAGACACAGGTCATGTCACATGCTGCATTTAACGGAACTCTTTCCTTAGCAAGTGTGTTTCATTCTCCCTCATTCTGTGGAGGCCTAAGGTTATCTTTGACAGTAAACATTCTTAAATTTTTTACAAGTTATTAATCGAATGTAGAATCAACATTACTTTAACTATGAGCTAATCTTTCTGAGGAAAAATGCATAACCTCTTTACACACTAAATATATATATATATATGAATGTATAATATATATTATTATTGAAGGGTTCAGAGTGACCTTATTGCAGCCTTCCAATGCCTGAAGGGAGCCTACAAGAGACTGTTTACAGGAGTAGGCAGTGACAGGACAAGGGGGAATGACTTCAAACTGAAAAAGAGCAGGTTAGATGTTTGGAAGAAATTCTTTGCTGTGAGGGTGGTGAGGCATGGGAACAGGTTGCCCAAAGAAGCTTTGGATGTCCCATCTCTGCAGGTGTTCAAGGACAGGCTGGATGAAGCTCTGATGAAGCCTGGTCTAGTGGAAGGTGTCCCTGCCCATGGCAGGGGGGTTGAAACTGGATTTTTAGGGTGCCTTCCAACCCAGGCCATTCTAAGATGATGATTCTATAATATACCCTTATGCACATTTTATATATTTAGTACATACTGCCTATATCAGATGAAAATACAATTATGCCCCATTTCAGTGAAAGTTTTGCTAAAGACTGCAGGAGTGTCATGGCAATGATAAAGCAAGTTCCCTCTGTTTAAAATGAACTTCTCCTGAACACACCAGATATACATAACCTTTTTTTTAAAAAAGACACATTCAGTTGATAATACAGTCAATTCCCATTACTGATTCAAAAGCGGTTTCAGGTATTTTATATCCATGTGTGAATGTTTGTGCCAGATTCTTTGAACTTTCAATCATAATTCACATATCCTATAAACACTTTTCAAAGTATTTGTATTCTCTCATGCTGTGTGAAAGACCTTGTGAAACTGTGAGGAAATAATGATTTCTCACAACATACAGTGGATTACAGAAAGCACATTGGGAAAAATTTAAAAATAATAACTTTGAGTACACAAATTTTTTTCAGATAGATTTTTTCTTTTGGAAGGAGGTCAAACTAAGCAAGAAAATTCTACACCTTTCTAAATTTAGATTCTTAGTATACCATAAATCTTGTCCAATTCACCAATACATAAATATGGTTGAAATCTGATTATCTTTAATGTTTGTGCCAACTGGCACAGGACAAAATTGCTCATGATCAGAACCTGATCCGGTTTCTGTTAACTTCACAGGGAGCTGGACTACTTCCTAGGTATGTAGTGCAGAAAAGAGAATATATTTTTAGGCATAAATGCCTACCTGTTAGAAAATATGCAACAGCTTGTAATAATCCCAGTATCTAAATATGCAATGCAGCAGATGTGCACAGAGCATGCAACAAGGCAGATATGCAGTGCACACACAGGTGGGGAAAGGCACGGTGTGGCTGCAGTGGTGCAAGAGTCATCCTGAATTATTCTGCAACAATAGCACAGACCAGAGGTTCAAAAGGAGCTACACGTCTGTAGAGGCAGTAATCACAGGGCAGCAGAATTGTCTGGAGCACTGAAAAAAAGAAAATGGGCAGGGCTCAGCCTCGGTAGGTGGATCTGGCCTGGCACTGGAGCATGTGGAGAGGCAGAACCCTTCTGCAAGATCAACATTTCCTGCTCTTGTTTCCTGGCCTGAGATCCCTTCCTCAAAGTGTCACTGCTCTGGGTTATGTTAGCTGAGCACAGAAGCACTGGTGAAACCCTCAGCAAAGCTACAAAACTGCCCTGAGACCAGGCATTTCACATCTCCTGCAGAGCCAGTCCAGCCACAGCTCCCCTCCAAGTGCTCCTACAATCAAGGCACAATAAAAGATGCTGATGTGCTGTGCAAGCATTGTTCCTGACTCCAGTTATCCCAATTATTTTTTATGTTTTCCCGTTAAATGAGAAAGACATCAGGTGGCTGGTTACTCAAACACTGAGATAGCTATTTATATTTTAGAACAAACAGTTTAAACAGTATTATATACAGATGTCTAAATATTTTGAAAGTATCTGTTTATGGAAGTAAAATGGAACTACCTGTTTAAATTTAGAGAATTTTATTTAAAATCTGCATGTAGAACTGAAATTGCTTGTTAGTTGATGCACAGTGGCAAATGAGGCTTATTTGTAGAGTATATGAAGTGCTTGGATTTCTGTTTGAATCGGGAAAAGCAATACATTTGAATTTTCATTAGTCTGCTCCATTTTTACAAAAATGATTCATTGTATAAAAACAGTAGTAAGTGGCTTACTCTCTGTCTTTGTCAACAGACAACTGGCAAATTGCTGGCTGCATAATATTTCTGTTAGACTACTTGTGTATGGAAATCTGACTGCTTTGCAAGCAATTTAATCAGCAGTGTAAATAACCTGTGTAAAATAACCAACAGCACAAATGCCTTTAAATAATCAAGGCTCTTTAATGTACATAAAATAGGCTTTTGTACCTACAATAGACTTGATCTTTATAACCACAGTTGGTTCTCACCTATTATATCACATTGTGCTCTTCAGTAATCAATGCACATAGAACCTCGATTCTCAAACCTGCTCTTTAGTAGATGGAATTTTTCACCCGCAGAGAATTGTGTCCACAATCTCACACTACTAATAAATTGCCAGAAGAAAATAAGATAGGATTACAGATGTAAAAGCTGGGAGCTTGGACTGGAAATTGGACTCTATGGCTGCATAAATAAAAATCTATCTATAATAACAAAAAAAAGCAGGTAATTTGCTAATGTTCTTGAGAGACATCTCCCATTTTTCTCGGGCAATGAAAGTTCCCTGGGCTTTACAATATGGCAGAAGTTATTCAGATGTTTTATGCAGCATAATGTATTTCCAAGTTTTCCCATTTTAATGTCTATCTGTATACAAATGTTGAATATGTGCATGATTTGCTTAATTACACAAACACATGAGTATTTCTCTATGTTGCTTGCCAGATGACATCACACAGTGAGAGGAAAAAGAGTTGGAAGACTATTAGGCAGGTAGGAAAAAACTCTTAGGATATGATATTAACATAAAACTACAGCAAGGTACCAAATGAAAATGGGTGCAAATATAATTGTTACCCACTTAGAGGTATCTTTAGACTCTCAGAATACTCTTATGTCTGAAAATCAAACTGTTGTGCTCATTTTGCTTTAAATTTTCCTTACCTGCACATTTCTATCATGTGCATTTTAAGATATGGTTTCGAATTTAAGAAAAATGTTTTTATTTTTTTAGATTTTTTAACACAACAAAAATTGAAAGGATATGAAAGGATAGCATTATTCAGTCTTGTACTTTGTAAAGAGTCAGAAACAGCTTTTGTTAAAAAGGAAATAATTGAAGGTGAATGGGTGTAAAAGGAGAAGCTTTCAAGGAATTTAACCTGTTTTAGACAATCTGAGCAGTTGATGTATTAAGATGCATGAAAGAGCTAAAAATATTTATTACCAGCGTTATGAAGTTAAAAGCTAGCCATTACATGAGATTAAGAATATTTACAAAACAGCTTACCTGTCCTGCCTGTCCACAAACACTGCATGCCTAATAGGAGCAAATGAAACTATTTTGCATTTCCACCATGGGTTGTACCATTACTCGGACCTTACCACCTCTATCTGTTGGCAACATCCAGAGCAATCAACACAGATAATTTGGATTACTGTTGCAATAATCACTACAGACAGTTATTTCAAAGAAATTGTCATAAAGTAAATTATCATTATTTGCACTTATCTTCATGATTTCTACTAGTACTTCTCCAGAGCTCATATAATAGAGATATCAGAGAGATATCTGGTTGTGTGAGAGGAGTTTTCTTTCATGTCATTCAGTCTTGTAGCAATTATAGCTCATACCTTTCTAATACTTTTTTCCCCAAAATTACTTTGGTACATTGCTCTAGAAACCAGAGCTCTAATTTGAGAAAAATAAGGGAAGTTAGGCTTGAGTAGATCTAGGAAAAACAGTGAGGTCCTCAGATGAACTGGAATTCATCTTATCTCAGCTTATATGTCCTTTGCACATTTCTCTGCTAAACTGTCTGGATTGTGCCTGCATCAACAGGGAGGTATCAGCCATCCAAGGGTAGAGATCACCTCACCTATTTTCAGTGTTCCTTTGGATGAAATTTATAACTCCCTGACTAGTTTTTCCTCCACAGACTAAAAAGTGCATCAGTACATATGGTTCAAATGCAAATATCTATGCTTGAGCATCCGAAAATAAAAGATTAATTGCGGCTGTGGATTTTTATCTGAGTTACATGACCATCCTCTGCAACTTGTAGTGGAAATTGCACCCTTGGAAAAAAAATCAGCGCAGCCATAAAGGACTAATGTGTCATGCCCTCACACTGGGCACCATCTCCTTTCACAAGCAGCTCTTTTATGGAAATGGAAATTCTCAAAGTCTCGTATGTTAATTCAATGGGAAAATGGAAGTGTTTCTGTTGGCCACAGAAAGAAATGATGTAAACAAGAGACAAATTCTCTTTCATTTTTTAAGACCTCATCCAACTTACAAAAGCCCACATTTAAACTGAAATGACTATATAAGAAAAGTTTACTTGACTTTTGATTCTGTACTAGATTATTTTATTTTAATTCATATTTTACTATGATCATTACTGGTGTAACACTTGGAAAGGGTTAGTATTAAAAATACAAGCAGGTAATTTGGAACTGTGCTTAATATGTAGTAATTATAATTTTTGCTACTTTCCAAAAGTTACAGCCTCAACCTAAACCTATGAAAAAAGTAGTAAAGAAAAAGACTGTTTTAAGTTGACTCTATCTGAGAGTAATATTTGATTTCCTTTCTTTTCCTGGTGTTGTGGCCTGATTTATTTGGTCTTTCAACATAAAAATATCCTGCTGTTGAGAAATATGGCAGTTTAAAAACCTGTTAATTTTGTGTTACATTTTAGGGTAGCTGCATCCCCTTCTGACATTTCTACTAAAAGGTCTAATTAATGCCAAATTCCTGTGTATCCTACTGAGACTTCTGCAGGGCTCAGAGATATGAAGTTCATTGTGATGTTAGTTTGAAAATCCAAACCATGAAAAGTTTACAGGTGGAACTTAACAAGCTGCAGCAGAAGGTATGTGTATTCTAAATAAAACAGAATCTTCTCCAGCGTGGCAGCTGAGGCTTAGCATCAGGCTTATCCTACCCAGTCAGCAAGGGATGAAGACATTGCTAAGAATACCCATTGTGATTTGTTTTGTTTGCAAGCTTTAAAAGACAAGAGAGGAAAGTGAAAAAGGAGAGCCTGAGGCTGGTGAAGAGGACGAAATAAATCTGAACTTTTCCTTACTTCACAAACTCTTATAGAAAAGAATGAGAATTACCCTTATCCCATCACAAAGTTTCTGTTCAGCCCCTACTCCACGCCTATCCCTTGCATAAATATTTTCAGTGAATAAACAACTTAGGCAGCAAGCTACCACTGAAGGGTCAAGAGTGCACAGCAGCTACATTTTTTTCTGACCAATGACAAATAATTTAGAGCTCAGTTAAGAGTAATAAAATTCCTCTTGAGTTGTTCTGGTTTTGGGGCTTTATTGGAGAATGGGAAAAGCTGTGCCTTATTGCTTTGCAAGTTTCATGGGTTTACATAATAAAACACAATATTGCAATAAAACATAAAAATGAACAATATTCAAAACATAGCCTACACCTGTGTGTAGGCTCACCCACATTACTGCTCCTGACTACAAAACTATCAATATTTTAATTTTTACCTGAATGTTAGGCTAGAAACAATTTGGTTTAGAAAACTAGATATCAGCTTCCTGAACCTATTTTATCTTATTGAATCTATTTTTTTTTTTCTAAATCCTTCCTGCAAGAATTTCTCTAGAAGTGGGCACTGTCTTTTTCACAACCCACGTTTACCACTTATGACATGCTTCAAAATTTACAGCTGTTTTCTCCATCAACTTATTTCTTCACAGACCAAATTTAAAACCTGTTTTATTTTGGTGTTTTCTGTGTTTGCCTCCTCTCAATCTCTCGAAAGTTGAATAACAGGCTTTACATTTTTCACTACAGAATTACAGAACATCTTGAGTGGAGAGAGATCTTTGAGGATGAAGTCCAACTCACTGCTCCTCACAGAACTACCTAAAATTAAACCACATAACCAAGAGCATTGTCCATACTCTCCTTGGACTCTGACTGGCTTGAGGTCATGACCCCTCCCATGGGGATCCTGCTCCAGTGACTGACCTCCTTCTTAGTGAAGAACCTTTTTCTAATCTCCAGTGTGAACTTCCCCTGATGCAGCTTCTTACCAAACTCCATACCAAGGGTTTGGAGTATCTAAGAATTATTAATAAAGATATCTGGAAAAATCTGCATGTGGAGAGAGATTCTAGGAAGTCTTTTTGATCAGACCTATTACTATCTATATATGAGCAGAAGAAATAGGTAAAGGGTTTTTATGAGATCAACAAAAGCTGCTCTAATCCAGGGTCATTTAGGACTTCTGATTTCCAGCTACCAGAGAGTTTTATGAGGTGACCTGGCAATCTGCATCAAACAGCTGTTCAGGCAGTTTTTCTGTGCAGAATAAGCAGATCCTCTGCAGAACACATGTAATGAGTAGCTTTTTTGAGTCATGGCTCAGCCAGCAAGAAAAAGATTTGTGTAAGAAGGAATAAACTAATATTTTCACAAAGTCTCAAATCTTAGATGAGAGAGGAAAGAGGACAGCTCTGTTTCAGAACTGGAGATAACTACAGAAAAAGTCTGATGGAGAATTCTGGCATCGTGATGTTGTTAGACCACAATCAAGCCTCTCCCTTGTGAGCTCATTCAGGATGGGGAATGTATAAAATGGCATAAATATGGTGTGTTTCCAGTGACTTGTAAATAAAAACAAACATGGTGAGCTGCCTTAAAGGGAGAGAATTACATAGTTTTGGGAATCCTGATTAAACTGAATGTGAATGCATTAGTCCTTACCACAGTTCATTTATAAAGATGCTCCAGATAGAATAAGATATGTACAAGACATAAGGCTCTCTGGTTGCTTTCCAATTTTTTCAATTCAGCCTTTAGGCAAGATATTGATGGAGTTACCAGAGGTCTTCCACACTAGCAGGCAGTGTACTGTAGTCAGCAGTCAGTAGGAATGACTCTCCTTATTCTCATCCTTTTAGGCTTCAGCATCTGATTTAAATATTTAAAATGTCTTCCATAAGTTTTGTGAAGTATCCTAAAGATTCAACTATAAAGCAGCTGTAAAAGTCAGATGCTACATTTACTTAACTGAGTAGCCTGGACAATGCCACACTTTGACAAAGGCTTTGTGACAGTGGCTATGGAACAGAAATGCTTTCACATGCAGAACAAAGTGTCTTTTCAAGTGTGTTTTCTGGCCTCCATCTTTACAAGACTCTATACATATTTCAAAGCAAATGAATAAATAACCAGATCAGACAGACTGAGCATCTTGTGTACAAACACAGCTGAAAAGGTTGGTCTAGTTGAGTGATTTTTCTCAGCTTTGGAGTTCCACCAGTTTTCTGGGGGGTCACAAATCCCTAGAGAGCAAACAGACACCTGAAAATATGCTCATTATTCCTCAGTGATCTTCCCAGCATGGCTGACAGTGTCCAGAGACCTCTCCCCTTTTTCGGTAACCACCTGCCAAAGTGCAGGATTACCCAGAGCTATATTATACCCTAATAACTTCTAAACAAATGCAAATGAAGTTATAGTAAAAGGACCACTTGGTAAACAGATTGATACAAATGTAGTATATGGGCATACACATAACTGTGAATTTAATCGGCAATTGAGACCTTTGGAAGGAAAAAAAACCCCAGATTTGAATACATTATTCTTCCTCTACAAGAGTACGCCGAAACAAATCATTAATACCTTCAGAAAGAGCAGAAGAGAAGTGTTGTAGCATCATACAGAACATAAAATAGGTGTGTATTTTGCTGCAGTGCATTAGGATACCCCAAAACCAAATTCTAGACATTCCATATGTGGCAAGGGGAAAAACAATTAAAAAAAAAAAAAAAGCCACAATTGTATTACAGGCAATTAAATCAATACTGCTTATAAACTGAAAAATAGATTCATTATTCCTTCTCCCAGACTTTAAATTGCATTTTTGATGTCTGATCATTGAGCAACATTTCAGGTTTGCAGCACAATAGTACAGTGTACCTAGTTTGGGCTTTTTGCTTATTTTTTTTTTCCCTCAAGCTCTGCAGAGGGTCAGGTACACACATCACTAACATGTAACAAGAATATCTGAATAACCAGATAAGTGAGGCAGTATGGAGAGCAGTTCTCCATCCTTTCATCCCTGTAGACAGTATTTGTCCCTTTGATCCCTGAGCAGATCAAACAAAATCCACTAATCAATTATTTCCTTTTTTGTCTTTCAGATGCTGCCACAGGCCTTCAAATACTGATGGCTAAGTACTTCAGGAATATTTTATTTGTTTACTTTTATAAAACAAATTTTTACCACAAAGGAATATTTTTTCATATTATTTTCCCCACCATCAGAAGCCATAAATTAAAATATTCATATAAAAACATTAATGAGGGCTTTTTAGTATTAATTGTTTTGAATATAAATTTTGAAAACATATTGAACACTTGTGGTGAGAAAGGGGATTTCTTATATTGAAATTTTTCAAAACTGCTGAAATTTGGATTTGAGAGCACCTTCACTCTCCCTAGTGAAAGTCTAGAGGGTTAGGTTTGAATGGACTGTCTGAGGGGCAGCAGAGGAGAAAATGTGCTACCGTAGTTAGAGTTTTAACAAGAGTGTGAGGAATAACTATTTGTCTGCATGAAAATGATAAAAAAATTAATGACTTCATCTGTCCACTTTCTGTGGTATTTAAAGGGTCTGAGGGATTGAGGGGCCAGTCCATCACAGGGCTACCACCTGTGCTGTTCCTTACACATCTCATTGGTCTGTCCTCTTTGGGAACTGACAGCGTGGGACAACTCCTCAGCCTAATCTAAATCCCTCTACTAAAACTCAGATATGTCTATTACAATTCTCACTTCTTCACACTTTTTTGTTTTTGTTGGTGCTGCAGCTGCAGCCACAAAGGTTCCTCTTCAGCTACTAAATCAGAAAATGCTGACCTGAAAGGTTCAGTCCTGAGAAGTTCCATAGGATATTTAGCGGTACCAATATCACAGTATCATTAAGCTTAAAAGCTTTATTGGTAATTAATGATGATAAACACTTAAAGCTTGATGTATTATCCCATTTGTTCTGTTGGATGTTTGTGAGAATAGAAAACATAATTTCTTTAGACTTTGAATAGCAGAGATCACAAAGAAAGAAAAAGACTTGATTAAGAAGGAAAAGCAGCTGAGTTACTGCTCTGTAGTGTTCAGAGAGAGAAAGGAAACACACCAAGGATGGGAAAAGACTGGGCAAAGGGGAGGAACTCCAAGGTGGAATGGCAATAACCTGATAGCTAAAGAGGTTACTCAGCACGTGAATGCTGAGGGAAGGCTGGAAGTTGCTGTAGATGGTGTCAGAGAAACACTAATTTAGGGTGAAAAGGAAAAGGTACACAACAAAGTGAATAAAGCTCAAGCAACACGTGAGGGGAATTATTGCAAAAGAGGGGAAGGAGGAAGAAAAGAGATGGGATGCACTTGAAAAACAGAATGAAAAAAGAAATGTAGAAACTCTGTATATTTTTAACAAAAATCCTTTTATCCCACAAGAATAGGGATTACCATTATTACCTAACGCGTCTTTGGAAGATTTTCCATTATGCTTCTAACATTTGGATTTGTTTGAAACACTTCTAGAGTGTATGTAGATTATTTAGCCAGTAAATTTTACCCTAATAAATCCCATCTCAGCTATTTTCCACAGACATATTTCTTAAAAATTCTGTACACATTGATATAATAACAAGAGAATAACAAAAACAATTTTTCTTTGTGAATAGAGTAACTAAACTTTTTGCAGTAATAACACAGAAAAGGGCCTGCAGATGTTATTGTTTAACTCTTAGGTTTTTTTAATTATTAAAGAATGGAAATTAAGTGCCAGAGTGGAATTAATTGAAATGCAAAAATCTTTAGGTTAAGGCCCTATGGAGGCCATTTAGTCTAATAACTTACTTAAGGGAGGGTTGAGTTCAAAGGTAAAGCAGATTTCTCAGAACTCTTACAGCCAGGTTTTGAATATCTTCAAGATTACAGAGGCTAAAACCTCTCTTCTGTCACTTTCAAATAAAATATATGAGTTTATCCAGCTTCTATAGACACCTTAAATATCTTTAGATGTCAAAATGTTAGTTTTTTGATTCAGTTGTCAGAATTCACCCGGAGGATCATTTATCCCTAATGTCTAATATTGTTAGAATATTTTCCTGTCTATACATACCTATTTCACCTCCCTTGGCTACAAAAGGATCCCAGAAGAATAGTTTGTGTGGGACAAGCAACTTTTAGAAAACTACATTTTTATAAGATGACCCTAATTATGACGTTCAGGCTTAAGCTCATTACCATGTCCTCTTATATGGGGGCCTTGCCATTATTCCACATTACTCATGGAATTCCGACGTTGATTCAAAATGGAATTTCTTTTGGAGAGAATCTTGTGGTGTGTGGCAGTGACAGCTCCAAGCATGAGAGAAAGCCAGCACCTAGAAGAAAATTATGGGAAATTATTTGTGGGTGTCTTTTCTAATGAGGGAGAAAGGGATTGCATAAATTAGATACAATTTTATCACAGAGAGATTAAAGGAATTAAGAATTTAAGAAAACTCAGCTGAGGCACAACATTGCCCTGGCACTATGCTACAACTTTATGATTCCATATGAATAAAGAGAGAGGCAGCAATATAGGTCATGGACATATCTGTCTATCTGGCTAATACAGAAACTCAAGCCATTAGAAAAAGAGCCCAAAGAATCCTTTGATGAAGAATTACTGGCTCTACTTGGACTAGCAATTTCTTACGTGCAAGGCCTGGAGATTCATTTGAATTAAGTTCTTCAGAATGTCTGCAGGCTCCAGTAGGCACCTATCACTCTGTTAAAGGTTTTTCCCTAAAACACATTTTTATGCCATGGTGTGATCCACGCTGAAATACCCCTGCCCTGTGAAGGTGTAGGTTAATTAGAGTTTGAACAATTTGACTGGTTGCAGGGAGAAGTAAATTCCCTTGGTGGAAAATTGGGAAGAGGGCGCCCTGCTTGCAATAGGGAGGAGATTTTCAGTGGCAAGGGAAAAACCCCAACAAACAGACCATAGAATTTCCACACATTTCAATTAAAGAAGCCCTTAATCTCATCTATTGACATTTGTCCATTTAAGTGCAGCATATCTATTTTGCATTTTCATTTTCCAGACAGATGTGCTGAATCTAAAAGACAAAAGTGAGAATTAAAAAAAATTTAAAAAAAATTAATAAAAGGAAAAGGAGATACAAGACTAGTGAAAGATTTGGGTGATTAACATCTCCTATTTTATTATTTATTAATCCTTTTTCCTTCTGTGTTTTAAAAATCCACCTGTGATTCCCCATGGGACCAGAAGCACCTTTAACTGTGTGTTTGTAGCAGGATTTTGTCACCAAAAATATTGAAAATATAGTATGTTCTCTGCATTGCTACTCCAAAACCAAACCAAATTTCTGCTGTAAACATGTGCCACTTATGAGAGTTCTTAGCTATTAGCTATGTCCTTAACAAATACTTCCTTTAAAACAATTCCATCATATCAGCAACCTGAAAGATGAATACATTTCACAATGCTTGGAAGCATTTTCTGTTTTCCACGTTGTTTATATATATTCTCAATCTCTCTCTATGAATCAGAGAAAAGTAAATCTTTTCTTTTTCTTCCCTCGCTTCTCTCCCTGCAGTTGTTTAGAAGTCCAGTTCATATATTGTGTCCTACTTTGATAAGAAAGAAATACTATTGATATTTTTTATTTCAGTTTGATAAAAAGCATGTTTGTTTTCGTTCATAGATTTAAAGCCCCAAAATGGACCAGTACCGTAAATAAAACATGCAATCTCATTTTAAAAATTTATTACAAGGAATTTTGTTTATGATTTCATGTTCTCCAGTAATAATTAATTGGAGGTCTTCACTGGTCCCTACAGACTAACTATCATTCAAAATGCACTAAAGGATGATCAACACACAGCAGCACATCTTCAGCACTGAAAGTAACCATATGTATTTTTGCTACCAGTTTAACATAAATATAAAACAAGTAATTTTACAGAGTGTGTGTTTTGCAAACACTGCCCAAAAAATAGCTAATTTGCCAGTTTCTAAGAGTTTGAAGATTTTTTTACTGAAGTTACAAGGATTACTAAATACTTGAATGAGAATGCTTTGCACTTTCACAGCGACTTTCATTGGATCCTTTGAAAAAGCTTTAAAACAATAACTATGTTCAACAACACATTGAAAGGAATTAGTTATTCTACATGATTCTGACTGCATTTAAAGCAAAGATACAATAAACGCAAAACCAGCAACACAGCAGTTTTACCTTCACTGAACAAAGAAGAAATTTATTCAGAAAATGTATGGCCATCACGTACTTCATCCCTCACAAGAAATGCAAAATTTTTAGGGTAAGGATGGACTTGGTAACACCTGCCAAAGAGAGAAAAATGCTGTTCTAATGTAGAGATACCTTATTAATCCTCTTTTACTGCAGAAGAGTTCCTGCATGAAGAAAATTATGAAAGTTAGGAAGCCTGAAGCACACACTGAGGACTATTATGCACTCACAAATCAGACCTCACTTTTCACAGATTCTAGATGTGGTTTTTATTAGCAATTTATAGATACTACAGAAAAATAGAACACAAAAGGTATTGTGGCATCTTGAATCTCTCTTTTCCCAAGTGAATTATTTATTGATGGAAACAGTCCTTTAATCAACCTGTATTTCTAGCTTTTCATGCCATTGCCTAACTCCTATTTATGCAAGTTCTTGAATTTTTCCAAATCAGTCATATAATTCTCTACATGCTTTTTACATCTTAAATAATTTCTTTGTTATCTGGTCTAAAATTTATTTTGGAAATGTTAAATTTTTTTGTTGTTGCTGTAAAAGTTTCCATGCTCCCTTTCACTGTATTTTTGAATTTTTTCCTCATTTTTCTGTTTAGGTTGCAGTGCATGCGTGGTCAGTGTGCCCTACCAAGGATATTTTGGAAAGAAGAAATGTTGAGTATTATTCTCTTTTCTTCACTGCTAAAGCTGAACTTATGTTTTAAAATGTTTAATCCCTTAGGTAGACCAGTGCTTTGACAAAATAAAATTCTTTGTAATCACTTCACTAATTTCACAGATGTTCATTCTGACTGGAGAATTAGAGAAGGTGGGAAGGCACCTCCATTCACATCCTGCACAGAGCAGGGTCATGTCCAATTCTGTGTTGAACATCTCCAAGGGCAGGGACTCCACAATTTCTCTGGGCAACCTGTGCAAACGTGTGACTGATCTCATAGTTCAAAACAAAGGATTCCAACTGACCCTGGTCAACCAAACAAATTAAAAGTCTTATGTTGAATTTCCTCAATTTCAGGAAAGATGAACAAAGGAGAACAGATCGCACCTTTTCTTTTTTTTTTTCCTTCTCCTCTCTGTTGAGGAATATTTGCTGCACACCAGCCCTTAATGTTATGCCAATTTCTATATCAAGCAAGAAGAACATTTCAGCAACACTAGCATCATTCTCTGCCTTGTGTTACTGAGATTGAGTCGTGACCTAAAGAACTACAAAGAGAACATATGATTATATCTAACAGAGTCATCTGAGTGTGAAGTATTTGTATTTTCATAGTACATACTGTGTATTTCACTAAAGGGTCAGAGAGTTCTTGCAACAATTAAATGGTGTGTTCTTAATACCAGCATTTCCCTTCTGTAACTAGTTTGTACGACTGACTAAAGCAAAGGTTCAGCACTTCACTAGGAAAAGGATTTGACCCACTGACAAGAAAGAAAATGAGATGAAAAATAACAAAACATAGGACACCAGTCTAAAAAGCTCTTCATCTTTGAAATAGCCTTAATTAGCTCACTGAAGTCTGTGCTGTACACCACAGAGCTCTTAATGACTGGCTTGTGGAGCAAACTCCTACAATTTATTCAGGTTAACCACAGTTTTAAACACATGGTATTTATTTAGCTAAGATTAACTGTATTTTGCAGAAGTGCCAACATTAGGAAAACATGCTTTCCTAATGGAATAATCTGTGTTCCTATTCCTATTTTGCTGATACTTATTAAACCTTGTTTTTAAAAACAGAAAGAAGCTTCCATTATTGGTTGGCTTAACCCCACAAGGTACATAACCTTAAATTAAGGTATTTAAGGGTGGGAGCTGTTCATTGATTCTAATGAGACACCTGCTTGGTTCAGTACTAGGGAATTTAATCCAAGAGCAGAAATGTAAATTTCTAGCAGTGTCTTGAATGTGCAGCAGCCTTGACCTCCTCTGTCTGGGTATTATGATCCATTTCTTTTTTACCCTTTATGCTTATATAGTTTTAAAGGAAAGCTTTTTTGCTTGCTAGTGCTGATTGAGAAAAAAAGCCCCTGCTCATCAGTATTATCTCTCTAGAAGAATATACAGTTCAGTGTATTTGCATATTCTGTGGCTGTTAGACATCCATGTTGTTCTTGCAGGACCTGTGTAGCATGAATTTGAGCCGTGGGTTTATGAGTGAAAAGCTGTCATCTTCACCTTCCAGGCCTATCATTTTTAAATGTATTAATCCCTGTTAATATCAAACCTTTCCTCACCATACTTCTAAACCAAGCTGCTCATTAAACAGAAGCAGAAAACTGAGTCATTGACAAATCCATAATTTATTATACAAAAATTAAATATTTGATATGTTATGTAACTTACTGGCTAATTTAGTGATTATCTTACGAGATATACAACAGTTGATTTTTTGCCACACATATACATTTAGAAATTAAACTAAATCCTGTAAAACTTAAGCATGGTCTGCATGGAGTATATCAACTCTGCACAGCAACAGATTTTGCTCATTAATGACTAATTACACTCCATTTTAAGAACTGGAATAATTTAATTATTTAAGAATCTTGCAATACATTCACTACAAAGCAGCGATATTCGTAATTCCAATTTTGTATTATCTTTGAAGTTTATGCAGTTAGGAAAAAAAAAGATATTACAGTGAAATAAATGAAAATATGTTGTTAAGAAGACTCTACTCACCCTAATCTTGCCTCTAACCCTTCCTTTCCCCCATCCAAAAAGCATTTTCTCTCATTAATTTTATTTAGCCCCTTGCTGCCTGCTGACAAGCAGTGAATGTCCAACAAGAAGCTCTGGGAATGTAGACAAACATCATGCAGTCTGTTTATTCACAGGGAATTAATAGAATGCTCAACAAAGTTCATTTAAAAATGCATGCAAGACAATGTGAAAAACTTAGCACTCTCGAGTTTTGGTGTGCAAATGTAGGCAAACCCAGTTTTATAAGTCACATTTACCTTTTTAAAATTTATGATCTTTGTCTTTTAACTTGTAACGGATTTTCAGAATCTTTCTGTTTCTTGTTTGTAAGTGTCTTGACTGCTAAATGATACAGCATTCAAGTATCAGGAAAGCTAGCTGAAGATCTCTCTAGGCAGTTTTGTGGTCAGAAAAATGTCATGTTATTCTGGAACATCAGCTGTCCAAAATGCACTGTTCTGGAGACTGACAATGTGGCTAGCATTTTATACAGTATTAATCTAAAAGTACTGACAGAGCAGCAGCCATTCACTTACATTTCAAAATGTTAACCACATATTTGTACAGGAGGGATTCCTAAGGGCATCTTCCCGTTTAAGAGCTTTGCAGTGGATTTGGATGCTTCTGTTCACTCCCTAATGGAAGTCATGCAGGTCACAAACAGATAAAATGCAGTTTTGTGTCTTCAGTTCAGAGATAGGGCCACACACTGCAGAGCATGTTAGCTACAGATTCTTCCTAATTCAATAGAAATGTCACTAATTACGCAGCAGAGATCTACATACTTTTAACCTAAGCATCAATTTGTATGATTCTTTTAGTCAGAGATGCTTTTGCTGGGATCTTCAAAAAAACCTACCAGACACTAAACATGAAAATTTGCCCATGTTCCAAATCGATTTTTACCTGTCTTTCCAGAATATTTTCCTGTGCTAGAAAGGTCACCAGACAAAAGGGCAAAAACCAGTTCCATCTTGATTTTCCTGCTCAGTCACCTTTCCCACAGCAGAACTTCTACTGACACATAGGGTCACTTGATCACTAACACCTCTGGCCAAGTACTCCAGCAATGACACATTGAGTATTTACAAAGTTTTTTTTGGCTTTCAATGGTCAAGACAGCTGTTATAAAAACAAAGAAATGCTATTTCATTCTGGAGGACAGCTAGCATGAATATGATGTAGCAATAGTTACCTTCTTACTATACAGGCTTCATAAAGCCATACACTCATTTTAAGCCCAGGTAGCTCCAGTGCTTATGTGGGGTCTTGCTAAAGTCACAGCCAAAACTTTCTGCAGTTTAAATTTGAAAACAAAATAGACATATACAGACTGGGTGATAGAGATTAAAATGTTTTAGTGATTTGCTGGTGATGATGGTGTTCAGAAATCAAATGCAATAAGTAAACAGACCTCTGTTAAAAAGGCCTGTCAGTTCTGTTTTTCCACACATGCCTTTTCTTCCTTGTTGTTCCCTTACTGAAACAAAACACCCTCTCAGGTGTTTTACTTCTTTACTTTACTTAGGTCCTTTACCCTCTGTAGTTAAATGACCCTACTCTAAAATATTAACGTCTATTATAAAAAAAAAACTTTAAATACTCTCTTTTTAAGTACTATCACTTAAATACCTTTAAAGAGAAAACACTTCCTGCACTATACAAATACATTCAGCTTTTCTGCCAATCCCTTACTATCAAATCCTTTTACAGTTCTTTGTTGTGAAACCAACTATAGTGTTACATTGTCTGTCCTTACACACATTACTGCTGGATAAAGCCCCTGGTTCCCCAGACTAAATCTGTGCTGTTCCCTGCCCTGGTTTCTCAATGCTATCTCATTGCAGCAGCTCACATTGAAAGCGTGCTATTCCCACACCCACCAACACAGCTCTTGGGATAAGAACTGCACTATTGATACAGCATGTATTCTTTTCCATAGGTTCCCACCAGCATGTTGCTAACAATTTCCTGGGCTTTATAAAAAAAAAAAAAAAAAAAAAAAGAAAAAAAAAAGAAGGAAAAAAGCCTTTGAAAGTGAAAACAAAGAATCAGACTCTATTGTTGTTCTACTTTCACTGCCCTAATCTGTTTTCCATCGTACTACACGTAGAGACTACAAACATCACCTGATACAGATACCCTAATCAAGAGTTTACCACTGGCAGTTATTGTTTGGTATCTGTAATCTTTCATCCCAGTATTTGTGGTTTTCAAATCGTCCTTTTCATTCCCTTTCAGCGACCTGAATTGAGCTGAACCTCATCCCCCCTGCCTCCCCCAAAAGAACCTTTTGCCTGTCAGCAGGAGTAACAACTGAGTCAGTTGCAAACTTTGGACTTGATTCACGCAGGGGCAACACACAGATCACATGTGTTTGCTACGGAAATTACTCACAAACAAAGTGTGGAGCATGCCACTTTGATTAAGTGTACAACTGGGATCCCTTACTTCTCAGCGTGAGCCCTTTCCCCTGAGCAAAACTAAGGGCTTCTCAATCACACAAGAAAAATACTGGTAAATGGGCAGGAGGAGGAAGTAGGGTGAGGGAAAGGATGATGTTTGCTCTATTGAAGAAAATTATTCTTTTTCTAAAAAAAGTGGGGGTCTTGCTTTTCTTTTCCTCTGCCCTCCTCCATCCCTGAAAAAATCCCTATTAAAAGCAAGCTCACCCCAGGGGATATTTTGTGGTTCAGCCATCCTTCACAAGCCTTAATTTCATTATTCAATACATCAGACAACTCAGATCAGAAGTGATATAAGGCAGCAATAACATGCACAGTAGTGCCTCAGGAAACACTGGTCTTTTTATTTTTTTGCAAAGAAAGTGGTAGGTAATGTGCTTAAGACCGAGGATCCTCCAGTCGAGTTCCTGAGAATGACACAGACATGCTAAGCAAACACAGCAAATTTCACTGCACTCCCTCAGACTGCATGTATTTATTCACAAAGCTAACAACACATAACAACAACTTGTTTATTCACTTATTATGAAGGTTATCTAATGTCTAATATCTCACTGCTGTGAGACAAAGCCTCTGTGACAATGTGCTTATCACTAAAGGGACTGAAGGAAAAGATGAAAAGTTTAGATGAGGATGCTCAAGTTTTCAAACTTCACTATTGAAATTCTAGATCCTGTAACTCTCATCATTTTTAACAGAACTGCATTAACAGGATATGAAAAACACAAACAAAACCTTGTGTTACTTTTTGTTTTACAGTTAGAACTAAAAATATTATTGAATGAAGTTTGGTTTTTTGTTTTCTAACAGCAGTGGAATTTGGGAACACATAAATTCTAGTATAACCCATGTTCTTTACTTCCTTTGAATATGTGGGGAAATCTTCCTCAGGAAATTTCTGAAGGCAGAAAAAAATCAAAAACTGTGTTTCTTTTAATGGGTCAATTTTGTCATATATTCTGTGTTTTTCCACCCAAATACAGGTGTGTGCCCACACAGCCTGAAAAGCATGAATAATATTTGTAACATGGATTGTTCACAAGAGGCTTTCTTAATCTATTTGCTGCTCACTGTTAATGATTTTTAATGCTTTTAAACAATCACTGAATTTATAGAGTCAAATTCATTCTCTCTGCTCAGAAGGATGAAACATTTGGGAAAGATGTTTAAGCTCCCATTGCCACTTTTTGATTTTGTCTTGAGTTTCCTCTCTCTTTGACACCTTCAGATTTGGAAGAGAAGCACTTTTAAATCTGAAGGTCAAACAGTACGGTTGTCAAAAGGGAAGAGATGATAGGGTTAATGGGGGAAATACAGGAAATTAAGTCTCTTAAGCCCTCTCATTAAACACTAAACTTTCGAGAAAGGGAAGAGAAAACAGAAATGACAGATGCAGCTATGGACTGCATTTGCCATACAGACTAAAAGGTGATAAAAGAAAAAATATGTATATTTCTGTGGTAGAAATCCTATCAGAGAATTGTAAAAGTATTAAGTAGGCATATAAAACATGGCATCATTATACAAGTAATATAAGGCTTATAAGAAGGTTTCTACAGTCCTTTTATATCCCATTCCCAATAAATCACTTGATCAAAAAGCCAACAAATAAACCTGAAAATATTTTCTCATTCAGTTTTTTCCTCCTGTATTGTTTTTACCAAATGAGATGTGGTACTGTAAATTTTTATCTAAACATGTGATTCAGAAAAAAGGCGAAAAGGACATTCTTGGCAGGACACAAAATAGCTGTGCACACCCGTGTGCTAAGCCGCAGTTAGGGGTGCTTGTGTGAGTGTGTGCATTTACGTGTGAGCTGGAGCAAGTGACAGGAGAGGATTTTGTAGGTTGAGGCTCTTGGGGAACAAACCCTTTTGCCAGGCTTTGTTCTGTGCATCCTAAGAGAGACATCCCTGAGTGGCAGAGCATTGGCACCTGCATCTTGCTGCTGGGCCTCACCTGTCCCTGGCCCAGGGACTCTGCTGAGATGCTGCTGACTGCTTTTGCCCTATTGATTTGACTTTTTTTCTGCTTCTAGTGCTTTCTGAGCTTTTTGTGAAACTACTTTCTGTTTCTGCACCTTCGCCAGTGTTACAATTTCCATCTGGAAGAAGTTTTTAAATCCACCTCTTCGGCACTGCTCCTGTTTGAGATGCAACATTCAGCTTGAATGTTGATTTTAGTCAAATCTGTGAATACCATTTATTAAGTGAATCTTTCTCTTTACAGATAGAGTTATTTTCCTTCCAACACTGGAGAATAAAATAGGGGGAAAGAGCCTATTTCTTGTAACAAAATATTTCTAGAAACAACCTACAGTTTAAAAAATGGTAAAGACTTACTACTAAACAAATATTTTTAATATTCTAGACAATCTGAATAGAGAAAAAAAATGCAAACCACACTCAGTTATTTAGGATACTAATCAGACTCTGTGCCATATTTTACTAATATTATAATTTAAAAGTAAAACCCAGAACCTTAGGTAAAACCAAATAACTCAAAAACATTTCAAATAAGTTAAGTCAGGACTAGGAAATAGATATATAGTGTAAAAGTATTTAAAGGCTAAGAGAAACTAAGTGAAAGGATTACAACTAAATGCAAAGTTCTTGCATTAAAAATGATTCAAATAACAAAGTGTGTATTCAAATTCCTGCAGTTAAGGTCACATGTGGCAAGACTATACATTTATAACAGGTCCTTTGAGCCCATGAGTTCAAATGCTTTAGAAATTACTGCAGTATGCCTCGCAGCTTCCAGTTGTTTTATGTGAATAGAATTCCCTTTGAGAATGTGTCCAGGGCTGCATCCAAAGCAGTGTGACCAGCAGGGCAGGGAGGGGATTCTGCCCCTCTGCTCTGGTGAGAGCCCACCTGCAGTGCTGCACCCAGCTCTGGTTCCCAGCACAGCAAGGACATGGAGCTGCTGGAGCCAGCCCAGAGGAGGCCACTGAGTTTATCTGAGGGATGAGCACCTCTCCTGTGAGGAAAGGCTGAGAATGTTGGGATTGCTCAGCCTGAAGAAGTAAAAGCTCCAGGGTGACCTAATTGTGGTCTCCCAGGACCTGAAGGGGGCTAATAAGAAATATGGGGACAGACTTTTGGGTAGGGCCTGTTGTGACAGGATTGGGTTAATGGTTTTAAAATGAAAGAGGGAAGATTCAGATTAGACACATGGAAGGAAGTTTTACACTGAGGATGGTGTTAAACAGGCTGTTCAGAGAGTTGGTGCATGCCTTGTCTCTGGAAACATTCAGAATCAGGCACTACAGGACCCTGAGCAACCTGCTCTACTTGAAAATGTCCCTGCTCCTGTTAGGGGACTTGGACTAAAGGACCTCCCTTGCAACTCTAACTATTCCGTGATTCTGTGAAACGTTTTTAATGAATGCACTTTTTTCAAGACATGCTGTGCAATTAACTCACAACCATCACCAATCACTTTCTTTGTTCTCCTTTCTTTTTAACCAATTCCCCTCATCTTTTTTTCTCCTTTCCCATTCTAAATTTTTTTTTTTTAGGGGGATCTCTGTCTTTTAGATAAGGCAAATAAAAATGGAAGAGAGATTAAGTCATTTTACAAAAAAAAATACTTTTCTCAGCGCTAAAGAAATGGAAATGTCTAAGGTAGGAAAGTACTTGATTTATGGTAAATAATGATACATTAATTTAAGTGTTCTATAAATTGATAAAATGGCGTGACACTGAACTTTCTGGCTCAAGTTCATCTCTGGTATCATTCTACTTGATCCAAAATAGAGTTGCAAGAATGAAAATGACACTCTAGGCTTGATTAATTTTAAGCACTGTGTTCTTAAAAAGATATATTTTTGTTTCATAAGCCTTTTCTGAACAGAATTCTTTAGAAGACTCTTAGAAGCTTAAATTCTAGCAAGGTGACAACTTTTTATGTATAACAGCAGCAGCTCTAGCAGGACATCAACTTCTGTACAGAAGAAGAATTTAAAAATTAAAATACATTGGTATTTGTTACTGTCATAAATGCTGTTGAACTACCCAGTATTTAAATTAATAATTTAAGTGTTTGCCTAATGAACTGGACTTGATTGCATTAAGACATTCTCAATTAATTCTGACAGATCATCTTCTGGATTAGAATACAGAACTAAAATGGTTTATGCATTCCTGGTCAAAGTGTTTACTGACTGAATATTTCTTCAACAATTAAAAACAGCCCTGTTCTATAGCAGAAATTCTTAAAAGGCAATGACTGAGAAATTCAGAAGAAATAGAAACAAAATAAGAACCAAGGGTAGAAAATCCACCTTTTAGCTATCCCATCAGATGGAATTGGCAAAGAAACAAGAAGTGATAAGTAGTGGAAGAGACATGCTACCTCTGGCAACTATGAAAAGAGAGTTAAGAGGTTAGAATTGCTCGATAGAAAAACTGTTATAATATCACTCAGGAAGATAACTGGAAGTTTTGAAGGAAAACAAAAGAATAAGACACAGACCTCTGTCAGATTACAAGAAATCAATGCACAGTTTTGCCTCAAACCAACAATTTAGAAAGCTGTATTGAGCCTCAGAACTTCAGAGAGTTTTGAAAAAATATTTATGTTCTTATTCTCTGCACTGGATCAGACTCTCGAGGTGCTTCAGGTATTGGACTGGACCTGTGAGATTTCACTTCTCTTCAGAGCAGTTTAGTGACCTCATTCACATTATAAGGAATTAAAAACTTCAACTAGTCAGAGTTAAATTTTCATACCATATGTTAACACTACTTTCTCTCTCGTTCTCTTATTCATGCAACAGTTTATTTTTGGGCACTCTCTGTTCTTTGGACAATCAAATAACTCTTTTTGATTACCCAGTTAAACACCAAATGTATATAACAGGATTGGGGTGAGGAACTGTTGCAAGAGGGACAATTACTCATCAGTCATATCAGCGTCAGAAATTAACAAGCCAGAGACATGACGGTAGCTAAGAAGGCAAGTATACATAGTTTTGATTTCTAGAAAACTATTTTTTATACTATTCCCTAAATATTCTGGACTTAGGAAGGGTAGTTAGAGATATTTTATGGAAAACAAAATAGTGCATAGAAAAAGTAATCATGTTACCAGAAGACACTTTCTGCTTCTTGATTTAATATTATCTTTATTACCAAGCTTAAAATTTAAGTACTGTCTTTCAGATGGAGCAGTCTCTTAATACCTCTGTTCAGTGTTTCACAAAAATGTGTTACTGTTTGTATTATGTCAATAAGGTGAGCCCTCATTAATCTTAATTGTAGTTTGTCTACTTTGGGGAAGGAGGAAAAGAAAGAAAAACAAAAATTACACAGCAATCTTATTCTTAAAGAATTTTTAGGAGGACGAGAAAATGGGTGCTAATATTAAGCCACAACTGTCTTTCCAGTACCAGACAAGTAGCCATGTATTCACATACACATTTAAAAACTGAGATTGCGTAGGGAGGTGGGGAAGTATGCTGGAGAACTTTCTGTTCAAGAACATGCCACCTCCTACTCACTTTTTCTACATCATTCATCATGCCCAGCTCCAGGCTGATTGCAGGTTTGCAGAAAAAAAAAAAAAAAAAAAAAGAAGCTGTTCTCGTAGTTAATAATTTTCTCGGCTATTTTCCTCTGCAGATCTCCACACCCGTGGCATTCAGTCAGAGCACTTCTCTGTCAGTGACATGCTGTTAATGTGGATAACTATGGCTGAGCATCTGCTAAACCAGCCCTGGCAACTCATCTCCCAAAGCTGACGGGTTTCACTACTGAGAGTCACACTAACAGCCAGCTCAGGGACACACTGATTAGGCCAAATTCAGCCCTGGTCTCATTTTATCTCACCAGGGAACCTGACACATGGTGTCTTATCTCTGGCAGACCAAGAAAGAACAGCAGAGAGGCTTTGAGAGAGATATTTGGGTACTCGGAATTCTGTGGAGAATTCTGCACATGTCAGAGCTGAAGAGCTTCAAAGCATAAAAGGTGCAAACCATTTGTGACTTGCAGGAGGCCAGTTCAGAACTTTTAGCCTCTAGGCACTCTCTTGCCACTACTGGGATGTTCTCAGGTTTTAACTCTTTCTGTTTTTCTGTTTGGGCACAAGCAAATAAAGTCGTATCTGGCCTTCAAGAGCAACCTGGACCTGATGCACAGCTAATAATTCCTGACACAACAAGCACAAATCATGTGTCCTGAAGAGTTTTTACCTGCACTCTTCTGTACAAACATAAAGGTGCTGGCAGGTTCGCAATGAATAGAACAAAACACCCCAAATCTCTAGTTTATTTGTTAACTTTAATCTACTAAAAACATAAAAATCAATTACAACATATTTTGAAAAATAACTAAACCATGTTGTATTAGAGAACATCACTGTTTCCCCCTAGTTTTCTCAATTTTTTATATCTGAATATCACACTTGATTTTTTGACTTGCAGTGAAAAATGCTACACTATTCTTTCTATATTCCCCCCATATTATAAAAATTGGAGATATTTGTGGCATTTTCCATGAAAGAATGAGGAACTCCTAAATGCCTAAAAATATTAAGTTCCTGATTTAAAAATAATGAGAAACAATTACAATTACTTGCAGCAAAAATAGTCATTGAGAGATTTATAATGCAGAAACACTGACAGTTAAATCATATTAATAGAAATTAAATGTACAGTACTGAATGCAAACAAATATACAAAAAAAGAACAAATTTAATCAGACAGCAAGAATTCAATATTTCTAAAAGTATAAGAAAAGACATAAACATCAACACAGAAAATGGAAAATCTGGATATCTTTCAAAGAGAGCTTTGACATATCTTGGGAAATACTCAAGATGTTCACATGACTCAAGATGTACCACAACTGTTATTCAGCTTCCTGGAGAGCAACACAATATTTGACTTCTCTTAACATAAAACAATATAAAAGAACAAGACATAAAACATGAAATCAATCAAAGTTATTGATGTTTGATTTCAAACTTAAAGTAACCAAATTTCACTGGCAGCATTCACATTGCTAGCATAAAACTAGATAATGCAGGAGTAAATAAAGAAAGTAATCAACCATGGTTTAACATTCAAACATGTTAGCTTAAATGTGAAATGGGTCTTTTTGTGAAACCATTGATACCGGGGGTCTAACTTTGGAGCTTTTATTTTAACTAAAGGCTCTTGGATCTTTTACAAATTTTAATTATTTTAAACACTCTGTAAGCATTTGATCATTATCAGTTTTATCAAAACTCTACTCTGATTTTTAATTTTACAGAAATTTAGCTGATGGGTAACACAATGAGATTACAATAAATTTACTGCTACTGAGTCAATAGCAAAACTCCAACCAACTTTGAGTCATCATTTTCCGTCTGTTCCTGTGGTTTTGCTTATACCTATTTTTAGTATAAACTACTAACTCATACAAAAGATATTATCTATTAATGGGTAATGTCTATGATTAGAGAGTTAACATTAAGCACAACCATATAGCTTAACTTAATGTTTTCTTACTCCTTAACCATGTGAAGTACTGGGAGGCAGAATGTGGCCACAAAATCCTAAACAGTTTCAGTGGGAGTTTTACCTCAGCTAGTCCAGGTCCAGCAACATGTGTGACCAGGGTTTTCAAAACTCTGGGCACTCAATGGCTTCCAGCTGCACGGTTTGAAAAGTTGGAGATTTAAACAGTAAACAAATTAAAATAAGAACTCCTAATTACTGGTCCCTTCAAAGTATCTGGAGATGTGAACTAGTGGATGCCTTGCACTTCTAAAAGTCTTAGCTGGTCTATTTGGAGCACAAAATACAGTGGTGCAAACGTGAAAATCAGCAGTGCTGACCAAGCATTTTCTATGCACATCTACCAAGCAGGGTTTTCAGATAAGCAAGAAGCAGGAATCAATAATAAACGAGATTTAGAACGTTCTTCTTGGACAGAGTTTTTCATCCAATTTCACATTCTGTATACCCTCAAGCTCCCGTATTTCAGGTGTGCAGGGAATGTGAAATCAGTTCTCTGTTGTATACTTCACAAATCATCCTCCCACACAATCAACCTATTTATACCCTGTTAATATTCCACACTGGCAACATCATGCCCAAATCCTCTTCCATCCCACTGTTTTCCATTTCATTAATTACAAAGCTATTTTCAAAAGCCAGCACAAAACTGAAAATTAATATAAACAGTTTCCAAAGGAATATAGATAGAGCTGGACTGGCTGTTTTCTTTTTGTTTGTAAATTGTTTTTGCCACATTATACTAACTTGCAGAGCTGCCCTACAGAATCTTCACCTGAGTTTTAAACCTTTGGTTCAGTTTTCTTACTTGGACTCAGCTTCATACTTATTTACAGGAAAGGGTGCTGTATTTCCATCTTCATTCGACTTCATTATCAGTTTAATTTATTTTCATAATGCTTTGCCAAAGCTACTACTTAAACACGACAATTTAGAAATTCTGTTTGACAGTTCCTTTCTATTTGATATATGCATAACTCAAAAGCATAAAATGCTTGGCCATTTTTAAGCTTCCCTTAAAAATGTGATGACATCTAGACTGTATATCCTTGTATATTCTCCACTACCCACTGCCACCTACTGCAGAATTAGGAGCAATGCAAATAGACCTACTTTTGAAAAACTCTGAAGTTGAATTGTAAATATAAACTTAAATGCTTAGCGTATAATCTATGCAGATTTATGCAGCGATATATATGCATTATGGACTATTTTAGACCTGAGCTCCGTAGAATAGTTAGAATAACAAATGGTTAAGCAGTGTTAGCTTAAATCTGAAAGCTAAATTGTTCTTCTGAACAGGTGTCACTTTTTTCCATGAATAATTAGTTGTACTGTTTCTAAAACATTTGTATAAATTACTGGGTTTTGTTTTATGTTTATTTTTCCATTTAAAAATCCTTTGAAGTAGTCAACCTTTTTGTGCTTCTTTAGGGTTTAATGCATTTGATCTCTGAAAGGCAATTGCAAATCAGAAACCACCCCAGCTAAGACAGAGGGCCTTTAAAACTACTTCAGCCCCATCTTTTTATCAGGTGAATTACTTCCTAGGACTTAATGCCAAATGCCATAAGTTATGTAAGCATATATGTAATTTTAGGCTTATTTTTCATATCAAAGAAACAAAAATCAAATTTGCTGAGAGTTAGACAGCAATTTAAATTGCAATTTTTTTCAGCATTTCAATGATAAGCTTTTAGAAGCACAGCAATGAATTTAACACATTTATCTATGTTAAGCTTATTTTCCTTGACATTTTTTTGGTAATACATTATATTAAATTGAAATTATGTGGTAAAATGGATCTTCTTAGTCCACAAACCTGTAAGTTGTGTTACATTCTGGATTTTTTTTACTCTTCAAAACCATCAAAAATTAATTGATTTCTAAGTCAGTGATTTTCTATAAGGGATGTATTCTGCCAGGTATAAAGACACAACAGATTACTTTTTCATTTCTGGTCTTCATGATGGAATACATATCAGTTATGACTTTCTGCAAAATATGTTTTTGTTTTTAGCTACTTTTCCAGTGTAAAAAAATTTAAGGGAGATTTTTTTCTTGCACATTTAAGAAAATTATATGCTCAGACATAACACTGGCAGAATAATTGTCAATCACATAAAGAATATCTGCATTAAAGCTGCTGCTTCTCTTTAACGCCTACATGACTACATCACCAGTACCTTGGGTAGGAAATAGCTGTACACCAAAGTTTCTTAACCATAAATTGGTACTAAAAATTCCTTTTACATAGAAGAAAAAATATTTGTTTGATTCCAGAAACTAATAGGTTTTTAAACAATGCTTGATGGGACAAAACGAGATGTGTTATAAAAACTTTCCTTGAGAGTTCATAATTACATGTTTGCTATTATTATAGATGCCTATAGCTTTAAAATAAGTCATAAAACAACTCCCTATATCTTATATTCTTATCTATATTTTTATTACAGATTTGAAACCATTAAACTATTTAATCTGGTTGCTGTTTCGTCTTGGACAAAAGTTTTGCTTGGAAAGAAGAAAGAGTATGCTCTAAACACAAAATTTTCTTTTATTCAAGAGCACAGAACTAGTAAAGGCTACTTAATAGATTTGAGAAATGTTAGACTACACTAACTTGAAAGAAACAAGAACATGTACACTAAATTTTAATCCCACTGGGCTCAATGAAAACTTTCCTCTTAACATCAAAGAGGTCAGGATTTGGCCTTTATGTCAACATTAACCCCAGTACCTCAGCTTTCCCACTGGACTTGGCATAAGCAGTACTTCTGCTGAATGCATGTGGTAACTGTATATGTTTTTGTGCTTCACACATCAGAAAATTGTAAGGATCATGCATGAGGATGGATTATTTTGTTTTTACTGAATGTTTCAAAATAGGTATTTTAATTTTTTTACTATTACTTTATTGTAATCTTCACAACACTTTACATTAACAAACATTAACACAATACTGAGTCTAAATTTACAGAAATATGTGACCACCATTCTCATTGGACATCCACAATTTCTCTGGGCAACCTGTTCCAGTGCTTCACCACCCTCACTGTAAGGAATTTCTTCCTGATATCTAATCTAATCTAATCTAATTCCACTGCTCTTTTCATGAAACGTGACCAGAAGGGCCAGAACTCAAGATTGTCTTCCTCCTTCCTCAGACATTTTTCCCATTCCTGAAGCTAAAACTTAATCTCTGGAGACTTTGGCCTATTCCCACCCACCTGTCTTTTAATTGCATCCATTTGATTCTATTACACAGCACTTTGGTGACTAAATAACTCCAGTGTGAGGACTGTTGTAGGGGAAGATGGATGAAGAATTCCTACTCTCACCCTGGGAATGGATACGTTCCTTTCTGTGGATCACTTTCTGGCTGGTTACCCTCAGTAAAACCCAACATGACTAATTTTTTTTTCCAATTTGTTGCCATGGACTCTGTCCAGTGTTTTACACATCCTGAGGAGTCAGAGTGGTTGTGAAGAGAAATTAAGGAAACTCAAAGAATGCCTTTATAAGTGGGGATCAAGGGCTCTTTCTCCCTTTCGTTTTAAACATGCTCATTCCAGTACCTAAATGGGACCTACTGGAAAGAGAGTGAGTACAGCAATAGAACAAGGAGTAATGATATTAAACTGATAAAGGGTGGATTTAGATTAAATATTCAGAAGAAGCTCTTTACTGTGAGGGTGTTCAGGTGCTGGTACAGGTTTTCCAGAGAAACTGTGGATGCCCCATCCCTGGAAGTGTTCAAGACCAGGTGGGATGGGGCTCTGAGCAGCCTGGTCTAGTGAGAGGTGCCATGGCAGAGGGGGTGCAATGAGATCATCTTTAAGGTCCATTCCAACACAAACCATTCTATAGTTTTATAACCCACAGTTTAAATTTACTTCCTACATCAACCACACCTCTTCTCTGTGACATCATTTCTCCCCAGTTTGGATACTCAGTTCATCTATTTTTTCAAGCAAAGAGTCATTTTGGAAAAAAAAAAAAATTCCTACCCTGACTCAAACTGATTTTTTTTCCTGTGTTTGCCTTTTAAATAAAATTTGAATTTGAGTTTTACTGATTTTTAATCATATATGGATAAAAATGTTAAAATGAAAAGTCTTTATGCATACAAGTTTAATTTAGAATCACATTAAATAAATTTTGAATTTCAAGTAACAAGTCTGCCAAACTGTTTGCAGAGATTTTGATGATCAAGAGGGGTACAGTATAACATGTATATAATATACAGGATTCCTATGTCTATCCACTATTCTTCATCCCTTTACAGACTTTGAAACACAGTATTTTCATAAAATGACTCAAAAAATGGTAACGCGCTTAATGAATACAAACTGCATGATAAAGACATTAAAGTATATAACTTTTTAAATATATTCCTCTCAAAATAACTAAAAACATGGTGGAATCTCAAATGTTCAGGGATTGTGTTCATAGAAAGCCTTAAGTTAATAAGTAAGGTATAGACACAAAGAACAAAAACTTTTAGGATACAAGCTAATACAAACTACCCAGTCATGCCTAACTACCAGATAGCAATAAGTTTCAATGCATTTATTCTGACTCTTGTTTATGAAGGTCTTGGCATTCCACTGAATTTGTCCCCTCACTATTTGGAGAACTCAGTTTTGTATAAGACGTGGCCAACTATGAGCACTGCAACATTGCTCTTTTGGGGACTTCTTTTTCAATTCACAGAATAGAAGTTATAATTCCAGTTATTTTCTAACCTGGAGCTTTTAGGAAAGGGAAACCACGTAATAGTTAATGCCTTCCTTCTCCCTCATGTCTGTCTTGGGCACTTGCCTGTCTGGGACTCAGGCAAAGAAAAAGCTGCTCTGCCCTTTGGGGTTAGATAACACCTCACATCTCACTGAATGGGAAATTGAGAAGCTGAGTTCAGGTTCTCTTGATTGGCAAATGGAATTTAAGATTAGGTTCTCCTCAGTATACAACATATATTTAATTATAAAATGCAGAGATGAGAAACAGACTCATCATTTTTTTGTGTTTCACTTATTTAAAGATTGAGTGTAGCACGGTTGGCTGTATTATTACATATGCATTTAGGCTTTCTGGGGCTGCCATAATTTCCTTCTGAATTTCCTCAGGCCTCATCACTGGGGATCACATTTCTACTCTGTCCTTTCTTCTTTTTTCACCCCCACCACAGCCTTAATCAGAATAACTGAATTGACCAGACAACAGCTTGGTTTCAGAAAGTGCAAACTGACCACTGTATTTCAGATTCCTCATGCCCAGGTCATATCACAGGGAAAATAGCAAGAACATTTCTGAGTCAAGATGGAAATACTAACAACAGCTTGACCATTCTTCTGTGATATGGATAAAGATTTCTCAGGAACTATACAGAAGAATCTTTTCTTCCTATTGATTATTAGTTGCCTTCTTCAATCAATATAGGAAGCTTTCTATATGCTAGGCTATCCTTGTTTTAATCAATGAAAATTGTCATGCATAAGTTACTTTTACAGTGTGTAGTTGAATATCAGATACAGACTGAAATAAGGGCTAGAAAAAGACAATTAATATGTCTATGAAAGGTGAGATCCATAAGAAAATAAAAAATACAAAGCAAAGCAAAAAAACCCTTAATTAGGTCTGAGTTTGACTTCTGCCTTACTCTCTGCCATGCTGCTTAGATCTGAGCTGAATATATATTTTCAGACTTAATATAATTTTCTACAAAAATTCTTAATATTACATCCTGGAGTTCTGCTTTTTTAAAAGAAGATTTTTCTCAACAGCCCATGTTAATAATACAGCTTACTTTTTCCCTTGTGCAATACTTGAGTTTATCAGATAAAATCAAAACCGTTGACTATGGAAATACTGAAAGATGCATTTCATAACCTAGCAACAAATTATTCCCACTAACATCTCTCAGCAAGTAAATGTTAAGCTGAATGTAGCTGCTTGGCAAAAAAAAAAAAACAAAACCAAAATGATCAGAGGCATTAAAAAGGCATAGGCATATAGTTTAGTTGAGAAAAATCAGAAAATTTCTAAAAACCCTTGGATCTGCTTTTCATTCTCCAGTGAACAGAGAAACTGATACATGCATGGAATATCATCTTTGCTCCCAGGTCTCCTGCCTCTCCCAGAGCCCACAGTCCTCGTCACCTGCTCACCAATACTTAAAATGTAGGTATTGAGAATATATCAGCCCCTTCACATGAGCACGCTGGCTGTATCATGACAGTGATCCCGAGTGTGTGCATTGCTGAGACCTGAGCTTGATGCAAGGTATTTCTGATCTCAGATGTACTCATCAGGTGATAATCTTTACTGGATGTGAGAATACTTCCCTGAGATAAAGAAAGATAAATCTACATTTAGCTAGTTATGGTGGCCAGCTCTAAAAGGAGCTACCTATAAAATTAGTAATAGCACCAATGAAAACTTGCAATTTTTCTAGCCTTTCTTTTGCATGTATATTTACTAAAACACATACCTGAGGGACGTGGTATGTTTTTTTTTAAAAAAAACCAAGCTTCTCCTCTCAGATGAAAGCAAGAGAGAACTGAAACCAACTCATGGCTTGCAATCCTCACTCATCCTGGAATAAAAATGCATGTTTTCTGGTTGGCAGTACTTTGCAGTTCAAAATTCAAGAATACAGTAGATAGAGCTGACAATGAAGTAAATGTTTTATGACAACTGGAATCTATTATACTTTAAGTGTGAGTAAGGTTGCAACTTACAGAAAAAGTGCCTTGCATTAGAAACCTTATACAGTTCATTTAAAAGCACATAATCAGATGGTCCAGCAAGAAACATGGATCTCATCAGCAAGGATATTTTGCATTTGGTTTGCCAGTTGATCTTCTCCTAGAGGCAGGTTCAAGCAAACTTGCTTGATTTCACATTGTTAGTCTTAATTACAACCTGAAATGCAGGACAGAGGTAAAGGGGGGAAATGAGTCGAGGGTGAGGAGAGAACAGGACTCGTGCCTTCAGTGTTTGGATTGATTTGTAGTGCAAAGATACAAATCTCTTGGTGCCTTTGCAAAGGATTTTTTGCCACTTTCAATCTTGTAGCATGCATATCAGGAGTCTCTGAGAAGCCAGCCAGCAGGATGAGGTTCTGGGGTAATTACAGGTCAGGAATCAGTGGCAGCCCTAACAGCTGGCTGTTGATTAAAGAGGAAACTCAAGCCCTGTACAGAGGGCCTGAAAAAAGAACTATACAAGACTTCAAACAGTGCTTGAGCCTTGAACAATGTGACTGCACATTTGTAGAGCCAACTTCTACAACAGCAGTCTCTTGTAGAGCAAACCAACCATTCCTTGCACTTCTTGCACTGATGGGCAACTAAAGGCCTGAACTTGATCATGACACTCAAATTTTTTTTTTTTTAGTAAATGAAAAATAAATAATACTTTTTAGGACAAAATGTTTGACCAAATGATGAATCTGAGATGTTGTTTTGCAGAACTTTTCTAACAGAGAAATAAAAATCTAATGCCATTTCTTGTTCTACCCTGTGTTAATACTACTGCATTCATTTATCTTGGCATCTAGAGAGCAGAACCTAGTTTCTAATTTTTTTCTAATCTGTTCATCTGTTTTCTAATCTGTTTTTTCTATTTTTTAATCTGTTCATCCAGGAGTAATTTTATCTTTGAAATACATGTTCAAGTTCCTCCATACAGAAAGAGAAGAAGCAAAAATGTAAACACTTCCTACTATTTCCAGATAGTAGAGCAGAAGCTGGAAGTGATAAATGATACCCAGAGTATGGAGTGCTGTACATGCAGGTACCACGATGAACAACTCACAGACTTTATAAACATAATTCACAAAGGGCAATTACTCACTGACAATAAAAAAGTAAATCATCAAAAGAGCCAGGATTAGGTTTTCTACTCAATTGCCTTTTCCATGAGGTCATCATGCCTCTTCATAAATCGCCCACAGCTAACAATGGAATTGAAATAGGATATGAAAATTATGGATTTCTTGTAGTAATGATCTCCATCTGCAAACCAAAGTACCAGTTCCTTTGCAACACATTTCAGAAAAGACCTTTCAAATAACGTTTTATATTCTATCAAACCAGATAAGAACTAACCAGAAATGCAGCATAAGTGACAGCATGTAGTGAAGCATATTCTATAAACTGATCTTAGAATTCATATAGAAGACATTTTAATTTGCTCTTTTGTAAAAGACTTAGGAATCAAACATACAGAGTAACAGGAAGGTAGCGGGGCACTTCACTGGCCCAGGGATAAAACCACGCATTTGTAACCGGTGGGCACAAAAACATTCTGCTGAAAACTATATATATTAATGTTTTATGTGCATGGAGTCTGAGAAAGAGGGATAAAACACTGCATTAATGTTATAGATTAACTTGACAAGACAGCTGATCCCATTGTGCTCACATTAAGTGAATATGAGGTTCACTGAATGTTAAAACAAGAGAAGGAATTATTTCCTGTAGAGACTGCACAGATAAATCCTGGTCAATTATTACCCTTGCATGTGAAAGCAATCTCTTGAAATGATATACAAGTTGTATTTTCAATTTTCTTTAATTTTTACCTGACACTGATTTTATTAACTAATGTTTAAAGTCCACTTTTTTTAGGTATTTTTGTAATAGTCCAGCAAGTAAGTAAGACCAGGGCAGGGACTGCCCCCCCTGTACTGGGCACTGGTGAGGCCACGCCTTGAGTGCTGTGTCCAGTTTTGGGCCTCTTGTTATAGGAAAGAATGAGGGGCAGGAATGAGTCCAGGGATGGGAAATGGAGCTGGTGAAAGCTCTGGAGGGTCCTGTGAGGAGCTGCTGAGGGAGCTGGGGGTGTTGAGTCTGGAAAAAAAGCAGTCCCAGTGGTGGCTCTATCACTCTCAACACCTGAAAAGAGGATGAAGCAAGGTGGGTGTTGGCCTCTTCTCCCAGGAAACGAATGTCAGGACAAGAGGTCACAGCCTCAAGATGTGCCAGTAGAGGTTCAGATTGGATATCAGGAAAAATTTCTTCACTGAAAGGGTTATCAAGCACTGAAATGGGCTGGCCAGGGAAGTTTTGGAGTCACTGTCCATGTCAGTGCCATGGACTAGTTGACATGGTAGTGATCAGTCAAAGGTTGGACTTGATGATCTTGGGGGTCTTTTCCAACCTCAGTGATTTTATTCTACTTTTCATATTTTGTGTTATCAGAATGAGAAAATGGGAAAATCACAAGTAAAATTGTATGTGTGAATTAAACGGGTTTGAAACTTCCAAGTAAGTAAAATAATAAAGACAAACCTTAAATAACTATTTTTTACAAGTAATGATCTCCATCTGCAAACCATCTCGTTTCAAGTTCCTTTAGAAACGAGATGTGATGACTAGCAAGGTCACTTTAGAGAGTGGATTTATATAATCTCTATTTGTTAACTACTAAACTTTTTCATATACACACTTTTCATAGTCACAATGATATGAATTATTTCCCTTTGACTTATTGTCATCACATTTGGATATTGAGAATTCTTCAGTCATGTATGCTTAGTTTTAATTTTTCTTGTGCACATCATCCAGTGAGATTACACATGATTGTGGAGCTAGGAATGAGCTATTTTTGTGGTCATATATCTACTCTTAACTAATACTTTCTTTTGATATTTTAACAACACAACAGGGAAAGTAATTACCACATAACCTTGGAAATAAGTATTTTAAAAGAAAATGCTTGTAAATTTCTTCCTGAAATAGTCTACCCAGTATTCCAGCTAGAAGCTAGAATGAAATGCTTCAGACCTAGACAGTAAAGCTGGTTTGGAAAAGAATCATAACTTTTCTGTATTTTGGCTAACTTAATAGCCAAAACAAACAAACAAAAAATCCAAACAACCCTGAAATTGTTCAAGAACTACTGCACCAACTGGATGGGCTGAAGGGGCCCAATGGGATTTATCCCAGAGTACTGAAAGAGCTGGCAGATGTCTTTGTGGGACCTCTGTCCATTACTTTTCACCAGTCTTGGGAGTCTGAAGTGGTCCAAGTCAACTGGAAGCTGGAAAATGTTTTCCCAATTTTCATCAAGATTAAGAAGGAAGACCCTGATAATTACAGGCCTGTCTGTGCCTGGTAAAATTTTGGAGAAAGTTATTCCAGGAGTTATTTGAGAGACAATACCATCACTGAAGAAAGCCAACATGTGTTCAATAGGGGAAAGTCAGGCTAAATTAACTTAATTTCCTTTTATGACCAGGTCACCCATTTAGTTGACCAAGAGAAGTCAGTCCATGTGGTGGGTCAGTAAAGATTTTGATGCTGTCTCTCAGAGTAACCTGCTGGACAAAATGTCAAGTGCTCACAGCTAGGCAAGTCCAAAATATGTTGGATGAACAATTGGCTGACAAGTCAGGCTCAAAATGTTTTAGTAGGCTGGCAGACAGTCAGTGGGGTTCCCCCAGGCTCAACTTCAGGGCTAGTGCTCTTGAGTGCTTTTATAAATAGTCTGGGTGCAGGAATTGAGTGTACATTAGGTGGATATAGCTACGACGCTGAAGCAGGAGGAGCTGTGGACTCCACTAAGGGCAGAGAGAGGTCTTCAAAAGAGACCTAGATAGACTAGAGAGCTGGGCAGTCAATAACCATAAGAACTGGAACAAGGGCAAGGGCTGGATTCTCCAAGGTGTAAAGAAGACACAGACAGGCTCTTTTCTGTGGTGTCCAGTGACAGGGCAAGAGGCAAAGGGCACACACTGAAACACAAGAGCTTCTGAACAGCATTTGAACATTGGGAAAAAATTCTTTACTGTGAGGGTGACTGAGCACCAAAACAAGTTAGCAATAGAGGGGTGGAGTCTCCACCCTTGGAGATACTAGAAAACCATCTGGACACTGAGCAGACTGCTCTAGGTAGGCCTGCTTGAGCAGTGGGGTTGGACAAGGTAAATTCCTGAAGTTCCTTTCAACCTCAAACATTCTGTGATTCTGGAACTGAGTGAGAACTGAAATGAACACTACTGTTGTCATTTTAGTAGAATTATGCAGTGAAAATTAAAACCACCAAGCTCATAACAATGCACAGATTTTTCTTTGAGCCCTTATAGTGAAAATACAATGGAAGTTCCAATGAAAAACTTAAATGTATAATCAAAGATGATCTCTGGCATTGAGATGAAGGATAACTCAGTTCAGATCTTCAGCAACAGGTTATAGATCTGATATTGGAAAAAAACATTTCATATTTTAATCTCTTCTTATTATTTTTTATTGGCAAAATATAGACAATTCATTGAGAGCAATTAGAATTGATTTTGCATCAGTTTGTATCTACAAAGACTTGAAGTATTTTAACAGGAACAGAATAATATCCCATTTTTCAATTTCAAAATTCTAAATCAAAAAATGTAAACAATTCCTCCAAAAAAATGAGGCTGGAGATCTTGCTTGTGTTGTGTAATCAGGTTCAAAATGTGGTGCATGTTTAATACTCCCTTTCTTGGATATGACTTAACAAGCTATGCAAAGACAAAACAGACAGAAACTAAAATGGTTTCACAATAGAGGAGAAGGAAACAAGCTGCTATAACCTTTTTATCTACAGCTATTTCTAATGCTCCTCAGCAGCCATGGGAGGGAGCAGACAAGGTCTTGAGTTTCACATGGGTCAGCTGCATTTTCCATAACAAAATCTTCAGAATAACAATAAAAAAAGTCGTGGAAAATAACAGACAAATAGTGCAGAACTTGATATATGGAAGCATTTATATGCAAATGAACAAATTATAGATTTATATTGAACAAAGGTTAAAAAAGGGAAAGATAAATGAATTGACAGCCATAATTGCTATATGCAAGGAGAAAACAGGATACTGGTTTCACTATGCAAACAAAATCATGCCTATGCTTGGGACTTTCACTGATTTATGAAAAAATATCACTACCATATGGTTTTAAAGTAAATTCATCTTTTTAAGTCAACTGCTTGAAATTAATTGATGTTTGCAATTCAAAAGGTATCTAATCCTACCTGCATTCTGCAGGAGACGGCCTTATTTCAGTGATGGAATCTGATTTATGTGACAGCCTCAAATGCAGCCCTGATAGCCCAGCCCTTAACCTGACTCTGCTGTTGCTTTGTCAGGGAGGCACTGCTTAACACTTCGTAAGGGAGCTTTGTCTACCTGAGACAGTTTGTCAGCCCAAAGAAAACCTTACACACTTAGCTGAAAAAACACCTTACTCTTTCATGGGAACGCCTACATCTGTGCTCCGGAGGTGACAACCTATCTACCTCTAATTGCCTGACAACTCCACAGAATGGAATACCTAATGTTTGTCACAACTTCCTGCTATCCTTCCTGATATTACACAAGATTAAAGGAAAATTAAAAGTATAGATAGTTTAAGAAACTGATGCATAAACACTTTAATGACAATAAGAAATGCAGATTACCAGCTGACATACTATGAAGTGAGACAAAGCCAAGGAGTTCCATCATATTTCATATTAAGGAAAGGAAATGTATCTTTATCCAAATAATTCCTTTTAGAGGTGTGCGCTACTACATTTCCACTGTTGTATGGCAGGCAGGCTCTCAGCAAGAAAAGATCTGAGTACCAAACCAACCTTCACAACTCCCTGTTGATGTATTAAAATAAAATTTTGCTCCACAGTTCAGCTAGGCAAAGTTGAGTCTTGCATTTCCAATATACTCTGAGGTTGACTGTTCAGCTCAATTAGGTTGAATTTGCACAGGGTCCAAAGATTTGCTGTTGTCCCATAACTATTAATGCAGTTGTTATGCTATTATGAATAGTTACACTGTTATAATTTGGCAGGTGAGCCAAAGCCATTTTCATACAAGCCAAACTTCCAAAAGTACTTCAATGATCTGGGTAATATCTGCAGTGCTGCTCTATGAGACAGACTTCAACAAAGCCTAATACATCTCAACAAGACTCTAACTTGTAAACAAGCTAGAAATGATAGCCTGGAGCTAGGTCATTGTTCCCACTAAATCAAACAGTGTCTGCTTAAATATGTTGTCACAAAATATTTTTTTACTGTCCAAGCTACCTACAGTCTCTAGATGTGGTTAAAGACCAAACGGACTGGACACTCAAAATGCCTCTCAGGATCTCATCATTCCATTAAATTTCCAGTGAAAATTAGACATATAGAGATAAGGGATAGGAAGATAAGAATAGAGTATTTGTAACAGATCAAAAAGAGAAGTACATAGAGCACTTTTTCCTAACTTTCCCTGTTTTCTAAGATTTCAGTATCACACTCAGAGGCTGATACTTATATTCAGAAATAAAATTACTCCTGTAGATAGAGAGATGTTTGGATTAGTTTCCTAATTCACAGTAATTCTGCTGTGTTTTATTGTTGCTTAGTTTTGGAGTTCTTGACAGGGTAACCATTCAATGTGAATTACAGAAGTCATTTACAGACAGAGAACTGGAATTGCCATTACCTTTTTGTCACCAATTGCATTAATCCCTGAACTATGGTGCCTTGACCCTTTCTGCCATGCCTCCATTACCTACAGATGAATTAGAAGTTCATCTCTGCAAAGGGGTTCTTGTCCAAAAGGAAAGGAAAATGCTGCCATACACAAACTGCCCTGGCATAAGAAGTAGGAGATGAAGCCTCAGAGAGCTTCTGTTGGAAAAGAGAATTGTTGCCCACTTTCTGAACAAGTATTCTAAACAATTTGCACTGCTGTAAAAAGGAGGGCAATATCAGCATCACTGCATTTCCTTTAAAAGGAAGGAGCAAGATTGGATCAATTCCCTGAAAGAATGCCTGGAGTCACCTATTTTCAGCAAAGATGAAGTCTGTGATTCCCAAGGGAACTGAGATTGGCTGTGAGCCTGACTTGGGACCTTGAAAAGTACATTTTATTTGACATTCCCCATTTAGATTCCACAGTTATAATTTATACCATTAGTTGTTTCTTAATCCAAGAGATATAATTTATAACATAGGTTGTTTCTTTATTCGTGTGTTTCCATCATGATATGCCAGCCTTTCTCATCCAGTGTGGGAATACAAGTGAGTTGCTATTCTCAACACATATTTGTGACTTTGGTCAAAGTCAGAGTATTTTGTTTCCTTTAAAATGCCAACACTAATCAGTCATTAAACCAGTTAAAATAAAAAATTCCATGGCTTTCAGTATTAGTATTAAAACAACTACTGAGGGTAAAGAAGCAGCAGCTTTTTAAATTAAAATGTAAAAGGCATCTGCATAAGTAGTGACATTTGCTGCTGGTATGAGAATCCACTGATTCTGGTGAAGACACCTGAAAAAAATTAGGTCCAAAATGTTCATCTGTTTCAACCTCCCAGGTCACTCTGGTAGAGAATTGATTATGGTCTGTGCTTAATTACAGAATATTGTCTGACATAAACTGAAATCAAACCTTTGTACATCTCTGTTAACTAATGAGATAGAGCAGATACATTTACTTCCCTCTCTTGATTTTAGTCAGATGTTGGAATGAATTTTTAAAGCAACTGCTAAAGTAAATAAAAGTGAAGAGTTGACTGATAAGGCCACACTGAAAGAATCCATTGGGAATATCAGCACCAGACTGGGTGGAACATCACTTACAATTCTGACCCATATTTGGTATAATAGTTAATCCTGTCCCTCTGTTTGAAAAACACAGCTCTCATCCATCTACCATGAATTTAACTGAGAAAGGAAAGGAACTGGGTACTATGTAAACAAATAACCTTATGAAATAGAGATCTTGAGATAGAGACATTCACCTGTCAGTTCTGGCAGGGTTTACTTTCATGGGTTTAGTAACTGATTTTTCTAATTGTGGATTGTTTCAAATATGTCTTGAGATAAACAAGTGTTAGTGGCATATGTCATTGCTGCTGTGCTCTTCCTGAAATTCACTGAAATTAACTTGTGACTTAACTGCTTCATAATAACAGAATTTCCCACTTTCTGAGCAAAAATGTGCACAGTAGAACATACTTTCCTATTATGAATTTTCTTTTGTACTCTGAGGTTTATGACACTGTTTAGGATTTGACCAGTCTGTACCTTTCCCTGTCTTTATCCAACAGAAGTTAATAGAAACTACTCCATTACAAAGTTTTGAAGGCTTAAAAAACGCTGCAGGAAACAAATACTTTATGAAAAAAAGAAACTCTGGCGACAGTTTTCTTTCCAAAAACATCTGATAGAAAACGTGTTTATCAGCCCTAGTGTGTATTTATAAGCTAAAATAATTAAAATACAATATCAATTAAAGAAACAGATGTAGATGTGGGAAAGGGCTATAGCATATGTTTAGAATCATGTGAGCATGTTCCTATTTGTGAAAGATACTCTGTCAACATTTTTTTAAATGTAAAGCCAGCATTTCAACCACAACTATTAAATGTGGCTACAGTCAGAAAAAGTTACTAGGCAAAACTCTTATTCAGTAGATCTGTTCTCCATATGTAGTCAGTCCAAATGTACTCACTTAAGTGATAAAAATAAATTGTTACCATTTTTTACTCCTGTTAGTTCTGTACAGCCAAATACAGTTAAGAGGAAGTGAGCTGTATTCTATTTTAACTCCTGCACCACCACCAGATGATCGAGATGTCGGATCTGTATTATTGATGATACCATACAAGCCAGAAAGCACACAGCTTGACTGTGCAGGAAGACATGATGCAAAGGATGTGGTTTAATTAGGCAATGGCTTTATTAACTCATCTGGCAGCATTACCCAGCAGTATGTCACACAGAGCAGGTCATCGCTCTTTCACTGATTGTTCCAACCTATCTTGGAGATTGCTGTCAACTTTCCCTCCTTCCAGACTAATTCCAGCTGTTTCTGGGGCCTCATCATCTCTCATCTGAACTCTCATGGATGGTACCTGCTTGGTCCACTGTGACCTTTAAACAGGTAGACAGAGGCTCCAAACCATTGGTCTTGATCAAAGTGTGTCAAGGAGTAAGGTTTGATATTTTCTTTGCCATAGACCTCATGGGAAGCAGCAAACAGCACATTCATAGAAAGTGAATTACTGAGGGCTTCCTAACTCAAAAGAGCAATACAAGAACTAAATATGATTTCCCATTGGTTGTATGTTCAAAACTTCCTTACCTATAGATATCAAACAAAACTTTTAGATTTCACTTGGCAAACAGGCACTAGGAAATAGATTTATTTCTCTGTGTGAAGGTGAGTGAACATTAGCACAGGCTGCCAGGGAGGCTGTGCAATCTCCATCCTTGGGGATATGCAAAATTTGTCCGGATATGGTTGGAGCAGGGGGTTGGGCAAGATGACCTTCAGATGTCTCTTCCAGCCTCAACTCCTCTATAATTCTGAGTGCAAACATGAATTGGGTGCTAAGTGGCAAAATACATACATTGCCTCACAGACAAGTTGCCACTCTCAATTTTCAATTTTATGCTTTCCCCAGACTTCAAGAAACTCAAAATGCACACATTATCATTGCAATTAGAATTCCTGATGAATTATCAACCTTTTGTATGGATAATGGAATGCAACTGGCAGCAGCATGGTAAAATTAGCAGCTGGTCAGAAGTAGCTTGACGGATCAAGAAAACACAAGTAAACAAAAATTCACACAGAAAATCAAAAATCAAATCTTGTGACAACCAACCTTGTCATATGCCCCAACCTCACATACTATGCTTGGAAAAATTTTTTTCTTCCTCTCTATTGACTATTTGTGTGTGTATAGATATAGATTTATTTTTTTTTTTGCTTTCAGCTTTTTGATATCCATAGGAAAATATTGCAAGCACTAGTTTGGTGTTTGAAACTGGTATTTAGAAGCCAGCTTCATATGCAGCTCTGCTGCTTCCCTCATGACATATAAAAAAACCACAGTAGCTACAATATGCTTCCACATGCTTAAGATGGTTTGTGTTTAACTTGCTGTATTTTCAATGAGGTACATTTAAAAGAAGAGGATGCCTGGCACCACATGCATAATTTTGATGAATAGACAAAACATTCTCATCTGAAGTATGCTCACTTTATTAAAAAGGGTAATCTAATCTTAGCCTTTATTCTGTTAAATCAGTCATGTGTGACCCATTACTAACCCACTAACATGGAATGTAACTCGAGAGCCAAAGAATTATTCCCACCATATTGCTTATCAGAGAACTGAAAAATAGGTATATACTATATTTTCTTGTTTAATCATTCCCATTGGTGATTTATTGGCAAAGACAGTACATTTGTACATCTCTCTGAGCCTCACTCTTCATCTGTTAATTCTAATTATCTTCTTTCTATGTTTGCATCTTTAACATGCTTTATTTGTGTACATACATACAAAGCCAGCATGGCACCAAAGAAACATAAAAAACTATTTAGTGACTACCCAAGCAAAAAAGTCTGACACTGGAGGAAAGCCTGGCACAGTTTTCAGGAACACAGCTAAGAATCAAACACACCTTTTTTTTTACCTGCTCCAAACAGTCAATTATCTTAAATTACTGGACAATTTTCTAGAGATCCACTGAAATTCCTAGAAAGGCTTGCAAGTGGATGCTGAATTTCTGGGTTTATGTTCCAAGAGAAAAAAATCCTAGTCTTGATGAAGGCAGCAGTTACACTTATTTCTTTGCAGTTTAGAAGTGCTTTGAGACAGCCTTAGAAAAGATGTACAAGTTCATTACACTTATAACAGGGTTTAGATCTTTAGAAATAACAGAACTGCTACTGTATATCAGGTTTTCTTTTGGGAATTTATTGACCTAATGTCTGGCAAAAGAGCAGATGAATAACGTGAGACAAATATTTAAAACTATGAAATGCTTTTCAGAATATACTTTTAAAACTGTAGAAGAAGATGTTGTAAAGGACAACTAGAACAAATCTGAATGAAAGATACAAGGTGCTGTCAGGGCCTTGGCTTTTTCTTTGTTTTTTGATTTCAAAACATAATTTAGTCATTTACCACTACTTCCTCCAACTTCTTCTTCTCTCAGACAAAAAAAAAAAAAATGTTTAAAATTTTGGTTGCTTCAGGAGTGATCTAAGAAGTTGCTTTTGAACAGAGGGGCCTAGGAACCTTCATACAGAAAAGTTAGGCCAAATTTATGTATGGATTTCTGAAGAAGAGATACCATGGATCTTCTCTTCCTTAAAATAAAAAAAAAAACAACCAAACCAACCAAATAAAAAAAACCAACAACAAAACCCCCAAAAAACCCCAATATACCCCAAAAGCAAGCTGTAAAATGTTCTCATTTAAATACTAAGCACCGAATTTACATGAAGAAAAAGACAATAAAAATTATTTTACTAAATGTTCACTGTTAACAGAAAACATTTGCCAAATGCCACAGAAATGTTTCTGCCTGAATGGGATTGCTTTAAAAGACTAGCTAGAGAAATGCTATTCCAACTCAGTAAAGCTTAAGCTATGCAAGAACCTAAAATAGCAATCATGCATCTCTAAGCACGCCACTACACAGTGGAAGTAAAATAAACAGGATGAACAGGTTTCCAGGGTTCTTATAAAGAGAGATGCATTACAACTTGTAGTGGAATCTTTTTAGCTGTTCTAATCATTAGCACTATAAGAGACCCTGCTATTTATTCAAAACAACTTAAAGCAACTCTAAAGGTCCCAGTGTGATGTTTTCACTTCTAATTTTCATAAAATGTTGATAAGAGTGGAATCAAACTAGTTAGTTATCAGTCTTGATGTTGGCATAATGTGACTGGAAATGTACAATTTGTAATTACTTGAAAGGAAACAAATTACCTTTAAGAGGAAAACCATAGGTAGAAATTGCAGAAATTAGATGTGTTAGGCTGCTCTTAAAAAAAAAAGTACCTGTTATTTAACTTGCATTCTATGAGAAAGAATATGTATGCAGACTAAGGGCAAGTATGTACTAGTAGAAGCATGGAGTTAATGTCTAAGCAGACACTTTTTATATATAATTTCCATGAAATACACTAACAAGTGACTTTTTAATATGATTTTTTCTATGTTTCAGTTTTTAGAAACATAATAGCCAATGGAAGAATTGCCTGATTTTAAACTTTCATTTTAAACCCCTCAAAATCAGAGCTTTGGAGTTTGGACTTTGAAATAAAGCTCAGACAAAAATCTCATGCAAAAACTGAGGCCACAAATAATTAAGCTTATGCTTAATTTTAAGCATATTTTCAGTCCCTCCTAATCAGTACAGTTAACCTTTAAAGACACATTCTGATGTGTTTGAGATCCTATGCAAGTACTAGGCTGAGCGGAAACGGATACTAAGCAAGAACAAAAATGCACAAGTGTATCTGGACTAAAATTTTTCATGAAAACAAACAAGCATTTTCCCGGTCCAGGAGAAACACAGAATTCAATGAGTTTTTAGGTTGCTGGAAAAGTAAATTTTTCTTAATTCTCTCTTCTACCAGTACTATATGTCTAGCAGTCTTAAGATGGGCGCATAGAATATGTTTCTTGAAGTGGAATCATCCTGGTTATTGTGTCTTATGTTAGCAGACAACTTAAACAAGAAACCGTTTTAAATAAATTCTAGTCAGTCAGTATATATCCATAGACTCCAAAAACCAGAAAGAATCACACTGATTGTTTCATCTGACATTTTTATAAATAAACCATAGAATTTTCCCCAGATGTGGAATTAAAGCAAATAATTCTAAAAATTCAAACAAAAGAGTCAGAAGAGATGAAATCCAATCTAATCATCCTGAGCCAAGATTTTTTTTTAATAGCTGTTCATCTTTCCCAAGGAACATTTTATTAAGAGCAGTAAAATTATGGCTGGAGGACAATTCCTCTGTAGAGTATGGTGGCTGCAAATGGAACTGAACACACTGAGGAGAGTGTGCAACAACAAGATCACTGTATGAATTTTTGCTGGATGATAAAAGGGAGGGACTTTTCCAAAACACAGCAATTACATTCTAGCCATAACCACCCCAGTGCAGCCTCATGCTGCTGAGCACACAGGGCTGCACAGACACTTTTCACAGTGTGGAATGGGATGGAAATTATGTCACATTGCTCACCTCCCTGTGACAGACTACTCACCATGATACGCTGTTTTCCGTCACACATTTCATCTTTTAAATGCAAAATATGGCCCTTTGCTTTCCCTAAGCCAGAGTCTATGACTCAAGAGGAACTTGAACTGTGAAACCACCTCCTTTCTTCTCTCATTCTTTGTTTATTGATTGGAAAATTAGGTAACTTCAAATCTAAGAAATTTATTAAAAAATAACCTCAGCAATCTCATAACCCCAGACACCTAAGAGCAATATTTTTTTCTGTCTAAAAATACTACTGTTCTACCTTTTATCTCTCTGAGTGACAAAGGGACAAACATTTTGCATTACTTTTCCCTTCTTAGTGCCTATATGTCTTCTGTTTATGGGTCTGACCCCAGACTTGACCACAATGACATTCAGTGAAATAAAGTGTTACTGATCTTGAAATCTCAAAAGCCAAAAAGTCTAAGAAGGGATCATTACCAAGGAGCATAATGTTCTCAGCCAGGAAATCTGAAACTAAATTTCCTCAACCCCAGGCCAGTGCCTAACCTACAGAGAAATCCTCCTTATCAAGACATAAAAAGGTTTATTTAAGTGATAATAATGACCTGGTCAGAGCAGAACTCATTTGCCTAAACAATATGTCACTGAAATGATCACATGATGGAGAAGGAATTCTTATTGGTTCTACTAATTGCAAAGTTAATTCTATACTACCAGGGCAAAGACCCCTACAAACATAAATTCAAGTCCTTTAAATATAATAGTTCCACTTCAATATTTTTACAACAAAACATACATGCATGAAATACTCATATTAGCAGATGAAATGACTGCTACTGGAAAAAGGAGACAGAAAATACATTTTACCAATACCAAAACTGTCCATTAGATCTTTCTGTCAGCCTTCAAGATAGCTCTCTTTTTAGGAAAAGAGATGTGGTTATGTGAGGTTGTTGAAGTGAATTTTCTATGCAGCCTGGGTAACACCAAGGTATTTATTTTCCTTCTTTTCCAGTGATAAAGCAGGTTCCTTTTTAATGACAGTGGCCCGATTGGCTGCACTTTAATCCCTTCTTTTTTTTCTGTACTTGGCAAAGTTTAACAACTCATAGACTCAGTTGACTGGAAATTGGCATGGGGATAACAATGTTGTAACTCATCAAATGCAATCAGCTGCTAATTGAAAGGAAGTGGAACTTTAAAATTGTATGTCACCTTCCACTGAGTCAGTATAAAAAAGGCTATTTATAGGTTCTGTGAGCCAGGAGCTCTTCAAAGGCTCCAAACTGTCCTCGAGGATGGACATCAGCAGCTGCTTGGTAGCAGAGGATACCAAAAGTATTCCTGGATTAAACAAAGAATTTTTCTTGGCGAATAATTTTACTTTCCAAAAAGAACAATCACAAGAAGCAGGCATATCAGAATGGATGCAATTGTCCTGAATTCCAGACAAGAATAGGCCTAATAGGTCTTAATAAGAAAATGCCACTATAACTTAAGTTTCCACAAGTTATTCTACATGTCCAAAATAATTCCCCTTAAGAAAAGATCAACCCTAATATTCTTAACATCAAGAGACAGGACAGCTTCAGAACACTCCATCAGCTCCACTTCTCCATTGCCTGTGCATGTACTGAAATCTGCCTCCAGTCAATATCTGAAAACCATACTGCATGTCAATAGCTGATGCAATATATATATATACATACCATAATTTAGTTTTTCTAGAAATACTCTGCTTTCTTTAGCTAGATTTAAAAAAATACACTTTTCAGAAATCTCTGGGAAAGTCTTTTATGACAATACTGTACCTTTAACATTCATCACCCTGAGTACCAAAAGACAGTAGTCACATTTGAACTATTAGATCCTTTTCCTTTCATTTTCCACTTGATTCATGGCTGTTCATACAGACCAACTTCTATTTCTGAGTGAAATGTTACCAACCATCTTGTTAAGAGAAACAAATTTTTGTGAGGTAATGTAGTCTATTCCTCCATTTACAAACAGCATTATCCTTCCTGTTTTTTTCAAGGAAAAACCATAAAAGCCCCCGTAATTCAGGGAGTCCTTCAATCTGTATTTCTTTTCTTAGAATAAACATGACATGTAGAAACAGCAATAATGATGCTATTGCAGATGTTCTGTCCTATATCAGGTCTTGGAACCAGAGACACTTTGTGTGGAATATGTGCATGTTGCTATGTATATATGCTAAACACATATGATGTCCTCAGACTAGAATGTGATGTGAAAACTGTTGTGGGAAGAAAACCAAAACTTTATGCAATTTAGCTGCAATGAAAACTACAATAAATTATAGCCCGAGTTAGAAGAATTACTCATGGTGTCTTAGTATTAAAAGTCATAAAAACATTTCCAACTTTGGAGAAAGAGTAGATTTTTGAAAAGACTGTTTTATCAAATCTAAAATGCAGAGATGATGCTAGTTTGACTAGAAAGTTTCATGTGGCAAGTAAGGAAAGGGGTTCTCAGACATCCCAACCTACTCAAGCACCTTTCTACTTTAACTCAATTAAATCTTTTTCAAAAAGAGTTGAGGAGTTTTATTTTCACTCCATTAAAGAACATATGTGCTGAAACTTCAGATGTTGCCACAAAATTAGATTTTCATCCTTTGGTCAGATCTACCCATAATTTCTTGCCTGAATCCTTTTCAGTGGTAATTGAAAACAAAAATGCTAATGATTACATGCAAATGTCTTTTTTTAAACTGTTGGCAGTTTAAAGGAAGAGAAGTTAGGGGTGTATTGCTGCTAACCAAAATTCATATGCTGTGTTAACTTTTACTGCTTGACTTCCTGAATTTTTTAGCAGGGGAAACTTCTTGAGACAGTGCCCATAACCACACCATTTCTGAATGAGTGAGATTCATACACGAGCAGCTTTCTTGAGCAAAAATGAAGGCTGGCATTTTGGAAAAAAAAAAAAAGAGCTGCTGTCTTTGTGAACAAGACACAGATACAGGAAATATTCAGAACTGGATCTCATAGGTATTTCAGTAGAAGAAGGATCCATGCAAAGTTCAGTCTATAGAGAGGTTAACAGTAGTGTGGCCTTCTCTCTGAAGAACACAATAAAATTTACATCATGGTTTGATGACAGGCAGTTCAGTAGCAATGCTGGTTTGAAACCTCGAGGCTTTTTTCCTGCCTCTTGGCAAAGTTTGCTGTCAGTCTCATTGTGTTGACAACTCATGGAGCTGTGCTGTGAACATTTCATAGAACCTGAAAAAACAACCCTCTCCCTCTCTCTTTTTTCCCCAGATTTTTTTTTTTAGCTCATAAGTTATGCACTCTGACTTCCTCCAAGAGACAGAAAATGGGAAGCAAGTCTCCCCTGTAGAATCCTCAATTCCCAGTGGACTTTAAGTTATGAGATTGTCACAGAAAACATGCTGTCTACCATTTTATACAATGTCAGCCTGAAGAAAGAGGATGATAATAGCAGACAGTATCTCAGGGAGCAGGCACTGCCACACCCCCAAACAAAACATGACATCTGCTTTAGCAAGCACATATTGCCCCATGGTCTCTCCACAGAAGATACAATGGCCAGGCTTCTTTCAAAGGGGGAAGAAAAGAATACCTTCAGACATCAAAGAAGGATGGCAGGAGATGAAGCACATAAAGAACATTAGGAACTCTTTTGGACAGTCCACTAGAACAGGAGGAGGAAAAGATTCAAGCAGCACTATAGGTTTCTGACAGAAGAGGTAAAAATGCACTGCTTGCACTCTTAAACATTACAGGCACTACCTTTCTTATTCCACGTACTCACCTGTAGCCAGTTCTTGAGGAAGCTGTTTCCCTATATATGCAGCAATTTTTGTGAGCAGCAGATAAGAGAGGACCCTCTCAGGCCTAAGGGTTCCAACAGAATCTGTCCCTTTGGATTTGCATAAGAAGCTGAAAAGTAGAGGAGGGTTGTGTGTAGAGTAAGGATAGACTTGTACTGCATTCTAGTGATTCCAGTAGGAACATTTGTGGCATTGTTATCAAGATCATTCATAGGAAGTGGCTCAGCCTAACCAAAACACAGATACAACTGTATAAATTACCTTGATTATGAGTTGAATCATAATGTAAGATTAATGGTAATTTAAATGGGGGCTCTCTGCAGAGGGTGTCTAATAAAATGTGCACTCTGGCCTGAAAATATTGAAGTGTCATGTTGTTGGAAGACTGTTTTAGTATGCGATGAATCATCAAGGCAGTGAAAAGAAAGTATTTATACACCTTTGATGAAGATAATAATGGTAGACTAATAAAACTGTTATTTTAGAGATTGATATCAATCTGTTTCATTCTTCTCTACAGCTCTGTATGACAGACATTCAAGAATGATCTATAAGTATTTGTAGCCAAAAGTTCAGATGAGGTTAACCTCTATTGTTTGTTTCTCTTTTCCTCAGAAGGTCAATAAAAAATGGAATCAAGATTCCTAAACTGTCAGAACCACCAACTCTTAGGCTATTGGCCGCAATTTTACTTGAAAAAAGAAACCTGGATGTCACTTTGCAAAAGACTGTCATTTTTATAGAAAGTTTTTGTTTAATTGAAAGGGATTGGCAACAACTTTGAAGGACAGCTGTAGATAAAATTAACTGTCAGGAGAACACTACTTCTTGGCATGCACTGGCAAAACAAAAATGCTCGTGTACAAGGAGAGGCAATTATTACATATTTCAGAGGGAGGAGTTGGTTTCTTTTAAGATACAAGGAGTTTTTACTTTAAAAGTTTGAACCACAACATCTATTTATTGAGAACACTACAGAAAGGTCTAAAACATAAAACAAAGGATCCATTTCTAACTTAATTTGTAGTCGTTAATCCTATATCTTTTACACCACAAATCCATCGTTCTATAATCAGAAAGAGAACACTAATTTTGTTGTAGATCTGCTTTTTCATATCTAAAAGTCAGAATATTTGCCTTTGAATTAAAAAGTCATCTTGCTGATAAGGGCACAGTGAGCAGGACTTTCCAGATGTTGCTGAATGCAGTCGTATTAATGGAGGAACAAAAAGAAAAAGTCTACTTTGTAGGACCATTTGCAGGAAATAATGTGATATATTCTAGGAGATTTATTGCTCATGCAAAAAGATCCATTTGTTAAATATGAATATGTTAATCTTAATAGCTTCCATTTTTCTTAGGCTCTCCTATCTTTCAAAAGATTCTGACTAAGAAAAGGACGGAAGATTTGTTATGATGAAAGTGGTCTAGCTCATAAATGCCTTAATTAAAGGAATATGATCAACTTAGAACAGTTTGTTCATAGATGTATAATAGATTGTTTTATCTTGTCCTGAGCAGCATTTTTGTAAATACAAATTAAAGGTTTTCGTGGGAAACCACAGTGTATGTATTTTGTTTACTTTTTATATTTGACAGTGTCTTGATTTAAATCAATTTCACCAGATACTCTCTGTGTAGCAATGAACAAATTTGCTCTCCATTTCTCATCTTTTGGTAGAGTCCCCAAAAAGTAACAAAGAGAGAATCTTTTTTTCACTAGAAAAATTACCATAAAGCAGTAAAAAGTGCCACACGGGCTAAAAAGCAGAGAGAGTACCTGCAAGTTGTTTTAAAAAATTTGACAGTATTCTTTTCATGTAGCAGTAAATTTCGACTGAGGTAATTAAACTGTTATTTTTAATGCTTCCAGTCGGTGTATGAGAAAAATACAGACTAGACTGCTGGCCTGAAGAATAGAGTCCAGAAGCATTTTGTTACCCTTGACCTTGTCTGAAAGCTCAGTTTCCAGAGACCCCTTGTCTTCTGAGAACTTCCTAGCAAAAATGCATTAACAATGAGTTCTGCTCTGTATCATCCTGCAACACCACTCGTCTTGCACAGAAATGAAAACAAAAATGCTTACTTGCATAACCCACAATGCCATTTTCTTTTTGTTCCCATGGTCTTTGGTCTTGGTTAATATGCTTATCAAAAGAACATTGGAATGTTACCAGCTTTGCTTGAAATAAGCAATATGGCCTCTTAAAAGAAAATGAAAGGCTGTCCACTTCTCACTTGATTTAGCTATTTATTTAAAAACTCTTTTTTCTTTTTTTTCCTATTAAGTAGCCAACTAAATTCATAACTGACAAATCAAAAAAAGTAGGATAATTCACAGGTAAATTTGGCCCAAGCACTTATTTTGTGTTCTGGTGTTTGCCAAAATATGTTCCAAATAGAAGCTCCCTGCAGCCTGGGACATTAACTACAATAATTTCCACTGATCTAAGAGTCAGATCCAGAGCATCTTCTGTGCTGCCACATGGGGCTCTCCCAGGTTTAATGCCATTTTTGTGGCTCTATCATTATTGAGAGAAGAGGGATCACTCTTTCCCTGCATCCATGAGCTCTAACTGGATCTGGTTTGAATTCCGCTGTCATGGAAGTTGAGGATATAGTTAGACTTTTCCTTGCCCTCAGAGGCCATTCTGGTGCAGCACTCACACCTTCCTGTCTAGCATGGCAGATTTTTCTGACCTATATTTAAGCAGTAAGACATGACAGGTAGAACATTTCCTGAGGATTATTATACACCTTGGATAGTATGATAAGGCAAGAAGCTGAAGACTTTCTTTTAAGTGTCTTTTTCCTATTATGAAATGGAATTTTTAAATCAAAATGGAGAAAGAGAGAGAAAGAGTCAGAGTCCTGCACTTAAAGGGCATTATTGACACGGCCATGGCATCACTGACAGCCAGTCAGAAAGCTCTGGCTATGTTCAGACTTTTAAAGCCATTCCATAAACACAATCAAAGGAGAATTTTACCTTCAAACTGTGCATGAATAGTGTAGTGAGAATTAACAATGGACTCTATGCCTAATTTTTCTTCAGATATTGTCTGTGAATCTGGATACAACTAAGGCAAGGCTTTGATTACTTTTGCTTTAATAGTGTGAAATGGTCAGTTTTATGATTAAGAAAGATTGACCTCTGCATGAAAAGCTTGATCTTTAATCCTCAGGTCAGCTAGGACTAAATACAGGATAGAGGATGCAAAATTTACTGGAGATTTTGTTGAGGATTTTCTAAAAACTTGACTGCATTTTTGTACTGTCTAGAAGATTGCAGCTAAAATCACCCAAAAGAAAGTTTTAGGCTGATGAATATGCAGAAAACTGTCTTGAGTGCAGGGAACTTTTCTACCCATTATTTGTTTTATTAAAAATTTTCAGCTGAGTTTTCTGTTGTTTACCTGTTCAGCTACACATGCTATGGAATACAGTTGTGCTGTTTGTTCAGATATTGTGAATATAAATGAAAAACCAGCTAGGATTATCCTGGTCACTTTTCTTCATTATCAGCACTATAAAAAAAGAAGATATTTTGAATGTAACAGATTCATTAATCAAATTAGAACCTGGAATACAATAATACTAACTACTTTCTTAGATCTCTGCCCAGGTGACAAGATAGCCTAAATTTACTCTAAAACACTGGCATTTTTAAATTTCATTTTATTATTTTGCTTGGGTTTTCTTATTTAAAGTGTGGAATCTGACAGAATTTAGAAAACAAAATTCCTTCCAATTGGGTTTTCAAGCTAATGCATAACCCCTGTCACTCCCCAGTCCATTACTATGAAGGTCAAACAAAACTTCTCCCTCTGGTTTATGACATATAATTTTACCATCAGGAGACCCTAAAATTAAGCTTGTAGTCTGCAACCTCATTTAACCAAAATAAATTATCCCACAGTGGGCCAGCATTTCCATCAGGGTTCTACAGCCTTTCCCCAGGACTTGGCCCACCACAGAGCTAGGTCATGCTGAATGCTGGCCACAAACATTCCAGGAGTTCAGCAGCCACAGAACCCAGCTTCACTGGGGGAAAAAACCTTGTTTTCCTACAGCTGGTAGCACTGGTTTTCACTTTCCCTGAAACCTGCGCAGGGGATGGACGTGTAACAGTTTTCTTGAGGAGCTCTGTTCTACAACGAAATTCAGTTTGTACAATGCTGCCAGTAAAGCATGAGTAGGAGAGAGAGAGCTGAAATTCTAGTAGCATCCTTCAGAATACAATTTCTGTTTATCTGTAGATGGGCCGAATTTCTGGTAATTTTCAGCTGTCAGAGTTTAGGAAAGAAATTTTCTCTTAATCTCTCATGGGTGAAGTCCCAACATTCTCTGAAGTCTTATGGGGTTTTGTTTACAAAAATGACATTAAAGTGAAAAAGAAACTTTGCATTTCTATATTGATCTAAAACACATTTATTATTGCTGAAGTTTTGTCACTAAATTAACTTGCATCAAAACTAAAACCTAAGCAAGTTGAACAAGGACTCTGGGATTACCTGAAACACATCCACATATTTGCAGTGCTCTAACAAACTTCTGTTTGCTGTTATATCTTAAATAAAATTTACTAAAACTGAACTTTCAAACTAAAGTTATATCATACCAGAAGTTATGGCTTATATTTTTCTTAAGATCTTTCTCCCTAGACCTTTATCTATTGACTGTCTTATTGAACTGAAACTTGCACATGAACCTAGGATGATTTGTCTTAAAACAAAGAGCTAAAGGACTAATTATAGGTTGACAAGCATTTTAAGTGAAGAAATCGTAGATATTGTGAGAATTAGTGTGAGGTGAGGAAACAAAATGAAATAACAATAAAAAATGGTAACACATGAGCAAAAAGAATATTAGGTGGAATATAAGGAGAGTTTCCTGGGCTTCCCACAAAACACTACAAAATTACCTGGGTCCAGAAGGATCACATTCACAACATTTTACTTTCCACCCATCTTTGATCAGGTATTGTCAAGCGCACCCAGTTTGCTCTTTGCAAACCAAAGAGAAGCAATCAGAAATATGCTCCTATCACCATTTTGCACAGAATTGTGGGTTTCAGATTCAGTCCCAGCTGCCAAACACCAGGCCTTGGCATTTTAGCTCCAGACACACAATGCACAGAGTTGAGTACCTATTGACATGAAGATACACACACCAGTTGCCACTCAAACATGCTGGGAGTGGATGGATCAGAGTGTGACTCTTAGTTACGTCTTTACAGACATCAATTTTACATATTTTTGAAACAAATTTTCTTCAGCTTGAATAGAGATTTAAAGACATTACCGTAACACACTTTACTCACGCAATGAGCTTTAATAGTTTTCAGTGCAACACCCACACTGTTTCAGAATTCAGTAACAAATGGGTTTTAATCCAATTTTTTATTGGTCCATTAATGACTGAGGCATCTTTTAACTGAATTTTGTTCCTTAAGAGAATACATTACCTTTAGATTGGACAGTGTGATGAAGAACCTATTTTTTCAGGCTTTTTACTTGGATGGGAACCAGTGTACTCATATAGAAGAGCATTGAATAATCATGTGCAAAATAGGACCACCCAACATCTGTCTATATTCACTTGGAAGTCAGTTTTATATTCCTCTGCTAAAGGACTTGCAGGAAATTTATACCGAATACATGGGTGGGGTGGGATAGAATCCTTCCTCTTTGCTTAATCACATTCAGGGAAAAGTGATGATCCATTTTGTCTGGTTTGCTCCATTACTCTTTCTAAAATTAACTCACATCTGACATTATAACATATGTTAAATATTATGTAAGTAGTCTGTTCTATATTTGGTTTATTCAGTCATAAATCCTGGCATGCACGCACACACACACAAAATAGTGCTGTGAAAAAAAAAAAATGAAAAAACCCACACCAAAAACCCCCACAACCTTGTACAGACAAAATGAAATTGGTAAAAGTTGGATTATTCTTCCCAAGTTCATCAAGGAGGTGTAATAATCCAAATAATCACTCACATGAAAACTCACAAGATATTATCCACCTGGGAAAATATTTTGCAGGTGGATATGTTCTTTTACTTTGTAGAAATGGAATTTTCACACTCCAAGAGAGCTTAAGAGCTACAGTTATTTATGCTGAAATAGGCTCCAGTCTGGCATGACCAAGGTGTGTCTGTGAGCATGTGAAAGCCAACACACAACGACCAAAACAATGAGTTAGGAGCTCCCTCCTTGCCTTTCTTATTGTTCTTATTTTCATTCTTATTTTCTACTGGTTTGCCAAGAGTATAAAGATATCTCCTTAACTGGGAAAGTAAGGTTTTGGCTGGTGGCAAACTTTGGTTTTCTGAACCAGTCTCAGCTTTCCCAGCCTAATTCCCCAAAAGCTGAGCACTGTTTAGTGCAAAATTTCTAAAACTGTCTTATATCAATATTATTGGTTTCATTTGATTTGGTATGGCTGAAATAAAATAGAGACACTAAATTATACATAAAACACCATTTGCATTCTAAGGCCACTGAACTTTCTCTCTAACCAGGGTTTTGAACTATTTAGGAGCTGAAGGATTTCATACCACAAAAGCCTGCATAGCTGTAGTGAAGAAGGGTCTAACAGCTACAGAAAAGCTCTGACAGTAAGAGGTAGCATAAAAAGTCTGTCTTCCCTTCTGCTCCTTAAATACCATTTTCTGAAAATAGCTGGAAAGAGCTTACACGGGTGGCCCTCGAAGGACAGACACCGACAGCTACAGCAGAGCTGGCAGCAACACACAGGCTGAGGTTGTTCCAGAAATTTCAATCAGCTGACAGTGAGGTGCCTAAATATCTACAGCAGAGGCGTTAGATTGTCCAATCCCTTTGTTTCAATAGTTGCCAGGGGCAAGAGCAACTCAGAAAGTGAGATATTGTCTAGCACCCTGCTCCAAAACAAGTGTCAATTACACAGAAACATCTCCTATCTGCTTCTCCTGGCAGCCCCAAAGCCTTGTTTCTCAAGAAGGCATGCCTGACATTTTTGCTTGTGCAGCTCCAGGAAAAGGTGAGTGTCAATTCCTATGGCTCCAGACTCAAGGATATTCCCTGTGCTTTCTAATGGTATGGAACACGGATCCAACTGCTTCTAACTCGGGAAAGTGCTGTCTGGGCATTTCAGCAACAAGGGCAGAATATAAAGATCTGTCAAAGAAACCTTAGCAAATAATTAAAAAGCTGTGAATCATCAGGAAGATTGTCTCTGTAATTAATTAATTCCTCCTATCACAAGCCCAGAACTGAAAGAACTGTTCTTAAAAAGTGAGCAAAACCACAGGTAAGTAAGATTTTTTATGTAACGAAGGTTATCCAACACCTACATTTACGTCTCCCTTATATCAAATTATCTCATAGCTATAATTATCTCCTAATTACATGTTTATTTCTGAATAGAAATAAGTCCAAGCCACATATAATTACTTCTCCTCTTGGTCACTGGTGCTGACAAAAAACCAACTTTACAGATTTTAAGGCCACAAAGAAATTTTCATATGCCAAGGTTCACACTGAGAGACACCAAACCCAGCTGCAAAAGAGCACCAAAAGACTCACTCTGACCCACACAACAAAGCAGGACATTGTGAGCCTGATTACATTCAGCAGCAATTCAGGACTGGATGGATGGTTCATATTCTAAAGTGATTCCATCAAGTTGAACTACTGTAAAAATATTGGGAAATAGTGCCACCTTTGTTTGGAATGAGAAATATTTTGCATTTTTTTACTACAAATATGACAGACAATAGTCTAACACCACAGCTCTGAGCAGCAGAGATTACAGTTTAGCCAGCACAAGCTGCAGGAAGGAGAATTAAGCACGTAGTAACCTGCTTTGTCTTTCTTCAGAGATAGCTGGGCCTTCTAAAAATGTTATTCTCCTACTACCACACAGGACACTTGAAATGTGTAGAGCTCCCAGTCTTGCTGTAGCTGGTTTTTAAGCATTGACATTACCTAAGCTATCAAGCAAGCAGAAGAGCTACTCTTTAGTCCCTGCTAAAAGATTCCATTATCTGGTTGCCCAAATCAGCCAGAGCCTCTTGCATAGGGCTGTTTTCTTGAGTATGTGGAAAGCTATCAATTATTATTAACTGACCTAATACTGATCTGGGCTCTCTTGCTGCCTAGTGGGCTGAGTCACACAGAAGGGAGCTAATTATCATAGGAGAGAGAACAGAGATTAAAGAGATAAAACTGGAAAAACAACATTGAAGAGCAGTAGCCTGAAAGAACAAGATAGGTAAATACCTAGAGAAAGAAAAAAGGAATCAAGAGTTCTGCTTTGACTTAAAAATAAGATTGGTACCATTAAGCAATCTGCTATAGCATCTTATGAACAAATTTCGTAATATCAAAGAGACTATGCATTCCAGCTTTACATATAAAAATATCTGTTATAGCAACATAGCTCACTGTGGAAGAAATAAAAAAGAGCAAAACTCCCATAAATTTGTAAATTAAAATGACAGAGTAAATTATTTCTTTTAAATCCCTGCAAAGTATATTTAATGCACGATTTGAAATCACAGGAGGCATAAAGAAATGAATATTTGCAGTATGGAACAAGTGAAAGGAACAAAATTAAGCCTGGGTGGGTAGGCTAAGTAGGGTGGAGTGACAATGATGAAGAATTATACAAGGAAGAAGGGAGCTCACTAGGTCTCTAAATAGTTCACATCCAGATGCTTCAATATTTATTTTTCTTTCAAATGTATAGAAGGTTTTTGAAGAAAATGTAGTTTTTATTGAAGGAGTGGGATGGAGAGAGCAGGAAAAAGAGTAGAAGCAGTCATTGGGTGGAAGCCACCCAAACCAGGCATTTAGACTTTGTTCCATTTCATTGAAATTACCCCTCTCCACCCTGGCCCAAGTGACGGACACGCATGAACACAGAAACAACACACAACCCACACAGGAGACTTTAAAAAAGCGCAGGTGTTATTCCAAGACACACAGAAGGGCCTTGCTAAGAGCTTTGTGAACAAGCTGACTGTCCTGAGGAGCAAAATCACACCTTTTTGCCAGCCATTAAACTCAAACCGATAAAGCTTCTCTAACCCAAGCAAAATGAAATCACAATAACCAAAAAAAAAAAACCCAAAAAAAACCAAAAAAGCAGCATTACAGGTTCATCTCTTCCATGGTTTCAGCTAAAACATCCTCCGACTGTTTTCAGTCACTTTCTCATTTGTCAGCTACTCACTTTAAGACACAGTGTGCCTTGAAGCTCTTTGTTTAAGTCTTTCTCTACACACAAAACCTGTTTTCCCTAGTGATCCTGACGTAATAAAAAGTTGTAAACCCCCTCTTCCTCAACATATAGACTCATTTCCTCTATACACTTACTTTTATCAGTCTAGCTTCATGCCAAATGGGAACAAACACCTGTCAGGGACATATCTACATTTACAGACATGAATTATTACATTTGATATCACCAAAAAGAACCAAATCTGAAACATCCTACTGAAACCTTAACCAGTAATACCAGAATACAGGTGTAGTGACTATGTGCATGAAGATATGTATTCTAAAACCAATAAATGTCATTTTCTAGGAAAAGTTTAATTGAAAATGGGGAAAGAACTAAATTATGTTAGAAAATAATACAGAAAAACAATAATATTCATTGTAACAATTTTTATTTTCTGAAGTCTCCTACAAAGGAATAATTTAATAATAAAAAGTTAAAACACAGCTCTAGAGGGACCAATAATCACGCTGGTTATGAAATACTCAGGAAGAGGTAAATTTCACAAACCCACACCCAGAAAAAGAAAATATTATCCAACATTAGCAATGCTCTGCTTGTATACCATGTCCCTCAAAATTCTAATCTCCTGAATAAATGTAATTGACTGACAACAGCTCAATGCCACCTTCAGCTGAAGCTCATCAATTCAAGATTAAATGCAAACCTCATTTTTGTATTTCTCAGTAATAATTTTTAAGTAATTATGATGTTCTTGGCAGATTTCATATTTTTACTTACATTGGATTCTTGGAGTATTGGATTCCTATAGCACAGTACAGCGCAAAAATCTGTTCACGTTTGATCTCCCATTCGCTTGTACAGCAGAGGTTTGCTGAAAACAGGATCAAAGATTACTCAACTTTTCTTCTTTTCCTGCTTTCCCTGATGACAATTCCACACCAGCCTTTTTTTTTTTTTTTTCCTGTTGGGCAGCAAATTATTTTTGTACCAGCCAACACCTGACCTGAATTTATGAAGCTAATTAGAAAAATGTCTTCTGGTGTAGAGCAAACTAAGCAACACGTTTTAATTTTCTAAGAATGTTAAAATTCAAGTAAACTCCCAAGTAATGAGCTCTCAAAGACAAATGAATCCTATTAATCTGAATTCCTTTATTTTGTGCTGGCATTGTTAAAACAGGCTTTATCTGACATGCTATGGTTTGTACTCATTGTGTACTATTTTTCTCTACTATAATGCAAAATATGTAAATTAAATGAAGTTAGTGATAAGCAGTCACTTTACAGTGATATAGGCTTTATTTTTACATGCTTGTGCACTCACAATTAAAAAGCAGGAAACTGGATTTACTGTTTCAGTACAAAACAAAATATTGAAAACTGATTTGGTTCTGGTTCTCTTTCAACAAAATCAGGTGGTTCTGGATGGCCATTAGTGACAGAGCAGCTTTTACATAAGAAGAGTTTAAACAAGCACTGAAAACAGACTGAGGAAATCTGTGGATGGACCTAAAAATATATCTTTTAAAGGAAATAACTAGAAAAGCAAAATAAATTTAATTGTCTTTTTCAAGAGTAATATGTCCAGATCCTTAGTAAGCTTTTAAATGGTGACATCCAGCAGCTTTTATTCAGCATTATTGATGTGTTCCAATGAGTCCTGTAACAGTAGCATATCTTGTTCAGTTCTATTATTACAAATATGATATGTTAAAATGGAAGAGAGAGGGAGAAAAGAGTGGATAAAATGTAAATTACATGAAATAATAAATTAAAGACCTAAAGTCTGACATTTTGATTTCTGGTGGTCCATATGTTTTACATATTATGAAACCATCCCCATAAACAATTCTTGCTAAAGAATACAATTCACATTCTTCCTAAACCATCCTATCTCATTTGTTTACAGTTTTCTTCTCAACAGCTTCATTAAATTGAAGACAGCATGAGCAAGTTGAAACAATTCATAAAGAAAAAAAAAGATCTCTATTAAATAATGTCAACATCAAAGGCAACAATAAGTAATCTCCTGCAAAGGGAAGGCTGTGAAAGCATCTTTTGAGCTGGTTAAAAACTGGCAATTATCAATTTCATTTTTACATGAATGAGAGGGAGGAATGTTCTGTACATGCTTTAATCTTCTAACATATATTTTATAACAAAAAAAAATTCAAAACACTTTAAGATATATTTGGTGAATATTTAACTAAGTCTGTACTAGCACAAACGAGTTTGCACCATGAAAGCATTATGCCATGTCTTTGCTTTATCCTTTAGTTTTTATAAAATGCTACTGGCTTTGTTAGCTGACAATGGTCTAGTATTTATTTAGAAATAAATAAGCTGTCTGTTGGGAAGAGGCTACAAATGCACGGAAATAATACAGGATGCAGCTTTCTCCAGATCTGGGACTGAGGGGGTGCAGCAAATACAGTGCAGGAAAGAGAAGCATCAGTGCCCAGCCAGGGACTCTTTCCTGAAGGGCTCCAGCAATCAAGAGAAATAGAATGAGATAAAGAAGATGAGGAAGTTTTCACTGTGGATTCAGGAGGGCAGCACTTGGTTTGCCTGGCCCTTTGAAGGGTGGAAGCAGCATTTCAGGAAACAGCAGCCCTTGCATGGGGCAAGTTAATTGCAGGATGCGTGGGCAGGGGGCTGGGTCACATCACAAGGAGGAAACATTCATGTGCCACCTTTCCTTGTCACTGTAAGGCCCACTCTACAGAGCTTAATAAAATAGTCATGAAATTTCTGATGTAACTCTAACCTACACTTCATCATTCACAGGACACTATTGAAGCAGCTCCTTCCCGCCCACAAACCAGCTGATCCAAATTTTTTACATCTTTTAATCTTTGATAATTATAATAGAAGGAAAAAGAGAGGGAAAGACAAATAGCTTTTTTCCCCCACCCAGTCCTAATCAGTACTTTATAATAATTTTATTTTTCCTTTTAATTTTTTCCTTATCTACAGAAGAAGAACATTCCAAGACAAATATATTGACTGTAGTTATCTAGAGGACTTTCATATTTCAAGAATGTTATATTAACATTTTGGTCAAATGAATGTTAGTAAATTTAATACAGAATAAAATAACTGTAAATAAACTATTTCCAAATGGAAGGTGTTAAAGACCTCTTTTCAACAATATGCATTGTTGATCTTTTCCAAGATGTTTAACATATGTTTTTCCTGCTTTCTAATCATCTTTAGGGAGATTAATAGTGATAGTACCAGTGAGGCTCTATTTCCTCTGCAATTTCATGTTCATACAATACAGAACATTTCCCCTACAAAATGTGTTCCAGTAAAGATGATGGGATGGGATCAAAAATTTAAAAACTACCCCAGAAAAGTTTAGCCCATTAGAAGTTTAGGAGAAAGAATTTACTGTGGAAATGAAAAAATATGGTGGTCAACTCTCAGTAATATCTGGAAAGATTCATTTAAAACAGTAATTTTGAAGGGTTTGTGTGCCTAAAAGCTGCTTTCTTGTCTTCAGGCTTTCTCAGGTGATTTAATAAAGGGTATTTTCTTTTCCCACAAGCCTCACTAAGGAAGGGTGGCAAACAAACCTTGCAGCCCAGTCATGGCCTGCACAGAAATATCCTGAACCTCACAATGCTTTTCATTTGACATTCAAAATGGATATAATTACTTTAGCTGGATAACACAATTGGCACAGTAGAGCTCCTTGCAAAGAATAGCCACCCTTCTCTTCATCTCTTTATATATAAATACATAAATATAAAAATATTATGGCTTTTCAAAAATCTCAGAATTTTGACTTTATTATGCTACATTTACATAGGACTAAAAAGGTTTAGATGCTCTTTGATTAGTGATGTGAAGTTTGCAAGGACTCTTACAACAACTGAGAAGATTTTCTCCATTTCTTTTCTGAATCTAGAAAGCCATGCTTGTAGAAGAAAAAGCACAAAGCAGCCACTTTGCCAAGCTATATCCAGAAAGGCAACTTACGTTCTCATAATTTGTGTGTATCCCACACATTTTATTTGGAGGTCAATCTGTGTCAAAACTGCTCCATTATATGAGCTTTGTTTAATTTGCATTAAAAAAGTGATTTTATTCAAGTCAAATTTGTGATCACTGTGCGATCTAGGTCAAGAATCAGCAGCCACTCAACATTTTCTCATAAACACATTAAGTTTTCAACCATTTTGTCTTTAACTCCCTCTATATAATTACCTCCTCCTTATCTTTATGCACACTAATTGATTCTCTAAGGATCCACATTTCTATTTTATCACATAGGCAAGATAAAATGGAAAAATACAACAAATCCTTAGTTTTTCCTAGATCTCTCTCTGCTTCCTACAGTACTCAGTGCTACTGTTTTCATAGCACAAACTAGCATTTGTAGATATTATTATTACAGCCTTGTATGGATCTGTAAATGTACCCCTTCTGTTTAGCCACTTGTCTATCAGGAGTGAATTGTTTTAGGAAAAATACTAAAGAAACTAAAAATGTACTGCAGCAGTCACAACATAAAGATGAAATAACAAAATTTGGCAGGCTCAAAGTAAATAGTCATTTTTTTTTTTTTAAGTGGTAGCTACCAGACTGAGACACTTTGTAGAGTCTCATTTAAAAATTGGATCCTATATATGACAAATTTATCAGTGCCCTCTAGCACTTGTTACCAACTCTACACCAAAGTTACTTTCTGTACTTCATCGCTTTACTTTATGCAATCATTTAAGGAAGTGTAGAGTTTTCTATTCCAGTTACACTGATGCAGATGCTTAGGGTAGGTGGCTGTAAAGCTGTGGAAAATATTTTTATCGCTGTATTACCTGACCTGTTCCAGACTACAAGGAGCAAATAGGTTCAAATCACATAAAGATGAGCCTATAGCGCTAAATCCTTAGTTTGAATAAAAGCCATGCAAAGATGGAGGAAACCCTTTTGCACTATTTCTGTTTAGTACAGTATAGTACAGCAGGAGCACTGTAGACTCTTCCGTGCTGCCTGGCCAACATGTCTGTTTCTCACTTAGGAGAGTAGGAAAGTTCCATCTCTTGGGCTATTTAATCCTAAGCATCTTTGCCAAGATCGCCAGCAAAGCTATCAATTATCACATCACAAAAAGAGAGTGAGCAACCATCCTGCAGAAGCTGGCATAAAACCACCAGCTCTTTTCACATACCTCTTCATAGCTATCAGATGGTACTAGTTTTGGGCTGCTACTGAATTAAATGTTTCAAGTGCTCAATTTTTGCGGGAAAAAGAAAAGAAAAACTTAGTCACAATGATGTCACAAGGTCTTACTAGGCATCCATTCCATGACATTACCCAAAGCTCTGATGGCTCCCATATTTAGACATATCAGCTTCTCCTCTTAGTGCAGTATCCTGGTCCTTGCCATTAATTTCTAGGTGGGAGCCCAGTGGGTCAGTGCCAGGAAGCTCGCTAATGCTTGTTCACCGGAATCCAGAGTGCTGGCGAACATTTCGCTGAAACTCTACTTAAGGGTCTCAAGTGTATTTCAGCACACTCAGGGTATTAGAGCTTTATATCATTTGAAAGAATCCTTTATTTTTAGTGCTAAATCAACAAAGCTGTTAGTGTCATTTTCAGTCAGACTGTCATCTACTGGGAATTCAAAATTACACTCAGCTGCAAACTATTGACACTCCTCTTAACAAAAAAAATGTTTTTAATAAATCTTTACATTAGCCTATGAGATAAAAAAATCTTTACCATGAAATATACAAGTGTATAAGTGTTTTATGAAAGTTTTATTAACTTTACAAAAGAAGAATTGGCAGTGAACCATGAACATCCTGTACTCCTAACACGTGGTTATAAATTACATGTTCTTTCCAATAACATCTGAAAAAGAGACTGTAATTTAAATTTCAAAACCACTTGGCATACCTACTATATAGTGCTGACATGAAGTAAAGGGAGGATCTGGAGAGACTCAAACAAAGAGTGAAAATATAAAGACATCCTTAGCTAAAAAGCTGCTGATGAATACAATTCCTTTCCAGCTGGACAGGGATCAAGTACTTGCTTGTCATATCATTCAATGCACTGTTCAATCAGGGATTCTTCCTTTCAACAAAAAGAAAACTTAAGTGCTGCTAATCATCCCTTGCAGAACTTTATCTTGCAGATACCTTCTTTATGTCAGGATTTCTCAATGACCATTGCCAACAGTAGAAGGATCAAAGTTGTTATTAAACAGAAATGCCTTCACTGATGGGGAAAAGCTATCTTCTGTTCTCACACACAAGATTTTCAGCTACTAGCAGCTTAATGATATTTGGGGTGAAGTAAAAAAAAATCTGTATGAAGACTCTGAAGAAAAATCTTTAGAAAACATTTTGCTTTCCATCTCTAGATGACGATGACTGCTCAATATAACCTATTTATTCTGATTTCCTGTGGGAAGATATATGCTGCTTCATCCATTTAAGGATGTACTTTAAAATGATAACACATTCAAACCTGACTTTTTTGAATAGACCTACAGTTTGTCGTGCCTCATAGAAAACCATTCTCTCATATGGTATGGCATTTTTAAGTCCTAGAAACGCCTTTAATAGCAGACAATGCATATGCTTACAAGAAATGTAAATTTTTTGCAAGCAGACTGGATAAGTAGTTTCATGCAACTCATCCTCAGAGTGCTGTCTGGATAAAACTGGTTTTTGTGCCTCCCAGCAGTACATGAAAAGCCAGAGAGAAGCTCGCTGCCAGTTTAGTGGCTTGAATGGAACCCAGGCCTAGAGGGGGAAAGCCAAGCCACAAATAATCATGCAGCATCAAGATTCCTTAAGACCAGTCCTTAGCACAAAGCAAACACGCGAGCACTCTTGAGAAGAGCAAGAAAGAAATTAACAAGCCCAAACAAAAAAATATTAAATAAATCTAAGATTAAGAAACCCCACTACCAGCATGCAGTTCTTTTGACAAAAACAAGTAGGAAGAAAACCATACTAACAACATACTCACCAGTTCTGCTGAAATTTTGGTAATTCCCAGTTGTAGATCTACTTTTGTTAGAGGAGGGTGAAAAGGTTCAAAAGAGTGAGAAAAATGACTTAATTAAAAAACTTTAAACAGATCGGGCAGGCAACTCGAAATTACTGCAGCCCCTACAGGGAGGTAGCATCTTCTTAGAACCATGAAACACCCAGTCTGACATATGAGAAAGCCCCAGAAGACAGGGAAAATTCATTGGATACCTTGGGTCAGGTAGAAAAACAAATTACAGAAAGCAAATTAGTATTAGCACTGGAGAGTGTGTTGGGAAAACTGCTCAGCATGTAGTAAAAGTAGTTCACCTGGCTATGGTGCACCAGAAATGTGCCAGGAGATGAAACAAAATTCTAATTCATAGCAAAGATTTACAACAGAAAAGGCCTGGCAGCAACTGAAAATACAGGCAAATTTTTTCAAAGTGATCTGAGGTTTTGAGTCCTGCAAATAACTGATGTTAATATGCATCACTTATTTTGAAGAAACAAAAAAATAGCTCCATTCCCAACCACAGTTTTAGGAATGTGTGTTAGCCAAAGAGTTGAGGAAGACAGAATTTTGGTCATTAATGTTTTGTTCAACATCAGGATTGAAGCAGATTTGCAAGGCTATCAAGATGGCAGATTTTCATCTATGGAATATGCTTGGGAAAGTGGGTTCCTTCTCTCAGCTCACTCACATTAAAACATGGTTTAGGGGACAAATATCAGGAAGATATGATTGACCAAAAAATTATCTAGAACAGAAACAGTTTCTCTGATGCCTTAACTGAATTATAGGGCCAACAGAAATAAATTGGATGTTAATGTTATTTTGATGTCGTACAGTGACACGAATTGGAACAATAACACTGAAATAAAATATGCAGATATTACTCAACCAAAATAATTTGTAATCTGAGACACTTCAAATAACTAGCTGAAAGAGGCAAAAAATGTTGGAATTTTCTTAGAATACAATTCTTCTACCTTGCTGGTTGCAGTAGTACTGCATTTTCCACCAAAGCACCTGGACATTTTTCTTGATAAGTATTGCTTTTTTCCAGCCACATATGCTTCTGTGTTGAGCATTCATTGCAAGTTGAATTTTGAATTACTGATAGAATAATATATGTGGTTAATGTTAGAAGGCCCATTCCTATAGCACTGGAACAATGATGTAAGATTTTTTAAAATATTTCCTAATTTATTTAATTTATATTGAAATGACACTCAATCTCTATTAAAAAAGTGATATTTCTTGATTTCCTGAAAAGATCAGTCCTATATTTTTCTCATTTCCAATATATCCAATTAATTTACTATTTTCTTATATAATCATCATGTCTGGTTTGATGATGCAAAGCTGATGGGAACAATACCAATTTAAATTGTTCCTATGTACCATTTTTATACAAATATTCCATTTCTGTGGTTCTAAAACTCTTTCTGGAACTGTTCTGAGGTAGATCAGGGAATTGACCTAGGTAAGAAAAAGAAGAAAACACAAAGGGCTGAGGTTACTGAGGAGAAAGAGGAACTACTTAAGCTAAAAGATTAAATCATGACTTTGCTATTATACCATTTTGCCTTTCCCATTTTAAATCTGTCAAGACCTGCAGTGAAACAATCAGCATGGACTTACTGGTGAGTGTGTCGAGCTTCCATTAGGGAGAGTTCATATTTAGTCTCTGCCAGGCTGCAAGGGAACAATTTGCAATTGCTTTGAGATGACAGAACATGTCGAGCTTAATCTTTATTACTATGATGTTTAATATTTTATTTACTCTCCGTTCATTCATGAGAGAAACAGAAGAAATGCTAAATACATAAATAAAACTGAACAAAGAACAGCAATAATCCAATACTTGAAATCTTTGCAACAAAAGGATTTGGATGCCAGGAAATTATCTGCCCTTGATTGAAGACCTTGGAACCTTCAACCAAATAAATTAATTTTTTCCAGTTCTGAATAAGTGATGCTTGCTACAAAGTAGAACTTGCCATTCTATGAAATGTGTTAAAGGAAAATATCATGCATATAGCGAGAATGCTGGATTTCAAGGGCATGATGTTAATCACAGCAGATCACAGTGCTATAGCAGAGACAAAAATAAAAGCAGCAAAGACAAGGAGAAACATGTACCACGATTTAAAATAGAACTCCCACGCTCAGGATGAGACTGATGAATTAGACACAAAGAACTTCTGGTAAGTGACCTCTAACACTTATTATATAAAACACTGGACTCAGACTGTTGGCAAATGAATTTATTTAATATGAAAACCAGTCCCTTTAAAAAAAATTTGTGGCAGAATGACTATCTTTAACAATAGCTCAAAAATATTCATGGTAATGTGAACAAGTTACAAGTAGGAAAGGAAAAGTAGAGAAGCCTTACCCATGACTTAGCAGATCAACTAATCATTCCAGAACTGAAAAAGTGAAATAATGAAAAATAAATAATTGTAATATCTTTATTAAATTTTAGTGTAGGTTTATTTTGGAATATATAGACTATAACTACTTCCACAAGTGATACATAGATTCATTCTGTGCTTGGTCACATGAAGCTCACCTTATAAAATCAAATTAAAATATAACAAAATTGAAAAAAAAAAAAAAAGAAATTATATGGAGAGTGAAGGGTCAAAAATGCAAACACTAGAAGGTCTCTGTGACCTTTGGCTTCAAATTCCTTATCTTCACACCTGAAAATAGCACAGCTTCTCTTAGATATTCTACAAAAAAAAAAAAAAAAAAAAAAAGTAAATTACAATGGTTTAGTAGTTCTACTTATGAAAAGAAGGGTTATTACAAAGTCTAGAACTAAGATGAGAAATTTTCTTCCTGTGAAAATAACCTTGTCAACATGTCAGATTTATGACTTTTTCCTTCCTTAGGCATGGATATTTCACACATGAACAGAAAGAATGAAAATTATGCGAGACACCAAGAATCCCTTTCAAGTCTTGACCAGGTTGTTTAAGATGACTGCAAATCTTAAGGAGAAGAAAACATGGCCCAGAATATCCGTGGATACAGAAAACACAGGGGATTTACAGTACCACAAGTTAACTTCCCGAAAACAGCTAATTAATATTTTTAAGCAATGGCTAAGTAAAGCTATTGGTTGAAAATTCCTCCTCACCCAAACTCACAACAAAACTGTTGCCATATCTTAATGGAAATCTTCTAGGTGAGATTCTTTCTGACCTCCCATTTTGATTTTTAAATATTTCTTTGTATTTACCTTCAGAGGAATTGTGTCCTGGTCTTCACTATTCAAATGGCAGCATCCAAACACTAAATAATTAAAATTTGTTATAAAACTTTTTTTAAAAAATTGGATTCTAGTAGTATAAGTATTTTGGATTTGAAAATTTTATGACTCTGGCCATTTGCCAAGCTGTAAGAAGGTACTGGCTTGTGGAAAATCATTGTTTCCAAATCTTTCAAGGAAAGATGAAAAATAAATTGGTAGTTAAAAACTTGGCAACATCAGTGCTTCAAAAGAAAAAAAGGTAATGAGGAATTTTAAAAAAAGCAGCTACAGCTGTTCTAGGTGGTCCAACAAAGCTGCTGCATAAAATGCAATCAAATATTCTGAACTGCTCACAATTGTTCTGCAAGGAAGTTAATGATGCTTTCCTAAACCCCTGCCTTCTCTCTCAGTGTAAGATGACAGTAGAGCTCATAACAATTCCTTGTAGGAAACTGGTTAGCCCATCATGTATCAGTGAATACTTTATTGCCCTCTGTGATTTTACTGGTACAAGAGTCCATCCTCTTTCCATCTGTTTCTTATCACTAAATATCAAAATTTGAATAAAAAATATTACCTCTCTTCCTAAATGGATTCAGATTTTAACATCTATGAGTGGAATTAAAAAAAAAAATAAGAGAAGGCCTTCTTATCATAGGTGCCCAAAGACTTTAGGGCACCTTTATATTCCCCATTGCCTGTCAATAAAATGCTGGGTAACTTATTTGAGAACATTACAATAGTAACAAATACCACCAACCAATACTATCAACATCACCAAGCAAGGCTGCTCTATGAAACTAAATCATGGAACTGAAGATTTGTCAGTCCTGATAATTTCAACATGAAATAATCAAAATTATTTTCAGGAGTTCAGTTTTGCTTCAAGGTACTTGTTATTTATGATGACAGTCACATAAACTATTTCTAACATCTATTAAATATCTATTAAATACTTTCAAACAAATATTAGATTTGATAAAGTTTTGAATAAGCAAGAATTTTTTTTTTCAAAACATTAATTGAGAATAGTTTGTAATTTAGAATAGAGATCAATAATACAGCAATTGCAACCTCCTCTGAACATTCAACTGTTTCTGGCTTTCTTTTGTCAACTTTACAATCTATCAAAACATCTCCTTATACCCTTTTTTTCCATGTCTCTCCAGCTGTACCTAGCATTAGTGCTCCTTATGAACTTCAACATTCATTGCTTCTGTCAGGTTATTTCTTTCCTATTCTTTCCATGTTTATACATTTTCTGTAAAGATACTACTTTCCAGAACATCAGTTTTTGATATTATTTATTTTTATAACCTTCTACCTCACCTTTATTTCCACTTTTTATTCAAATCTCCCCACCTTTTCTTTCATTAGTATCTCTTAATATGTGAGAGAGGACAATTGATTCCAGAGCTTTGTAAATATGTTTTAATTTACTCAGTGGGAGTGCACATGTCCTAGACACCTGTCATATCAAAGGAGCAGCACTTGCCAGGAACGAGGGAAAACTTTCACACGTTTCCTCTCTTTTCCTTGCAGAAGAAGACAAAGGCAGTGAGGAAATGAGGTAAAAAAACCCTACCCCAGACAAAACATAACTGTGGCTGGTATAGCTGACTCCAAAAGTACAGTGAGAATATTTTAGAGCATTACAAAATATTCTGGAAGTGTATAGGTAGTTGAGAATGTTAGTGAGAACACTGAAATCTTGGAATAAAATTCTGTTCTCCCACATTCCTACTGGAGTAATTTTATCTCAGATGTGTTTTGCATAAGAAGTGGAGTATGTTTTAATCAGCAAAGTATTTTTTCTCTATTTTTTTTAACTTCACAGAAAATAAAATATTAAAATTAAACATTCATTACTGTAAAAGAACTATAAGTATCTATGACTAACAGTATCAGTTCCCCTTCTCCTTAAATTTAGTTACCTTAACATCTTTATGCCTTCTAATCAAGAACATCACACAACTACTTAATTTTATTCTAGATCACATTAATGCAGTTGATTTTGCCGTCGCCTTAATTTATGAGTCATTTTAACCACATCAGCAGACCCATGCTGTGAATCACAATTTGTAACCTTTATTCTGGTTCCAGTTACAAGCAGCAGAAAAATAGCCAGTAGCTTTCATATGAGTTACTTACCAGTAGAGTGGATCTTCTATTTTTGGAGAAAAAACGTCCAGTTAGAAAAACATTTCTTCCAGGGAGAAATATTTGCTATTAAAAGGCCTGGAACAGAAACAAAAATGTTTCATCTTGCTTCCCATTATTATCTGGACACAAACTAAGTTCAGAGCCTAGATAACACTGCCTGTGATTTAAGTTAGGGAAAATTAATGTTCTTCATCTTGTTTATGTCTCCTGCTACAACAACAGTGTTCTGCTCTTGAGAGTGTCATAGAGGCAAATATGCAGGGCAAGATGTGTCTAAAATCCAGCTATTACTACTGGAAGAACAGGACACAGAGAGGAAGAAAGTTCAAAAATAAAGAGAGAACACTGAATCAAAGCTAAAGAGAATTTTTTTTAAGATGAGGTCAATAATTAACATTTGCAGCTGCACAAGGAGTCTGGTACTTGTAGGCATTAATAAAAGGACACATTTTGGTTTTATATCATTATTTCCTGGCAAATGTCTGTTCTTTTTTCATAACAGGGTTGCATAGTTTTAGGTGGATTTGATTAAACATTTTCTCTATTTTTTATAAATTTTGATATACATACAAAAATAATAAAGAAATATATTTTTGCATGTGGTCAAATTTTGAAGATGTATCATTTCTTTCAATAAAATCACATGTTTGAATACAGCTGAACAAGTATGACTATTTACTGAAGATAAAGAACTTTGAATAGAATGATTCAGCCAGGTAAAATTGAAAAGGCAAATCAATAGCTTTTAAAAATATGAGAGACCTTTTAAAATAAAAATAAAACAAGTTTAGATATGCAAACATATCAGCATGAAAAATGTTTTATGCATTCAGTAGTGTGAAATTAACATTTTGTAAGAAAATATATTTATGATTTAAAGACACTTGCTTGAAAACCACAAGGAGTACTGCCAGTTCAATAGAGTGGCCACTGCCACCAATTTTCATCTGCCAAGTGCTGCTGTTTCTCCTTTTTGTGTAAAAAAAATATTTTCATTTCCTTTTGTTAACTTGCTAATGGATTTCCCTAAAAAGGCAGAGTTACATGAAGAAATCAAGGTATACAAATATAATATTTTTTCCTGTGTTTTTATGACGCTTGCAACAGATCCTGGAGTGGAATAGAAAAGGAGAGAAGGGTAATATGTAGAATAAATACTGCAATGAATGACAGAACTTTGCTATTTTATGTAGCAAGAGAACATCCATATTCTTCTGAGTTTCTAGTAGGGAAACTTACAGTATATGCTCCTGATAAAAACTCATTGTTCAGCACGTTAAACAGAAAATTCCAAATTCTTCTGGAAAATTGCTCTAGTGGCCTCTAGGAGAAATGCTCTCCTCAGTTTTCCTCAGCTACAATACAGGACTTCACCAGCTCCACAAGAAGAAAAGACTATTTTTCTGAACATTTTATGATCTTTTCTAAGAGAAAAGTAAAAATTTAAAATGAAAACACAGGATGAGACAAAACTCTTTTTTTTTTTTCTTTACCATAACCTGAAACCAGGTCTCCAGGGGTGAAAACTCACCTGCTATTTCCCTTAAATATTTCAGACTCACAGGCAACTCAATTGAGAAATGCAGAGAGGTAAAAGACATACAAATGTTGAAAGCAAAACACACACTTTTACTTCTGCTGCAAGCTTTAATTCCTATAGACAGTATTCCCAAAGCCTGCTGGCCATGGAAGTTGACATATGCTGTTCTCTGCAGATGTAGCTGCAGTAACACAGCTGGATATAATGCTCTGTGCATCTGGTGCACAGATGTTTGATTGTGTCCTTGGTACTCAGCCAGATTTTGAAGGATCCATTTAGTTCTTGGAGCAAAATTGAAAGAACAAGAGAACAGTCCACTGGTAGCAATAATACTCCACATTTCTCTTAACTGCCTTAACCGCTCTCACTTTCCCTATTAAGCTGAGTCATGGTAGTTTTCTATTACCTTTTCTGAAAGCAGGATCTAGAAGTAAAAAATTAGTTGGAATCAAGCAGGCAAAAAATCAAAATTCCACTTGGACTTCTTTGCTATCCCAGAACTCTAACTTTCAACCTCTTTTTGGGAAGAGCTCCATCCAAACATCCTTGGAGACAATAGGGAAAAAAAGAATAAATGAGCTTTGGAATCAGCCTGAAAAAGTGAAAAATGACTACTCAACCCGAGCAATTTCAGTACTGTTATCACTGCTCAGCTCTGTCAGAAAGAATTCATCCTCCTTTAATTTACATGCTCATTTTACCCTGCATAAATTACCTACATTTTACCAATTTTTTCTTCAAAATGTTTCAAGCTTTGGTTTCATGTTGGTTTTGGCTGCAGATTATCCTTGAGCTATATGCAGCATTCCAGAAATATGAATAGCAACGTTAGAATATAATGTACATGTTTGCTCCTGCTAATAAAATCTCTGACTCTTTTCCCCTCACCAGAACTGAGGACCATGTCAAAATGTAACAAATGAGGAATAAAAAACCACAGACTTTAAGAATACACACTTGAATTTCTGGGAATTCTTTTCGTGTTTCTGGTCATCCATTTTTCAGCAAGGCACCTTTATCCATGTGATGATGTTGCCACTGCAATGGCAACTACAGTTCAATTATTAAATAATGGCAATAGACAGAATGGTATAATTGTGTGAATATGGATTTAAAAAAATATAAGAACAGTGATGGGAAATGAGGTGAAAAATCCCAACAATGTATTTTCATCAGGAAAAAGAAACCAGAAATTATTTTCTTTGATTTTTCAAATTAATAATACTGGCAGAACTTAGGTATTTCTAATTTAGGAAATTTTATTTCAATAAAAATAAAATTTTGGATGAAAAATTACCAGAGGAAACGTTTTTAACTAGCTTTTATTAATATAATTGGTCATCACGATCCCATAAGCAATACTAGGATCATTAGGAATATAACAGTTACCTTGCTGTTATCGAATTTCTTCAAGCTTCTGCCAGCTCCCTGTCTCACACTTCACGATGTCAACCTAGAAAGACGGCAAAAAAGAAAATCCTATTGATTAACAAATGTCAGTGGGAATTCCATGCCTTTGTTGCCCATCTTGGAAGCTGTTTCCATCACTGACTACTGAACTACATTAACTGAAAGCCAGGAAGGGAGAAAGTTTGTATTTGGAGCAGTACAACTCTACCTGACCTGTCCTTTCCCTACTTCCTGACCTGTCTGCTGAGACAGAAAACAGCTGAGTAGGAGAAGCTTCGTTGAGAAATGAATCTTGAGTTTAAAAAGTGTGACTTGGCACTCAGGCACGTGAGAGATATCATTTTTGAAATTCATTCAGCCCTCAGACTTTAAGAGCAGCTGAAGAACTTTGCAGTGGTGGCTTTCGTCCATAAATAAAGTTACACATTTAACAGTTGGGGAATCTTGCTAAACAAATGTTAAACATTCAAGGGGAGAGGGAATTTTTTATAGAGGGAAATCTTTTACCTTCCTGAGAACATAAGATTCTGGTCAGAAGCTTAGAATTAATTAGAATATAATCTAAAATCTGAAGTTTTGTATTCTGACAAGAACTCTTTTCCTTTCACCATAAAATCAATTAAAAAATTCAATTTTTCCTTCTCTAAAATTCCATGCTTAGATTGCATCATCTAATTCAAGCAAGTATGTACAGTCCAAACCAAGAAATACAACAGATAAATCTGAGTGATGACAAGAAAGCAGCAGTAGCACATCAGCAACTTAAACATTGCCCGAATTTTACTCAACCAATTGCAATGCTGGAAACTTAAATATTTTATATATTTCCTTTTTATTTATTTCTGAGAATGAGATCTGGTCCTATTGAAACCAATTTCAAACAGCATTGTTTTAACTGGAAAAAAAATTTCCCTGCATTAGCAATATAATTCAGTCCATTCATGGCATAAAATTCCTGAGAATTTGGATTTGTTTGCACTTTTTGTCTCTTAATTTTTTTTTGTTTATGTAAATAATTACAGGGATAAGCAAATAAATTATCTTCCAAATATTAAAACAATAACCCCATGAATGCATGAAAAGTAGGGAAATGGATGTTGGAAGAGTATTTACTTTTTTCCTCCACTCATTTTCTCATTTTTTCCCAAATTCTTATTTAAAAGAACCAACTGAAAATAGACACAGATGCATGGAAAATGGAAGGTTCTGTGGAAACAGGGGTTCACTAAGGTTGTCAACAGGACAGATTAAAACAGTTTTCTTTATACTATATAAGGGTATAAATAATTTCTCAGTTTGAAAAAGAGATGAGAAACGTTTATGGAAATAGAAATGAAGAGAAAGTGAAGAGAAAACAATTGATTTCTCTTTAAAAAAATAAAGGTATGAGGGAAGAGCCTAGAAAATAGCCCGGTGGGAGGTTTAAAATAAGTCAGGGTGCATTTTCATACAGCACATTACCATGCTGCAAAACTCATTGCCATGGGATGTTATAGAGGTCAAACAGATAAATACATGCAAAAAAAAGATTGGCCAAGTTCATGGAGGATAATTCCACTGATGAATCAGGCAGGAATTTTGAGGCAGGGCATCTGCTTACTGCAGCTGGGATGCTGTAGCAACAAAAGGATGCTTCCACAGTTGCCCTTTACCTTAAATATTTTGTAGGTGCCTACTATTGACCATGCTTAGATACTTAAGAATGGTTGCCCAGCCATGAACCTAATCTCTTAAACCAAAAAGTTATGGGCATATTTTTAATTATTGCTGTTTCCTCAAATAGACAACAAAGACAGCCTCCCCTTTTAGCCACAGCAAATTGATACAAGGATGGCAATCCAAAATGAAAGGAGATGCCACTTGGAGTATTTATTCCATTTATATGCATACATCTATAGAACACAACATATATAAAACTTTAAGTAAGTTTTTCTCCCTCCAAAATCTGTTCAATTACACTAAAATGAGAAACAGCACGCTCCTCTTTTGAGCCTTTGGAGTCTCCAAATCATTTGAGAGCTGTTCTTTTAAAGATATGGGAAACCTACCAAAATACCAGATGTTTAATCAATACTCTTAACATTTTGGAAGTCTAGAGTGTGGAAAGGAAATGTCAATTGAATCGCTCTGGAAAATCGGATCTTTTGATTTTCACAGTCTGCAATGCACAATATTGACAGTGAGAAAAAATTGGATTCTTTTTCAAAAATACAAATCTGTGAGCAAAACTTTCACCATCTCCATTCCATAAATACATTTGCTTAAAAAAACCCAACGCTATAAACAAATAAGATCTGGTGGAGTTTCTTTGGAGATTTTGCTTGCATCTTATACAATTTAAAATACTCAATCTCTTATTTCTTAGGTGGACATTTGCTTAGAAAAGAATGTATTTTCAACTTCTGAAGGTTAACAGCCTTAACTTTTCAAACTTACATATCTTTACAGAACTATAAAAATATCTGTAGAGAAATACACAAAATATAAGTCATGGCAGCTAATTTTATATATATGTGCATATATACATATATATGAAAATATTTTTTAAATTAAGTTTGAGAAATCTCATTGTGCCTTAATGCATAAATCAGATATTTTAGTTAATACAAAACAGCAATCTCATTTAATCATTAGCATGCAATTTTATATATTGAAGACAAAAGGATTCTATTATACTATAGATTTTAGTTTTAATTAAAAATGCATTTTTAAAAAGTTTTTTTTTTTTATTTTTTAGGACAGACTTTAACACCAGGACACCTTCTTGCGCTTACTAATAAATGCCAAATGGCAGTTTCTGACTTCAAATAGGACAGAGTATTTCTTTTGCTGTTTCAGAGTATGCTTTTTTCAGAAACATCTCTACATCAAGAATTTAATTCAAATGCTTCTCAACTCTCTAAAAAGAAGCCTTGTCATGAGCATATGTATTCTTCCATCTAATACTGGAGCATCACTACTTCAGTCATTTGATATTTTATTTTTCCATTGATAGCATGCCAAATGATATCATGCTCCATTTGCATGAAACACTAGAAATATCTTTGTTACATCTTTGGAGCATTTAATCAGTATGGGAAGGAGAAAATATATTCTTATTCAACACATCAAACAAATGGCCAGAATCCGAGGTAGAAATGAGAACAGGTTCAGCGTGTCGCCTTGCTATGCCTTTTTAACTTGTCTGCTAATTTGGTTGACTCATCTTTTCAATGCGTAATCACAGTATGAAGACATCTCCATAATTACCTTAACAGGATAAAAGCTGGCAATGTTGATACTGGGGTTCTTTACTGGCATCCCCTAAATAACCTGACAGCTGTCTCAAATTTCCTGTTTTTATTATAAGCGTGTTTGGTAGAATCCCTAGAGGCTGAAACAAGTTTAACACAAAAAAAGTATGACAACTCTGTACTTAAATGTTTTATGTTTGCTCAAGAAAAATAGCACAAAACAAATCCACATTTTAAAAAAAATTCCCAGTAATTTTAAGCTATATTGTGGTTCTTATTATTTATCTGGCTTTTTTTTTTTCTTTAAGAAATAAACTCTGACACAGTTTTAAATATCAGCCTAATCTAGGAATAGTGGGATTTCATTCACTGGGACCTGGATGACCTCAAGAAAGGAGCCCATGGGAGTCTCATGAGGTTTAATGAGACCAAGTGCTACTGCTGCACCTGGGTCAGGGCAACCACCGACATCAGCACAGGCTGGGGATGAACGGAGAGCAGCTCTGCCCAGAAGGACTTGTGGGTGAGAAGCTGGACATGACCCAGCCATGGGCACTCAGCCCAAAAGTCCAAATGTATCCTGGGCTGCATCCAGAGCACTGTGAGTAGCAGCTGAGGGAGGGGATTCTGCCCCTCTGCTCTGCTCTGGTGGGAGCCCACCTGCAGTGCTGCACCCAGCCCAGGTTCCCAGCACAGAAAGGACATGGAGCAGCTGGAGCCAGGCCAGAGGAGGCCACCAAGATGATCAGAGGGATGGAGCACGCTTCCTGTGAGGAAAGGCTGAGAAATTTGTATTTGTTCAACCTGGAAAAGAGAAGGCTTTGAGGTGACTTAATTGTGACCCAAAGGAAGTAACAAGAGAGATGAAGAGGGACTCTTTACAAGAGAATGCAGTGCCAGGACAAGAGAGAATGGCTTCAAATTGACAGATGGATCAGATTATATTTGAGGAAAAATATTTTGGCCAGGAGGATGGTGAGGCACTGGAATATGTTGGCCAGAGAATGGATGCCCCATCCCTGGAAGTGTTCAATGACAGGTTGGTTGGAGTACTGGTCTAGTGAAAGGTGGTCCTGCCAACAGTGGAGGTTGGAAATAGATGGTCTTCAAAATTCTATGATTCTATAACTACTATTATACAGATTTTAAGGGGGTAAGGGATAGAGAAAGCTAGGTGAAAAAAAAAAATCTATCTAGCCAGCTGCCACCTCAGTGCTCTAGAAATATAGATCCTTATAATTCTGTCACTAAGTCTCTAAAAATTACCTTTTCTTGGGCATGTTAACACTGCCTGCACTGTGGTAACGATCAGCAGTCTAATATGTCTATATCTTACAAGGATTCATGAAGTAGATATTCTTTTAATTATTCTGTCTGTAGGCTCTCTTGTGCTGGACATTCTCCAAGCCCACTTAAATTTTCCAAAACCCCTCCATATCCAAATAACTGTCTGTGCCTGAACAAAACAGTGTTGGCAACACCTCCTCAGGATGTAGGAGCCCTACATTTTCTTAGTTTAATAATTACATCTCTGTCTCAGCAGATGTGATCTTAAAGTCCAAATCACGGGAGATTTCTCAAGCTATGAAGAAATAGTTTACATTACATGATTGCTTCAATTTATTTCCCATTTCCATGAAATAATAGGCAAAAGAAAGTACACTCCATGGTCCTCTGGTTAGAAAGGTTATACTGGAAGGCAGAGGAATTGTTACAGTTCCTGTTCCCCAAAATATTTCAGTATTTCTTATTAACTATTCATGGAAATAACAGGTAGATATTTACCCACCTTATATTCCACTCTCTTATCTCAACCGCCAGATCATAAATTTCATTCTTGTTTACTTTTTCACTTGAATGAGTATTTAATTATTTCATGGTAACAGAACATATTCCTGCCTTATAAACTACTGCTTAGAACTCTCACGTGGGAGACAAAAGGGAAGGAGCCAAACTCCATCAGGAAGTAGTATATGCATCACTGCATCACATACACTTTGTGTTGTTAGTGCCTGTACAACCAAATGCTTCCCAAAATTAAAAATGAACTATTCACAGGTATTAATGCTGGACTAAATTAAAAAAAAAAAAAAAAACCAAAACCAAAAAAAAAACCAAACAAAAAAAAACAAACCAAGAAATAATACCATTGCTATAGTATTTTCTCTCTAAAATCTTACACCATCCCTAAACTGAGAAATTTTAGGAAAGCACTTCTAAAAGAAACATGAAGTATAAACTCTGTCATACCCATCCCAAGTAAAATCTGCAGATCTACCAGAAATCAGAAAGTCATACTCTGAAAATTCAAATTTTCTAAAACTAAACTGGCAAACCCACTTGAAAGCATATATTTCTTCATATATAATTATCATCAGAAGCATGAGTTTTCAGATTCATGAGAGATGATCTTAGTTTTTGTCTGTTAATGATTGTAATCATGAATGGGAAAGTTTTCAAAACCTTAGAATTTGCTCTGGCCCAGACCTGAAAATAAGCTTTTCTTGGAACATAAAGATGGGAAACAATCTACCTTAACTATAACTTGATTCTCTACAATAACTACAGTCCTAGGCTTACTCAAAGGTGAAGAACACACTAATATCCAACTAGAAAAAGAAAACTAAGAGGATAAAATACTCAGAAATGTTGATGCCTAACCTCATTTTATGCTAGAGACTGTGCTTTGAATGCTGAATTTTCCTCACTTCAACACAGGCTGCAGCACAACCCCAAGGGGGAAAAGGCACAGTTCATGTCCTCTGACAATTGCCCTCAATTCCCTTTATCAGAGCTGCCAAACTGCTCAAATTACTTTGGTTCTACACCTTTCCTTCCTTAAACCCAGCCTTCCCTACAGACTGTGAACACCATGATGGCTTGCAACTTAAAAAATGGGGTTTCATATCAATTGATAACCATTCACACTTTATGATTCTGGATGTTGCTGGTCATCAACAGTTCATGCACAGTGGACACAAACTTGCTGAGCTCCAATACTATGCTTGGCTAAAAAACCTACAGGTTCCAGCCTTTGAACACTGAAGGAGTAAAATTATATCTGTTGATGCAACTACCTCAGTTTGATTTTAAAAACTCAGAAATAAGACCCCCTATATTCCTGACTCTCCCTCATCCTAATGCCCACCTCCTTGCTCCCAAAAACATAAAGCTAGGAATTGATTATTGTATAGTAATTAAGAATCAGACATGCATATCTGTTGATGTCAAGGCCTCAACTTATACCAAAGAACCCTTCAAATTACTGTAGTAATTCAGAGGTGTGATCATTCCTCTAAAAAACATAAATTCTGCATCGAATAACAGTCCGGGCTAAACAAAATGTTAAAATAAGTTATCAAAATCTTGCCATCTACACAGAGCCGCCTTCAAGCACTGATGAAGTGAGGAATGAGCGCATGTTCTGCACTTGCAAACCTGCTTAACAAAAATCCTTACTCTCAGTTGGAGTACCTGCATATTTAGTAGATGTATCCCTCTTCTTAATTAGGCATTCAAACCTGCTCCAACCACGTTCAGTGTCATTTGCCAGATTCTCCAGGATACTGTCCCAAATTCCATTCTCACCTACATGATAGAGAGATATCTTCAGCTTTTATATTTGGGAGATGCCAAGTCCTAAAAGATCAGAAGCACCATTAGAAAGGAAGGCACAAAATTTTGCAATATTTCAATGTTTACCCTGACCTCTTTGTTTCTTGTGAAGATGGTCAGGTCTGCCTTGTTAGCAGTTTTTTTTCAAAGATGCTTGAAAATTTACATTTGTATTAGAGAACTGTAAATGTACTTCACTTTTTTTAGAGAACCCAGAGGTTTTAGGCCCTTTTGCCAAAGGACTAGGAGTTTGTCCAGAAGAAAACGTGTAATCACTTCTTTCAACTGATTATAAAGATGTTTCAGTTGATTAGCATATCTGATACAATTCCTGTATCATGCAAATCTGTTCAGCCCTTCCCACTGTGCAGTTACTATAGCCAAGAGTAAAGAAGATCAAAGCAATCTACCAGAATGAGCTGTGTGTCTTGATACCAAAATTCAACATATTATGATGCTACGTGATCAACCCTAAACAGACAATCTTATGAGTCAAGACTGGCAGAAATACTCAACAAAAGCTACCCCACAGTGACACTGACATCTCTAAGTTTAATCAGACTAATCAGACAAAGGATGACAAAAGTGTTATGCAAGATTTATGACAGAATGTGTAAGCATAGAAAGAGGCTTATTCAATTCCATGTATTAAGTTAGTGGCCAAACCCAAAAGTAAATCCATGTTTCTTAACTCTGTGTTTATAGCATATCTAATCTAGTCTGATCTAAAAGAAATCTAATGTCCTTTTGTTTTCAAAGTCATATTTGGGTGCCTGTAAGTTGAGTGAGGCAGTAGCTATGTGGGAACTTGCAATTATGCGTGAAAAACCCTCCTTTTATTCCCCTTTCTTGGGAGTCAGATTCTGCTAGCATTGAGCAGAGAGAGTTATGAAAACACCCCTCAGCCCCTGCTAGACTTTTCCTCACTGTAATGGAGAGGAGGCAAACCACAGCTCTATTCTCTGAGGGGACATTGTAGCCGTCAGCTGGAACTTCATAACCGAAGCTGAGTGTGGACACAGGGCTGCATTCCTGCCTCATGCCTCTGGGATTCCATGGCTAACAGCATCCCTTTCCCAGAGGAGGTGAGAATTTGCCACTTGGGCAACGAAGGAAAGGAGATATGTGTGCCTGGCTTGGATTTCAGCTGAGCAGTGGCACCTGATGGCCCAGAGGCAATTAAGAGCCTCTCTCAAACGTTACTCTTGGCTGCAACTCAGCAGCTGTTCAAGGAGTAGAACAGAGCTGAATGAAGTGGACAAACTTACCCCTCACCATGGGACCCATGCAGGTAAAAGCTTAGGTAATCCGAATGCTTGATAAGTTAGAGTACGAACTCTGGCTCTCTGCTGGGTTTAGCAGAGGATATAAAGTTTAAATCTCAGAGCAGTACCCAAACCAAAACACCTGTTTCCTGTGGCAGCAATACTTTGTTTTATAGTACCCTGACAACCAATCCTCAAGAGAACTCAACATGCCAACTTCATTATAAAAATGAAGCATCAAAGGCATTCAGCACCTTACAGGATCTATGATTGGTAAAAAAGATTTAGACTGTCTTCTTATTATCACGACAGACAAGACACTACAAAAATCACAAGAAGAAAACAGACCATCAGTCATCCAGTAATTATATAGCAACTGCAAGGCCATTTAGTTACTGTGGGATAAGCAATAGAATGCTTAATAATTTAACCAATTACTATTCATTATAATAGCCAGGTTGGCATTTGATGATCCACAGGGGTCTTACCTGCCTCTCCACTTATCCAACATTCAGTGTTGCCATAGTAATATTGGTCACACCTCTCCAGTTCAACTTCTGTCAGTCTTCAGTATAAATTCCTATTTCTAGAACTATCAAGAATAGGTTTACAAAAGAAGTACAAATTATATAAGGCTCTGCTGAAGGCCATTTTTATGGCACCTTTGGATTCTGACAGGTGTGCTATTGCTTCATCTATGGGTCCAAAATTTGTTTTCAACATGCTATATTTATTAGATTGATATATTTAGGACTTAATGTGAAGGTACAGTTCTGCTGGCCACAAGACTGAAATCTAAAGCACTTACATGGTGGCGCATTAAAATGACTGAACAAAACCTTCATCATGTTTTTTATTGGCTACCCTACGCATAATGACAGTTAGCTTTTTTTTTTTTTAAATGGTTGTAGTGATTACAGTCACATCTGGTGAATAAATATCCTATTGCTGCTCTCCTATAGAAAACAGCAGTTAAATAACATTCAGAAATCTTTGAGTGTATCTATTAACCTAACACAATATTGCAGTGTCTTGCTTGGGATTTATGGGGTTTTGGTTTTTTGCTCTTTTTTTGTGTTGGGGTATTTTTGCTATTTGGTTGTTGGCTTGGTTTTTCTAATTATTTTTAGGTACACAGGCACTTATAAAAGGACACATGAAGTATTGATACCCAGATTCATCGAGTCTTTCCATTATCTTTGATAGACTTAGTGTAGCATTTTCACTCAAGAGGAGATTCATAAGACATAGAAATTATTTCACTGCTCTAACTTCTTATTAAAAAACAAAAAGGTTGCCTGTCATTTCTTATATTTGACATTTACAAATTCAGTTTTCACTCCCATCCCTTCTGTTGTAATCATTTGAGCCTAAAAAGCCTGAAATCCTGGACAAAATTACCTCAGGAAAATTTGTGTCTTGTCACTGACTTGGTTATCCTGGCTCAGTTGAATTTCAAGGTCTGTTACAAACCTGAAACCCAGGGCAGATGTGTGAAAAACATGTACAGAGGCTGAGCTGACCTGTTCCTAACTTTACCAAAGAAGTTGATTCAGGACTTTGATTCAAGCCACATGAAAGGTGTGAAAATAAAGGAATTCATTCTTTCATTTCACTTTACCATTTTAGGTAAAGTAAGAAAAAGAAATGGAAGTCTGTGAATCCACAGAGAATGAAAAAAACAAGCAATCAGAAAATAAAATTACTAAGATGACATGCTAAAAAGTATATTTTACTCTACCTTTTAGTTACTCTAAAGAATAGCTTTTAAGATTATTCCCTGGACTATGGAGTTGCAAGAGTCAGAAGGGACAACAAAATTCTGTCAATATGTCAAGGTGAAAAAAGGCACCTGCTAAATTCAGTTCATGCAATCCCTCTGGTTTACATGCATTGCACAGTATCTTACCTACAAAATTTAGAGCAGCAACTAGTGTGGAAACACAGGGCTGATACTACATAAAGAGCTACAGCTGGGAAAAAAGGCAGTTTAAAAAAGGGTTTAGGGAGTGGGAAAAGAGAGGGAAATAAAATCTTTAAAATATAGACAAGTGTAGGATCACTCTCCCACAAACTTATTTTGGCTTAAGAGATGCTAGCAGGTGGCAGATATGTGACTGTGTGGTTGTCAGTCAGACCAGAACTTTTCCTAGAGTTCCTTAAATGAAGCATCTCTCGGAGGAACGGTGCAAAGTAATTATGGTAGGTACTTAAGCAAATGGACTGTTAATAACTAGATGGAGGTGATAAGCCTCCCAGGCCAGCTGGAGACCTGTTAGTGAAAAAGAGAAAGGAAATGAAGAGTAGAATCTGTTTTACTAGGGAAAATGATTCTGTAAAATACTGTCTGATCTAATTTGTACAAAAATAAAATTTAAAAAGAAACACCAAAAATTCCCAACAACTTGTCATCAGCACATGATATAATTGATGCTGAAATCTGCCGCCTATCTTCAATCTCCTGCTTCTTAATTGCTGGCTGAAATAATTTTTATGACCAATCTGTTTTGTTGTCCTAGAACAATTGATTTTTTTTTTTAAAGTTGATGAATGGTATGAATTTCAAAATTTCTTGTTCTCCACAGTATATCCTTAGTCTCTGAGGAATTATAATGGCTGTGACTGGATATTTACCCAGTATACCTTGTGATGACCTCTCTAATGAGCCATAAGTTTTCAGAAGAGGTTTTGAAATACTAAATATGGAAATACTGGAAAACTTCTTCAATGTTGTCCTTAACATCAGTGGAGAGAAGAAATAGAAAGTGCAGTGAGATTCGCGTTCTCATGTAGAAACAGAAAATATTAAAAATATATTAATACACTATCGAGACAATTCTAATGAACCACATGAGAGATATAAGAACCTCCAAGGCTACTGAATAAAATCAAGTTAATTATCACAATATTATTTCTTACTTGTATATATTACTCTAGAATATCTGAACAAGATTTTTGTATCTCAGTATCTATTACGTTAAACTGAGAGGATCTGGTCACCAAAAAATAACCTTTACAACTTAAAACTACTCCAAAATTGCAACAACCATGTCTTGCTGTGATATCAATGGGTGGTGAGATCTTTTCTCATCCTTTCTTCCCTTCTCTTTCTTTTCCTTATATGTTTTTTACATGCTATTTTTATGCTTTCATATTGCTATATTACTCTAGATAATAACAACCAAAATGGCTACATATCTGCTTTCCATTGCAGCCAAATTGTTCTGAAACAAACCTTACATACATATATTTACAAACAGTATCATTCAGTTCTCTTCCTTCTAATATGCCCCAAGGGTCAATTAACAAGAACCTGGGTTACTGTGGCCTCTGTAGGGACAGTTTTAATTATTTCTTTATTCATGAGTGGCAGACCTAGCAGAGCACCTCACCTACCCAGCAGTCACAGAAGGTGTGTTAAAAAACCCACCAAACTTATACATTACTCAGTAGTTTTTGGATTCTTTTTCTTTCTGTTTTCCTTTGAAAAGCACTAAGAAAAAAAGCATTTCATTTTTGAAAGTGATTTTGTCAAAACCAGACAGTGCTTGTCTCATACTTTTTAACTTTAGTATTTTCAAGAAGATAAACCTCTGTGTTTCTAGGGATATATTTCATGAAGAAACCTTATTCTTTGCTTTTTATTTGCATGTTGAATTGCAAATGCATCATTTTACTTTTCCCTCTGGGGTTTGTACAAAACCAGTATCTTCAGTGGGGCTGAAGAGCTCCACAATAATACATATTTTTGTCTCTCCCTTCCCTCAGGGTCTTGATCTAAATGAAATTGCAGCTAGGAAATATTTGAAATTGGCAGGGTATAAGTTGTGAAAAAAACCTCTCATTTTTTTCACACATCCCAAAGTAGAAATGAGTAAACAGTGATGTATAAATATATAAACAGAATGGTCATTGAGGTTTAATGAATTTGCTTGACTTGTTATATGTTATTCATTCTGTAATGACCATTAAGACTCAGGCAGAAGCAGGCACTGGCAAGAAAAGGATCAGATTGAAGGCATCTAAATAACAATATTCTTAATTCAAAGACGTTGATTCACATGAAATTCTCATTTAAGCACTTAAAAGCAATGCACCTTAATTTAGACTCTACAAATTTTGTCTGATCATATGAAATGCTTAAAATTTATGTCCACTACTTTTCAAGGTAAGCGTCATTACCAACACTTTTTTAATTAAAGGTTTTTAGTCAGATTTTTGAGTGAGACCTATAACAACTGGAATTTAGTTTTGAATTTTGACTTTAATCACACCTTTTCTACATCTTTTTTATTTTGCCATTTCTAATATATCCTGGTTTCTAATACTTACATGGAGAAAATGTTCAAGAAATGCAAGTTGTCTATCTCAGATTTTAAATCTTCAAACAATAGACCATAGAAATTTTAGTAAATACTTTTGACTAATGTATACACCCAAAAGCTTTGTGACCTTTCTGTCCTCTGATCCTAGGGATAGATACAAGCCTGAAAGGAGAAGAGGAAAACAAACAGACAATTTGTTCCCACCACCATTTTACAAGCTGTTTCTCCAGTTTTTGCAGTGGGCTGGAATAACACAGACTTTGCACTGCATTAATATTTCTGGAGATCTGTGCTTCTGACACTGCCTTGGCAAACTTTCTCTACCCAGTCTGTGTTTTCTGATGTGAAACCAAGTAGCTGCGTGTGGGAAAACTTACTGTCAGATGTTCTAGAATTGTTCTTCCAGAGTATTGTGGATCACTTTGTAAAGTAAAAGCCTGAAAATGCTAGATAATTTCAGGGGCTCAGCACTGGTCTGCTAATATGCCAGGAAGAATAAGCAATTATGATTTTCATCTAAGCAACATATGCTGTTTGCTGTCCTGTTCTGAACAGCTGTAGGTTAGATGCTGTTAAGATTAGGCCCCTTCTCTCCTCCATATTTCAAAATTCAAATTAAACTAAAATAACAGCACCTGCTGAACAAAAACACTATTTCAAAATGTGTACTTGCACACAATTACTATGAAGAGGCTGGCCACCATTGTTACCAGTCTATTCTTTCTGAATGGAAATGGCAGAGAAGTTTTAGATGCAGCTGCAGCTCTTCAATTGTATAACTAGTGCTGGCCCCAAGCCAACCCTCAAGAACTCAAGTGGCACCAAAAGATACTATATTGATTTGCAATCGAACATAATAGGCCATCAGCTTAATTATTACTGAAGTGACAAGGTTCTGGATATTTCATATTTATATTTCTGGGGCCTGTGAAAGATGAATGTAAATCTTTTAAATGCCTACATTTGCATATCTTCAGAAGGGTTGAGTGCTCTTACTGTATTCATAGCCTGTGAAAGACCTAAAGGACTGGCTATTCAACTCAGGTTGCTAGATCACATAGTCACTTACTTGCATAAGGAAACAGGGCTATAAAACTAAACACATTCCTGCAGGAAAATATCCCCAGATCTCTTGCAGACACCAATAAAACATGTGCTGATCATTAATATCATCCTCATGGACATTCTCCTACCCCTGTTACCTTTGGGAATAGACTGTTTGGGTGCAAGAGACTGAACTGGCATCATCTACCACTCTGAGCATCTCCCAAAACTCCCACTGACTCTCAGGCTGGCTTTATGACACCAGGTCTGCAAACAGAACTCAACATTTGGGAGAGCTGTTTGTTAGGGGAATGCAGAAATATTTACAGGCTAGAGAACAAGACCAAGACCCAGGGTTTCAATGCTGTCATTAGTCAGCTCTGTCACACTAGGTCATCAACTCCTAATGATGTGCTTATGTTTGTTAGTTGTACATGTCTTTTTCACTCAGATCCTAACTCTACTCACTTAGAATAATTTAAGCAGATTTTTAAAATTATATAAAGAGCCACTTCTATTTTAATGATCCTAAAGCCATTTCATCACACACCCTGTACTTTTCATCTTCCATGTAGATTGGTCCAGTGCTAGGTCACAACTTTTACTGAGCACATATACACACCAAGCAGTGTTTTATCTTATACTCCTTGTCTCTGAACTGCAGTTGTCCTCAAAAGTGTTCTCTTTTGCTTACCACTGCCACTTGTTGTAAATTCTGCATTTTATGTGGATTCCTTATATTGTATATGGATGGCTGAAAAGGAAAATAATTGTTTATCCTGTTCTCAGTGAGATAAACAAGACATAAGTGAACACACAGTTACAAGTACAACAACATTCATTCTGGATTTGCACAGTGGGGGAAAAGATTTGTTGCCATGATTACCTCCTGCCAGTAACATTATTCCCAAAGAATTCAGGTTTATATGCTCAAGTATCAATGCCCTCTACTGGAGGGAATATGCCCGAACTCCTTATGTTGAGAATTTTCTTTTTCTAGTGCTGACCATTCAGTGACTTTTAATCACTACTGAAAGGAAGGCCAACAGACCTGGCAAACAGGTTGTCACTGCAGATCTACTGGATCCTATATGACAATAAATTCATTAAACTTCTTCATGTTAAATAAGTGCAGGACTTTATGCTTTCAATTTAAAAACAAAAACAAGCAAACAAAAACCCAAAAAACTTAGAGAAAGACATTTGCCTTTTAGAAATGGAACAAGTTTGCAGGAAAATGCTTTTCTTGGTTGTTGACTGCTGTGCTCAAAAGCAACACTGAGCCTCCTCTCCATCAAAAAAAAACCCCTAAAAACAATCCCCTCCTCTTGCCAAACCCTCAAACTCTAATCTGCAAACTCAAGGTTTTCCAAAACAGGTAATGACTGTGCTCTTTAGGAGCTCAAACAGGAAATTTCAATACTATTCTGAAAAGCAGAGTAGTTTGCACATTTCCACTTGGCTGCTAATGTAAACACAAACAATTTAGTAACTGAGATCCCGTTTAAAAAAAAACCAAAAAACAAAAAACAAACAAACAAAAAAAAAAACCAAACAAAAAAAAAAAAACAAACAAAAAAAAACCCCACCTGAAAATACCAGGCATCAATTCAGCTTTTCCATGAGCAGGTGTTGACTTATGTAAAATTCCTGGAGCAATTTCTATGATGGATTTGGGAAAACAAAATGAATTTTTGTGATATTCCTCTAGTGTAGAGTTGTCTTCCCTTTATTTTTTCCTTTCCTTACATAGATGCTGCCTGATTGCTCCTTCTTAATATTACAGGAAAGGCAGGTCACACCACACCTGCAATCACCCTTCATTATCAAAAGGATTTAAAAGAAAGTATGATGAATTCTCAGGTGTGAGATAAGCAAACAGCATTATATGAACCACAGCATTATATGAACCACGATGTCTTCAGTAAATAATGCCTAAATACAAACAAAACATTCCTGTGAATAAGGGCTGTTAAAGAGTGACCCAGATAGAAGGTTAGTTTGAAAATTTTAAAATTGATCTGAAAATTGGACTTTTGTCTAGGTCACACAGTTTCATCTTAGTAACTGCTAAGTATTTTATGAAGAGAGTGTTTTTTCTCTTTTTCCTGGAAACAGTATTATGTTTCTATCTCAAAGAGTACAGACATATTGTGTCACAGGGGAATACAGTGAGTTCAAAAGCCACCAATTTTGGTCAGGATTGGGGTGTATTGCTAGAAAAATCTGGGGGGCTTTTTGTTTTATTGTTAATAGATGTAATGACTTAGGTAGAAATGTACCTGTCAATGCATTGATAGAGGGGACAGACATAATTTTTTCTCACTTATCTTGAAAGTAGAATATGATTTCCCAACCAGAAATATTGCATTTTTTCTTGTAATTTTCCTGACAGAAACAGAATAGTAGTGGAAAAAAACAACTGTTGGATATAATGTTTTGGAATGTGAGATCTTTTGATGATCAGTATTTGGCCATATACATGAAAGACACTAGAAGGGAAGGAGGAACATAGAGAAGTCAGGAGAAAGGGAACACGCAAGACATAGAACTAGTGAGGAAATGGGCTTTTCCTGCCTGGAGAAAATTTCCTGTTTCATTTGGCAACCTCTTGCTAGAGAACCAACAAAGCATTTGAACACTGACACCAAGAAAGCTCCAGAGAATATATTTCAAATAATTAAAAGGGGAATCCAGACTTACCACTCAGGCACTGAGAATGCTCCTGGGGGATGGCAGAAGTGGTCAACAGGGAATGAATAATTTCTGACTTCTGCCACTGCAAACCCTGCAAAATGTCCCAGCCTAAAACCAGGCTGACAACAAATCACAGGCTGTGTAGTCATGTAAAGGGAAAAGAGCTGCACAGCACAAGCACCTGCACAGGCAATTTTGAAATGAAAGGATGCGAAAATGAAAATTGGGCCATTGTTACTAAGTAGCTGAGAATCCAGCTGAGGTTTTTTATGTTTTTAAAAGGAACAACAAAAGCTCACTTAAAATACAGCTAGGAAGTACCTAGAAACCAATAAGAAAATATCAATGTGCTTTCTATACTATAGCGCCCAAAGGTATCTGAATAATATGACATATGGCTGCTTTCTAAGCACAGAAAAACTTCCTGGAATAGCACAGAATAATTGTTTTCTCTCTTTAAAACAAAGGAAAAAAACCCCACCATGCTCGTTTATTAGACTTGTAAGTAAGAGTGTGTTTCTTAAAATAATTCATCCATTCATACCTACACAGTGTGATCACTGAGAGGTTAAGATTTCTTCCATTTCCATGGATTATCATCTATGATAATAGATGATGAATATGTACAGCTCAGTACAGAGATGCAAAAGTAGTGCAATCCGTAATTGGGTTAATCACTGTTGGGACATCAAAATATCCTGATCAGTTCTGGGATTTGGTATTAATTTCTTCAGATTTCAAGCATGCAATAAGACTTAAAGGTAAGAATTTTCAAAAAAAATGAAGCAAATATTGAAAACCAGGAAAATGGTTTATAAATTTTTAAAATATTTTATTATAAAATCAAAAACTGAATGGACCATCTCAAAGTGTTGATACCATCCCCTGTCTCCTCAATATATAGGCTGGGTTGTGAAACAGTCTCTTCATGTTGCTGAGCAGTTACTCATAGGAACAATTTCACTAAGTCTTTGTCATTTACTTGAGCTCTACAGTGAACATAAAAACTTCACAAACTGAATCTAAAATAACCTGTCAGAACACCCAAATTACTTTAAAGCAAATTCCTTATCAATCTGAGCTGTACCATGAAATCCAGGACAAGTTTCTTCCTGGACCTCTGGATTTTTTATTACAGAAGTTTTTTTCTTAAGGTGTAAAAAAAAGATATCTAGTAGGAGGAGAAAATATTTTCAATTCAAAAATAAAAATATCATTAATTTACACCATATATGCTGTAGAGGTATTTATGAAATTAATTGATACTTCTTTAAATTAAAACTAGATAATTAATATTAATCCCAACAAATTTCTACTGTGGGATTTTTCTGAAGGCTTACAGAATAATCGTATAAAATCTTTTTCTCTGCATGAGCATGTGCTACAGGCAGGACACAAAATTTGAGTCAGAGTTCTATTCCTTCTATTGGAAGAGTCCACAGTCTTCCTTCTCAGATTCTCCAGGATTTTGTTTTCCTAACAGGTCTCCACATGTGGCTTCCCAAGGCTGCTCCTCCAAAGTTACTTCAAGAAGCACAAATTACATAACTCCCAGCAGCACCACATTTCCCGGATTTTTGAAAGGATAGCATGAATAAACTTTTTGCTGTGGTTTTTTTTTTTCCTGTGTTACAAAGTTGGACTAGATAGTCTGAGAACAGGGGATGTGAAGATTGCATCCAGCACCCTCCCATACACACAGAATTAGTCCAAAATATAGAACTGAACTCCACTTCTATCCCTGCCACTGACTTCCTGAGCTACTGTTTTCCCTCCTCGTTTTCTAAGTTGTTTGAGGCAAGTGTCCACAAAGCACTTAGCACAGCAGAAACCCAGCCACCACTGAGATTTGAGTGCAGCTGGAACGTTAATACTGAAAAGAGGAACTGACCACAGAAGCAAAATGATTGGGCAGCAAAACCAGCCAAGCCCAGCAGTCACCAGTAAAGGAGGGATCTCTGATTTTGGAGGCAGACAGGCTCAGAGGCTGTGTATTTCTCAGAATCAAATAGCAAAGCACTTTGAAGTTTTTTTCTTCCCCATGAGTACAAGAAATAAAGGAGGGGTACATTTAGAAAGAGGGAAAATCTTAAAAGAGAAACTTCTGTTATTCCTTCATTATTAGAATTAACTTCATTATTAGAATTAACTTCTTCTGTTTAAATTTATTCATGAAATACATAAAATTGATTGTCATGAATATTCTTTCCTTCAGCATCCCAGACTTATTGATCTTAGATTCATTCCAAAATACTGCTGACCAAAATAAGAGCTCAAACTAAATCATTGATTAAGAAATATGTACTTAGAAGAATAGTAAATATTGCACATACTGGAGTCTCTGAAATCAGAATAACTGTAGCCAATATTTTCCTCTGAGAACAAAAATTGGATTTGCCCTTAAAATTGCGATTTTTCTTCAGTGTTTACAGATTCACACAATGGCTGAGGCTGGAAGGTCTGGAGGTTATTTTGTCTTTCTGCCTTGCTAGGGCAGGCCCATCTAAAGTGGGCTGCTCAGGACTAGATCCAGACTTTTTTAATATCTTCAAGGATGGATGAGACTCCATAAAGTTTCTGGGAAGCCTAGATCAGTGTTCAGTGAGACTCACAGTAGGAAAAAGAGTTTCCTGATGTTCAGGTGAAACCCCCCCCATGTTTCAGTTTATGCCTATTACCTCTTGGCATCACTGAAAAGAGTCTGACTCATCAATAAATACAAAAAGCTTCTCAATATATATATATAAACACAAAAGTCTTTCCTTTTCCAGGCTTCACAATCCTATCTATGTCCGGATGAGAGATGTTCCATTAGCTTATTTAGCCTTGGCTATGAGGAAGAGGCTCCAACTCTCTTTTATAGTAGGAAGCCCAGAACTGGACATTTTTCCAGGTGTAGCATCACCTGTGTGAGAAGAGGGGAAGAATTTCCTTTGCTGAGCTGTTGGCAAGATTCCTCCTAATGCATCCCAGGGTGGCATTTGCCCCAAGAGCACACTGCTGACTCCAGATGGGACCAGCAGAGATTAGTTTGCTCATTCCTGAGCTTCTGATGCCATTCATGGTCATTTGACCTACCCTATTTTTCTTCTTGAATGTAAAATCTACCACAGGCTTGATTTACCTACACTCCCTCTCCCTTCTTCTTTTATTTAAACTTTTGTTTACTTGGATGGTTTTTTCCTGCATGGATCAAGTGCAATCACATCCTTAGGCCCTACATTAGGGATGAGGGCAGCATAAATCTCTAAAAGTATTATAGAATACATATATATATATAAATGTGAAGTACTATACCATATTATAAATGATGTAAATGTGAGTGGACAGGAATACCTTGGATAAGGTTCCCTGTGATTAGGTATCTTATAACTTTCATCAATGCACAGTGGGAGCAAAAATTAGGAGGACTTATCCTTCCATTAATTCTGTTGCACAGATTTAAACTACTAAGTTGTAAAGAAGAAGAAGTTATAGAAAATAATGCCTTGGAAGATAATGCCTTTTCACACAAGTGGAAAAAATAACCCTAAATTTTCTGACTGTTCATGTATAATATGTTAATCCTGTCCTCAAACTCCAAAGCTTCTGGAACTGGTATCAACTTTAATCAAACAGCCTAAAGAAACAAATATTATATACCCCCACAAAGGCCAGATTGGTTTCTTTGGCATTTTGTCCCTTAGGATCAAAGCAAATGAAGCACAGACCCATTTCCTATGCTGAACTGAATGAACCTAAGGATGAAATTAATCAGCATTATAATGTATAGATGTCCCTGAAAGTGAGAGAGAAACTAATTGGACATTGCCTTCCCTGTTATTTCCTTCTGTACAAACCAGGATCTTCTCAGTGAATGAAGAAAGTCAGAATATACGGCATAAGAATGGAAGTAACTGCTCCTCCAGGATAAAGTGTAATTTGGCAATGGGAACTAATTTTCCACTCTTCTTATCTTTCCTGAGGGAGAAAGGGATAATAGATTTTCCTTAACTGCCCTCTCTAGTATTGTACTGAAGACTGAAATTACCACTGACTCTTTAAAGTATGTACTTAATATCCTGAGAAATGCATCTACAGAGAGATGATAATAGAGAATTATATGTATATAACTACACACACTTACTTTATATCTGGTTCATACCACTATTAATCTTCAGACAACACTGGTATCTGAGTTATGACCATTGAACAAACAATGACATGAGATCTTTTCTACTCCTAATCGAGGCAGAACAATATACCTGAGGAAAACAACTGAAAGAATTAATGCACAGCAGCAGAATTTCCTTTTTTAATTTTTTTTTAAACCAATACGTGCATTTCCTACAAAAGACCAAACAAGTAAAATTGTAGCAGTTTATTTTTAATCAATTCTACCTATCACTGACAGTCTTCCTTTTGATAAAACTATTCTGAATCAAAGCTGTATGTAGGGAAAGAGTCAGGTTTCTTTTGATATTCTGAGCATTCCTGTCCATCTCAATTCATTAGCAGAATCTTTCAAGCTACCTGCCATTTGATTTTGAATCACAGCTTCATGAAAATATGTTGATTAAATGAGTTTTAAATTCACAGGTTTCTCAGTATCTCAAATGTTTTTATCAGGTTTGATATCCCAGTAGGACTCTGCTTTGAGAGGTCTTGGAGTAACTGAATGACGAAATTACACTGGGCCTGATGGGGTGAAATAGCACACATGGACCTGGTCCATGGATGCAGCAGAGAGGTTTCTACTCCTGGAATTAAATACTTAAAATTTAGATTAAGCCAGCTTACCTTCTCTACAGTAAAATAAACAGGAAATACATAAAATTAAATCCAATATGTGCACTAATATTTAGAAAGCAAATGTAACTTAAAGAAGAGACATACTGAATAGCCTATATTCTATTTCAGATAAAGCATTGTCTTTGTCTTTCTGTTGAGCCTCAAATTAGGAGCATACAGACTCATTAAGAAAAACCTTGAAAATTGAGTTTCTGTAAGTGTAAAGTGCTCTAGTTTTAATGATTTCTACCAATTTGTAAGTCTTACTAGTTCAACTAATATTCCTCTACAAACCTACACTCCAAATGGAAAAAAGTTAACATATATTGGGTTAGACAGGAGCACAGAGGGTGTATCCTCATCTCTGTCTCCTGATGTGCTGCTGGCTTTTGTATGCTCCTAGTATTCCTCAAAATGTTTTTCTCTGCTGCTGTTTTTCTTATCTGCTTTTTGTTTAACAAGCTACAGAACAAATGCAAAGACACCCACTTTATTACTAAAATTGCAAGTTTAGTTTTGCAGCAAACATACAAATGCTTAAGATTCAATTTGCTGAACCTTCTACAAACAATTTCATGCCTCATTTTCCAGCTCTAAGTTGCTACAATGGATATCTTCACAAAAAAAAAAAAAAAAATAGAAAAAATAAAGCTCCGGTGTTAAGTATTCATTATATACACTCTCCTTCTAAATTTCTTTGACCATCACAATATTTCTTTGATGTGCCAGCATTTTTACATTTCAAAGACTAAGATAACAATGTGATTTTAAGAAGTCTGGAGGGGAATAAAACTAGAATACACATCTATAGTGTGCAGCAAAGCAACTGTTTTTTCTAAGACGGTTACAGTCAATTGTCTTACCTTAGTTTTGATTAATTTTGGAAGGTTTTTTTGGTTTTGTCTTTTTAAAAGGAGTAAAACAAATCATGGAAATCCATTATTAGCAGTGAAAGAGCATTGTTCTTGTAAACCAACATTTGCCTTTTTATTTATTTTTTATTTCAAATCACTGGAATGGTGACACTATGAAGCATTTCTTCACTTCACTTTAATCCTCCACAGGCACAACGATTAAAAGAGGTCTCCTTACTCAAGGGAACCTGCTTTTTACTATACAATTCACAAATGGACTTTACACAGCTGGACTGAAGACCCCAAGTAAAGAAAGAAACTGGGAATTGGAAAGATATGGAAATTATTATTGTTCAAAGAAATACATATTTTGGCACTGTGTAAGAAAACACATATGCATGCACACAGCTTTTGTATTATATTGTCTGATTTGCTTAAAGATTAGAATCTCTAAAAATAGGCATGTCATTCATATGCAAGCCATTTGTGTGGCTAGTTTCCACATAATCATAGTGAAGCATACAATAAAATTAGAAAAAATACACCAAAATAAGTATTCTTTCATTTTATAGTGCCTTGCTACCTGCTCATTCTACTTCTACATGTTTCCAGCTCTGGAATATGCTTGTGAAGAAGAAAGAGTACAAAGTTTATGGAAGGCTATATAAAACACTTTTATCCAGAAACAGTGTAGCACATGACTCAGCTGATAAAATAATCTCTCTCTATATAATTTTATTCCCAGAGATTCAATGCATTCCGCTTTCTCTATATTTGAGAAGTCCATAGAACCAAACTGCAGCAGTTCCATGCCTGGAAACTGCAGAACAGGGTCCAACATTTTTAGAATATTTTGAGCCATACATAGATTTACTCCCTCAGATCCTGAGAAATCTGAGCTGAAGACATCTTGCTTTGTCTGCCAGAACTACATCGTAACTACTTCTTGTTGGAGCTTGTTCTTTTAAAATGTCTATTTCCATTCCCTTGCAATTTTTTAAAAAAGTAATTCCTTTCAGGTTGTCATATTTCATCTTAACAATTTTCTGTAAAGTCTCTCAAATATAAGGAGGGTTTTGTGCAGTATCCTGGGGGCAGGGGAGAGAGAGGCAGGATGGAGGACAAATATCCTCTCAGAACTTTGTAACCCTTTGCTGATAACCAAAATATTCAATAATGGCTTTAAGATCACCTTTTTTAATAGTCTTATTAAATGTAGCTTTCTGAAAACAAACAAAGCAAAATAAAAAAAAAATCCCACTGGAGCCTGAACAATACATTTGCAGAAGGAATACAGTTTTAGGCTCTTTCTTGTAGCTGTCCCCTGTTCAGAGATAAATCAAATGCTAATCTTCTCTTACACATAAAAACATACAGTGCACATTGAAAAAAGAATGCACAAAACCATTATAGACATAATATCACAGAGTCAGTAAAAGTACAAAAACCAGAGACCAACTTCTGTGAGAAAAAATGTGAGAGTAAGAGGGACAAAAGCATCAGAATTTATCAGGACCATAATCTGGTCTTTCTTATGCACAGTGTTTATATTTATTACTTAGGGGAACTCAAAATACACTTAAAACCACCTAAAGTTGTTAGAAGTTGTTTTCTTTTTATTTTTTTTTAAGAGTATGAACATGTAAAGTCTAAAATAGCTTAAAAAGTATATGTAATTTGGGAATCTTCAGCCTACAAGTCAGCATATGTTAGTTGGTGCTTGATTTATACATATGTTGGACTTCAGGGGTATTTGCCTTCAATGTCAGAAATATTTTACATTCTGAGGAAGAAATCCAGAAGATAAAGTATTAACAGCATCAGAAGAGTTGATGCATAAAGTCCAAGTTTAAAATTTTGATCACTTATTTGAGTTACAATTTTTTATTTGAATGACTTGTCTTAGAAGAATGCATGAATTAGCAAAAGAGACTTTCTAGACTTCTCTGTATATGTGTTTCTCAGGGTATATTCCTCAGTCAGGTAGTTCTACAGGATAGACACCTGCCTGTATATTCAAAAACTTTTAATGTAGTAAAACAGTTCCTGACTTTAGCCTTCAATTCAAATGAGCACTTTAATAATAGATTAAAAGTTTAAACGTCAGGGAAAATATGCAGGAGATCAATGGAAGTTTTGTCACGACACAACAAACTTAGAACAAAAACCCTGCAGAGAAAGTTTGTAACTCAAAACAGTATACCAAGAGAATGGCTTATGTCAACAATGTTGTGTTTCAAATGCAAATGATCCATCCTTAAAAACAGTTTCATGACAGTTCTCTAGAGCAGATTAGTCCCTTTCCATGTTCATTTGGTTTTTGTCCATAACCACCATTCTTAAGGGCAGGGGGCCAATGCTGCACTCCTGGATTTCTGAGCTCTGATGGGAGGAAAGAAGGGGAATAAAAGATAATAAGGATGTGTCTATGTGTGGACTGGATTATGAGTATTAATGACCTATATTTGATGAAAAGGATATTTTCCTGTTTGTTTTTGTTTTGGTGTGGTTTTTTGGTTGTTTTTTTTTCCCTGAGCAAATTGATCTACCCCTCACTGTGTTAGAAAATCCCAACTTCCATACTCTGTTACAGTAGAAACATGGACTCATTTGGTTCAAGCTGAGAGCATTTTTTATTGCTCTCATATGACTTTATATATAAAGGGTTTGTGATGAACTGCCACAGCATTTACAAGATGAGAGATGATGAGACAAGACTCCACTCATTAACCTTAATAGGTTTCAAGCCAAAACAAAATAAAAAGTCATATCTTTGTATTTAAAATTGCTTGCCAGCATTGTGATGCAGTAATTTGACTGTCTGTGGCACATCACTTTATCTGGTTCCCAGTTTCATATTTATTTCACACATTTTTTTTGGCTGAAAAATTTTGTGTAACTATTACTTATGTCATTTTTCTGAATTCCCTGGTGTGGCACCACATAACTATCAAGTAATACACAACTGGTTGCTTTGGTAGCAGGTGCAAGAAAAATATGGAGATACCAGGAATAAACACTAGGAATAAACCAATAGAAGAGGTCCTTAATTCTTGATTTGGTCATAATCCTCCCAATTAATAGCAGGAATCAGAGATTTAACAACAAATGGTACTTTTAAGCACAAAATGTACAGTCCTTCAAAGCAACACCAAATCATCCTGGCCCTCCTAAGTAATAAACTGCCTTGAAAAATATGGTTTAAAGAACAACATATGCCTCATTTCCAAATCCAGATAAGCATTTCACCTCCAAAGCAGTGGAGAACTACACATTTGGCCCTTCCTTCATCCACCCCACTCCATAAACTCTTAATGGCCACCATCCTGCCAGAGAATTATCAGGAGATTATACTTAAGAATAGAAAATCTTGAACAGATTAAATGAAAATTTTGGTTAAAATCCTTTAACTTCTACCTTAACCAACTAATATTTCTTACAATTTAATGGAGTTACAGTGTGAACTCCATTAGTGTTGATCTATAAGCTGACAGGTTTCTCAAAGGACCAAAACTTTCAAATTTCTACTTCAAATACATAAATTCCTACAGAAACAAATATAAAGTATGGCATCCTCTACTCCATGGCATATGCCAGTAAGACTATTTATGGAACTTTTGTATGGATATAAAGATTCTGTCTGGCTGCAAATTCTATTTTGTTTGAAACCTTTGTTTTTGCCTTGACTAAAGATGCTTTGTAGAATAAAATAGATTTTTTACCGTGAAGTGCAGCACGGTAAAAAAATCTATTTTATCTTCACAATGACTTCATCCATATGAGGTTGCTGCAGATGCTGTGGCAGAGGCAGGATTTCTTTGCCACTTGGAATATTTTGGAGCAAACCCTGCAGATATTTCTGTCTAGCTGTTTCTTGTGCATCTCCAAGTGTAGATATTATTCAACTGACTTTACCTATGAGAATGACGGCTCAAAATGGGAATCTCAGTGTTGCCCTAACAGTGATTCAGGAAAATAAATCACCAGAAAGTGCTATCCCTTCATCAAAGCTATGGATTCTTTTTTAACCTGTAGGAAATGTTGTGATTCCACAAGCTTGAATTCTGGCCATGAAAAGGCAAGAAGTGAAATTTTGAATATCCAAAATTCATAATGGCATTAACAATAACAACAATTAAATGAGAAATTGACATTTTAGGGATCTGTCCTGGAGCTCACAATAACTGTCTGGTTGGTGAGGGGGTTGTAGTTAGTCGTAGAAGTACAGAGAACCTCTTTTACTCTGAACTGGAAATAAATTATTACCTTTTATCTGATAAAATACAACAAATACACAAATCCTGCTGGCTACTGTTATGAGCAGGAGATACTTAGGACTTCAAGGTGACTACAGATTTAGAATTCTCCTCTTCTTCCAATAGCAAGTGATCAATTTGAGGTACAAAGTCCATTGTTCAGTAGCATTTAGCATCATTATAATGCATGTAAAGCTGCATTTCCCACATAGAGCTAAACCACTGATAAGTGATCTGCACCTGGCACTTGCTTCTGTTAAGAAATGGAAAATAAATAGCACCAAGCTTAAGTCTTATCCCTGATTTCTGGTGCCCAAACACCTCCTTCCCTATCTCTTGTTACATGCACAAGTGATGATGATGATGTTCATAGCCTTAAAACAGGATCCCCTTTTAAACTCTCTCTGTCCATATGTGCCTTATCAGTCCATGTATCAACACTGTTAACATGTTCCTTCTGTGTCACGTGACGGGAAAGGCTTCAGGAGACAAAGTTTGAAATGCCTGAAGTCCTCTAATCATATCGCTGGCACCTTATCCCAAATCAGTTTGTCAACTATTCTGTAAATAAGTTTTTATATTTTTTACATAAACAAATCTAAATGAGAGAGATTTAATAAACATTGTGGATTCATTCTTTGGAATCCTGAGCGAGAGCTTGCACTGAGCTGTGCTGTCAGTGCTGAAATATGGGTCAGAATTATTGATGTATTCTTAGCCTATTTTTGTGTTTTGTGCAGAACCCACTGATTTTTCCTTCTTCTGTCCTGAAAGAAATGGTCTTTTTTGATATCAACAGATAAATACCAAATACTTAAAAAATAAGTGTGCAATATTCTTAAAATGTAAATTTGCTGACACAACTCAGAGAATCCCTCTCAGTGGAGTTAAGTGCGTTCTTTTCAAAATATGCAGACCTTCAAAAATACAGTTGTATTTTCTTTTCAGCAATTCCAATCTCTTCTTCCAACTACACAAAATTAATTTAAATTAGTATTTTCCCATTTTTATTAATTTATTCAACCTATGGATATTTTTTCTCATTTCATTTAGGCTCTGGGTACAAAAATCCATTCTAAATATTTTCACAGCTGCTCAGAAGGTGTTGATTCTTAGTGTCAACTCATTCACTCCACTTAACATAATCACTCCCTTTTAATGAAACAGTTAACAGGAGACTGACAACTATCATTTTACCGATGGAGTCCAAGAGCTGGGAGAGGAGACAGTGGTGTAATTACCAGGCCTGACATACTTTGTTCACTTTTCCCCACCTTTTTAGGCAGATGAGGCAGCACTGTGCAATGACAACAATCAGAATGGAAATGCAGGCAGTGTGAAGACCCGGGTGAGTAATTACCAGGGGCTGCAGACCTGTGACTGCTCCCAGTGTGGCAGGACTGACAAGGTGCAGATTGTTTTTTATCCCCTGGTGTGAATCTGGCTGTCTTGCTGTTGATAGATCCAGGTGGTGGTATTAATTAATACACCAGCAGGAGTTAGTTCAGCTCTTAACAATGCGTTTTCCTTATCAGAGAGAAAAGAGAAGGCAGCAGTCTGTTGGTGAGAAAAAAAAGAAAAAAAAAAAGTAAAAAAAAGTAATTCTTTTTGACTTCTTTCTCTAAAGGTTGAAAAATAAAATACATGTTGAGAAGTTAGAAGATGACTTACTGTATTTCTGTTTTTGGAAGCTGGATGCAGGTAGGGCTGCATTATTTAATGAAATTTCAGTCAGAAATTATTCCATTTAGGTTGTTCATATAAGAAATGTTCAACTGATTGTTGAGCTTCCAAGTACTGTATTGACAGTAAAGACATTAAACTTGTTTTCTTCTCTTTAAATTTTCTGTACCTATGAACTTTACATCATCATTTGACCTGCAAATAAATTCCAGTGGAAAATATTCCAACTGAATTAACTGAAATGTAGACTCAGATTGTGAGTGTAGCTAACACTGCCTGTCATCTAAATGTACAGTCACAGCTGTCAATATTCTAATCACCTGTAACTATCAGTGATACTACTACCTAGACCATTAGATATTTTACATTAAAAATTTAAATCTGAATATATCTAACAATATAAGCTCCACTTAGATGACAAATTCTTTTAGCAAGTCTATTCCTTGTGGTAAAAATATCCAAACCCTCTTTTCACCTGTGACTTTACTCTTTTTTTACATGTCTAATAAATCAAATGTATTTTATGGCATGGGCACATGTAATTCCCCATCTTTAGCTGGGGTGAGGGAAGGGGTAAAAACTTGAGTCCTCAGCTACTTAACACACTCTCATGAGTGTTATCTCTCTGCCCCCTCTGTTCCAGCAATTGATTACTCCTGGGAATACTCAATAACCAGTTTCAGCCAATATGACTCAAAATGTCAACCTTATTTTTTAAGTTATTTTAAATACACTCCTTTACTTTTTACTTCAGTGGGTTGGTAATGCTGGCAAGATAATAACGAATGCTGATGATGACCCTCAGGACTATGGTTTAGGTGAAGTTAAAAAGAAAACATAGCTAGATCATAAATGTATAAAGCTGGTTTTGAAACAGGTCACTAGCTACTAATTCACTGGGTGCTTCCTAGAAATTTACAGTCTAAGTAATAACTACTCGTGTGGGCATATTTTGTTAATAACACTCTCGTAGTATAAAGTATGGAATGTTAAATTCTTTTTAATCACATGTGTATAATTCTTTAACATTCAAATTTCAGTGTCCAAGTCAACAGTTTCAAAGATATGGAGAGAAACAATTCTTGATGTGTAAAGTTTCAAAATATTACATATAGATCAGTGTGTACACACCTGAAAATGCATGCCTTCAAATGGTCTTTACAAGAGCTCACAAAAAATCCCCTAAAATGCATATACCAGTGTGGCTTTATCCAAAACTGACATACAAATTTATTGCTGCTATATCACACAGGCAAACCCAATTTTACTGTGGCAACACCCATTATTAAACTTCACCCATCAAAATTTTACACCTTATTGAAGAGAAATAATGCTAAAGAAAAGCAGATCCTGTGATCTTTTCACATTTGGCTGCAGATGTTATGTCACATTCAAGGGAAATATTTGCCTGCCTTCTTACTTGCTCAGTTGCTGGGCCAGACACACTGCAGTCTCCTTGAATAAAATACCCTGCTTAATTGAATGCCTGACACTGAGGATTGAACTGCTGAGACAAGCCTGCACATGCAGTAGTCAGAAGCAATATCTAAAACAGACCCTACCAAATAGCAGAAAAGCAACATAAAACAACAAAAGCTAGTAATCACTGCTGAGAACTTCTGGTGATGGATAGGGAAGCACACTGGAGGAAATGCAAATGAAATCTATGCAGGAATGCAAAGAAAGAAAAATAATTTTACACCTTGGGGCTGTAATAAGATCTCTGATTGTTGGTTTCACACCTGCAGACCTCTGAACTCGTGTGGCAGAAATACAGGGGCATGACTCATTTGCTGCAATAAACAGCTTGCTGACTGATGAGAAACAAAGTAATTTGTACCTTCTATTTAAAACTTAAGTCAGATGAAAGGCAATTAGGCACTCTCTGCTGTGAGGTGGCAGTGCAGTTCCTTCAGTGATGCTGAGTGCCCACAGCTTCATGGATTTCAATGGGAAAAGTGCATTTGTATGATTATTATCAAATATATCCCTGAAATCAATGCTTTGGCATCTTGAAACACCTAGAATATAACTACATTTTATCATTGATCTTATGGACTATAATTTGTTTCCCAGTTTTAGTGTAAAACGACACTTAGGGAGATGAATTTTCTTACATGTTAGCAACAAGAGATATATAATTCCACTTAAATTCCTCTCTCTAGTGATACTTTGGGCCTAATTAAATTCACACACCAGTTTTATATAGACCTGTGAACAAATGTAACCTATTTTATAGCTTTTCAGACCTAGCCCTACCTCAGGCTAAGTGACAGCAGGAGTAGCTGCTTTAACTTCTGGTTGAATATTCAAACTGTTGATATAACAACAACAACTGTGAGGAATTGATTAAACATTTTAGATATCAGCTTTCCTGGGTGCTATTTTTGCACAGCGAGATTTGTTCAGCTACCCTGAGTCATACTGTGCCCTGGTGAGACTTAATAAATAAGAATATGAGGATTAGAAGACGTTAATAAGTGGACTGAGTGCAAGTTTTTGCAAGCAAACAAGGCTGCTCCGTGCCTCAGTCACTGTTCTCCTGTCCTATGCATTTCACAGTAAATGTAAATCATTCAAGCCATGTAACCTCACAGTGAAAGAGCAAGAGCTACTGTTTGGGTACTTATAGGAGTACCAGAAGCAAGGATATGTATGTAGATATTAATTTAGGTTACTTAATGCTTATTAGTCCACAGAAACTTATCCTTCTGACACAGCTAAAGAGATGACAGAACCTAATAATATTCTACAGAAGGTATAAAATAGCATATTTAAAACATTATTCTGTGGTTGTCATTAATTTTTCCTTTCCATTTTTTTTCTGGTTTTCATTACATTTTTTTCTGTACACCCATACATACCTACTTGAAAGCCTACCTTGGCAGTACTTCCAAAGCTACTGTTTCCATGAAATGCATCCCAGAAGTGGGGAATTGCATCTTTATGAAGCCTGCCAATTTTGTTTCTATGGTTTACACCCTTTGTGGCTACTTTCAACTGTCTGGTTTATGAAGTAAAAATCAATATGAAAAAGATAATATTTATAACAAGCAATGACTTCCATTTGATTTGAAGGCTCATTTGGTGATGGTAAATGTATTTGTCTGCACCAGATGACTTATCATAAGGATTAGCTAATTTTCTCCTGAAACCAAAACAATGCATTTTGCAGCTCAGTTAAAACAGCTGCTTGTTTGGACACAGGCAAATCTTTCACTTAGTGGTTCAGCTACACATTTTCCAAGTCCTAATGCTGATTTCCTCCCCCCTTCCTCTATACACGCACACTGGAATCCCAAATTTTTCAAAGTTTAGGTTTCATCCCATTTGTCAAATTTCTCATTATCTTTAGGACCTTCAGAGCCTCTTGAAATGTGGAAGAGCTTAACTTTGGTCAATGATAAGATTTTTCAGATGAGAGAGTGAAAACATTGCTTGCTGTAGTGGGTTAAGCTAGAAAACTGGAATTTGAAGTCAGAAGAGTCATTTAATTCCAAAGTTTCAGATCAAGCAAACCAGAACCACAAAGAACAAATTTCCAATTCTGCCTATAAGGGAACTATTGTTTTCTTGGGAAAAGCATAAGGTCGTGGCTATAAGTTAGGGAATTCTGCCTAATTGGCATCTGGCAAAGATCACAGCCATAATCTTCATAATCAGAAATATCTATTCAGAGAAAAACTACAATGATTTAGTTATTAAAGGCAAGAATTGAGGAATTTGAATGAAAATAATCCAGTGATCTTTGAAAGAGTATTAAAAGATCAAGACAGTACTACTTTTGCTTCTGATTATGCCACTGCCCCCTCCTTCTGCTTTTTAAAAGTAATTTTAGAATTGAGCCAGTGTCCCTGACCTGAGCATGAGCAGAGTTTAATTGTCTAAAAGTACTGTTCATCTGAAGTTGGCACCGGGGGCAGTTTTAACCCGTTGCAGCCCCAAAAATAATTTCAAAGCCCCAAAGGAACAGCAAAATCTTAGTCTTGTTAATTCTCTACTCCGTCATTGAAAGGTTGAATCTCACTCTAATTTCTTCCTCTATTATATTAGAATATCTAAATCTCTCCTAGAAAAAAAAAAAAATTAGACAAAGATGGCCAAACAGAACCACTAAAGTCTAAAAGAGTTTAAAGTTTAAAACACATTAAAGACTAAAAACAAAAGAAAACTATCAAAACTAAAATACTTCAAAATACTGAGACATTAAGTGTCTAAAGTATGGGAATTTACAAAATTTAATTTAAACAAATCTTTGTTGTCCATTTTTTTTTTCTGCACCTATGAATCTGTAGGCAAGGTTCTGACATCCTTTTTGAAAACTTGGACGGTGGTGCAGAATAAATCTTTCTTGGCTTTGAAAAGAGGATTATTTCCTTCTCCCAAAATTCTTTTTGATGCATCATTTTTTCTATCAGTTATAAAACTGGTAGAATGGTGATTTATTGGAGCTCCTCTGAAATCTGTATTTGCAGAAAGTCTTCCAGTCTTTGCACTGACCTTTATGAAGTGTCAAGTACAGGTCACAAACAAGAAAGACAAAACAAAGTTTAAAGTGTTGTCTTAAAGCTAGAAGAAGGAACTGCCAATGCTAAAAAATTATTTTGACTGCAGTTTCATTTATATAGTCTTGTATGTGCATTAATAATGCATTTTTAACAAAGTAAAAAACCTAATTAATTATTAAGAATCTATGACTGCGTATCATGAAATTCTGTAAATCTGGAATTAATTCATGTCCAAACAAACCTTTCAAAATTAAATACTCTGTCTGTCCTAGTGCACAGATTTCCCCCACACTTTATGGATTTTCTTAAGCCTTTGTCTCTATGCTTTGTGATTCACCTACATGAAATTCCCCTGAATAGCCCCACCATGAGACCATTCTGATTTGTTAACAATCAATTGATAGTGAAAAGGGGAAAGTAAGGAGCCAGCCTATGCTTAAACATATTCACTGTACCCAGTTTCTTCTCCTGCCCTGCCGTGAATTTACACAAAAAGAATGTTTCTCTTCCATGTGAATTAACATTTAAATCACTCATGTGTGTTCATATAGTCACACAATGATAAAACATCTACTTTGAATGTTTTCAGAAAAATAACTTTTACATTTTCAGATATCCCCTGCTGAAGTATAATTTTCCTATAACTTATGGTTTAATTTCTTCAAAAACAACACAGAATTTCCCAGCAAAATTGAGAAATCATACTTAGACTCAGCCCCTAATATACACTGTATATTAAAAGACAAGTGACTTGAACATTATCCTGCAAACTCGAATCACTTTTTCCTGTAAAGGAAAGTATAACCAAATAACAGTTGTACAAGGACATATTACTAGTACCTTAATTAGATGCTAATTAATGACTCCCTGGCTTTAATCATATCAGTCTGGTAATACTATTTATGCCACACAGGATAATGATCTACTTTATAAGAAATCAACGTGGTACATGTTGACATAGGAACACATCCAGCCATAATTCACTCTGTGTAAATATTCCCACCCAATTCTGAGCAATTTAGAGAAGATCCACTAACTTAGCTGATAAGCGTGGAAAGAGAGGAGGAAGGAGAGGACAGAAGGAGTAAAAGAAAAGTACATTATTTCTCAAAATACCAGCATTCTCATGCTTTATATAACATGTACCCATCAATATATTTTACATTCAAATGACGGTAATAACTTTTTTGTTCATCCATGCTAACAGAGCTAAAGGACAGAGATTCATATGTTTAATTTTCATGAAAGGTGTTCAGGTTCTGCAACAGAAACATGTATTAGATAGCTGACTATAGATAAAGATGTTTTTGAAATTATCATTCTATTGAAGAGGTAATAATATTTTATCAAGATATCTGGAATACTCTGCCAATTACATTTCTGTCTACTAAGCCTGAAAAAGAAAAATCACACAAGAAACCAAATCCAACAAAAATATCAGCCACAAAAACCAAAAAACAAGCAAACCACATATATTGTATTTTTCATTGGGTTCAAATAACGGGAAATATTCCTGCCACAGCTACACCCAAGTGGGCTCTGAAGAATTAAAGTTTTGCCTTCTAAAGACATTGGTGCTTTTATATAATTACAGTGCAATACACACAGTGTGTCTGCTGTTGTCAGGATAGTTCTTATTGCATTACACTGTATAACTTAATGTACCTTAATATACAAAGTGCACTGATTGATACATTTTAAAACTCCGTAATTTTAGTTGACAGCATACAGCAGGCTTCACAGAGAGAAAAAAAAAATTTCTTTTCTAGTTATGATCCCTGACAAACTGCAAACTTTGGAAGTGCCACTACTATAAATTTTTGGCTATTGGATACACTCCTTTTTTTTCATTCAACTGTAAATGCAAAGGAGACTAGACTATCTCCATTACCAGGAAAATTTAGTACTTTGTGCACAGAACCAATTGCTATGCAAGTGAATGGACAGTCAACCTCTCACATATAATTTTCTTCATGGCCAAAAAATCTGTTAAGCGTTTTGTGGTTTTTCAAAATTAAAAATAATCATGAACAGCTATATGAAATATACTCCACATACTGAAATATTTTAAACACAATATTGTAAGAAAAGAGTGATACGTGTGAGTCACTGGTTTTAATTTCCCTTTCAGCTGAAATAGAGAACATAACTGGACCATAGGAACACATATTTTTAGACAGACAACTGACTTATGTAGATACACTATATACATTCCCAACAATTTTACCACGGTTAAAAGGTATTTATATTCTGATGTGGCTAAAATTGAACATGTCAACACTAATGCATTTTTCTAGGAGAACCACTACTTTCACCATAATTTCCATGGAAAATTTGTGTGCACATGCAGTAATAGAGACATTTATAACATCAAAAGGATTCAATTTTCTTTTCAATCATACTACGGTATGAATAGCTTTTCCTATTGAATTTAACAATAAGGCACATTACCACAGTCTAAAGGATGGGGTACTTCTGCTTGCTCATATGAAAGTATGTCAAACAATATATATCTCACAATAGTTCTAGGTTAACTGCTCCTTTATATAGGTTTGTTTTTAATACATTTGTGTCAGCAGATTTTTTTTATATTATTATTTAAATTTGTAAGAAGAGCAACATTTCAAATGCTGTTTAACTCTCCAAAATATTAAGAGTATTTAAATATTATTTAAATGTGTGGAGAGATTTTGTACAAAAAAAAATTACTTTTCATTAAGAAATCAACTGGAAATACGTACTTAGATGTACAGGTTTGGATTTGTAGCATTTATAGTCATTGTACCCACACATGGGCATTATTGTGACACAAGAGAAAGAAAAGGAAGGTTTTATCTGACAAATATTGTCTCAATCTACATGCATTGAGTAGGGCAAGAAAGAGAATAAACCCCAAATTGACTCTTAATGCAGGTTTTTTTGAACTCACATTTATTTTACTGTCATCAAAGAGGATTCTTTCAGAGTCTTAAAGTCAGTGAAAACTCTCAGACTTGTGGGAGTCTAACTCCTTGTGCACAGCCACAAGGTATTGCATTGTACAACTCATGGCTTTAACAAAAAAAAGACAAATCCATAAAAGGCTGCAAGTTTCTCTATTAATCAATGATAATAACTGAACATGTTTTAAAGATTAATATTTCAGCTTATTTATTTTATAGCCTATATAAGAAAGAACATATAAAAGGACTGTAATTCCCTTTGGAAGAACTCTTTTCGTACAAGTGCTGGTCATTGCCAGAAAGTGATTGGCATTTTCAGATGTGGGAGCTGAGGAGGACATCTTACTAAAACAGAAAGTAGAGACCCACAGAGGGTCCATATGTGATTAGACATCACACCTCTCTCCATTTTCTGCTATTAATTCACTCAGTTATGAGTAAAAAACTGACCTGTGAAATACAATGTTACTTTCCCTCCTTTCTATTGCTGCTTTGTTCTTTATTAGGGCTGAGAAATACTCTTAGGGGATTAAAATGAGCAAACTGCCAGAAGCCTGTGGCTTCGAAAATCCCAATTTCCATTCAGTCATTTAGACAAATATTCATCTTTGTGAACCATGGGATTTTGTGGAACCTTTTTCTTTTTCCTGAGTTTTTAAAATAATTTTTCAGAAATCCTGCTCCAGTAGCTTTTTCAGATTCCCATCATTATAAAATTGCAATATTTGACATGAGTTGCTTAGCCAAAACCAACCAAGTTCCCTTATGGTTATCCAAGTGTTTAAGATTCTCACTGAGTCATTTGCCCTGTACCACAGGCTTTAGTTCTAGCTATAACTGCAAACTTCCAGTTTCATACTTGAGTAAGTGTGGATTAAGAGAATGGTGAGCTGGGCCTTGGAATCTGGAGATCTACAGGACCTTAAAGATCTCTTGCAGCTACTTTTCGTCATAGAAAAAAATTGTTCAAGCAAAAACTTAAGGCTATATTCTCTTCATTCTCAGTGGTCATTTGTTAACCACCATCATATGTTCTACTGCCCTTGAAATTCCTACCTACCTTCATTCCTCTCTCTGCACATATTTCAGGATGCCATTATATCAAGCTTTGCATCTCCTACCACTCACCATTAGAAGGAATCATTGCAGTAACACAGCGTGGACACATCTAGGACTGGTCTCAGTATTCCGTCCACTTTTGGCACCTCACTGGGTGGGAGAAATCTGGGGACTGAACTCTGTGGAACTCAGATGAATTACTCACCAGTAGTTCCCAATTTTAATACCTGTTCAGCTGTTTTCTGACTCACATTAGTGTTTGTTATTCAAATGAATAACTTAGATCCTGATTACTTAAAAAGCAGCTGAACCTTGCAGCAGAAAGGTTTTGTGCTTTCAGTTCTGACAGTTAATTAAATTATTTAGGAAAACAAAACAAACAAAACCAAACCAACAGGCAACCACCCTTCCCCAACCCCCCAAAAGATTGATAGTACAGTAAATTCCTTTCTGTAAACAAAGGTAAGGAGCAAATATTTTTTCAAACATTCAACCCTAACTCAAACATTCATGGAACAGAACATTTACATTATGCTGGTTTTTGTGTTCTTGGAAGACATGTTCTCAGAAGGTTTCTGTGGGAAAGGATCTGCTTTTGAGATCACAGCACACAGATGGGAGAACTGTCTTCATGCTTGAGAGATTATCTGTCATTTCCCTGAGACTGTAGCATGTAGGGACATTAGATTCATAAACCAAGAAAGGCGGCCAACAATCTACTGCTAGAAGTGCAAAAATTCCTAAAGATGACAGGAGGCACATTTCCTAAGGGCAGGGAGAGTAAAAGTGCAAAAACAGCATAGACAAGGGACCAACAAAAGGCACAAGCCTCATCCAGTTTCTACAGCTCAGCAATCCTTCTTCCTTCCACCCAGTTGCAATGAGTACCTAATACAGCAAAGAAATTACTCTCAGTCCTGAATGCATCAGAATTCGAGAGAAACAACTGAAAAAAAAAGCTAAAGGCCACAACCTCTAATGAGAATTTTAGTCTCATGAGTACCCCAGGTTCTTTAGCTTCATCAGCCAAGCCTGAATTCATAAAGCATATAACTTGTGTTGGATTTCTTACCTTCTGTGCTTCTTGTTGCCAGACTACACTAACATGATTTTAACAATTTTTTTACCTTTTGCAAGGCGGGCAGGGAAGGAAGAAAGAAAGAAGCTAGAAACCATGCCGTGCTTTGCATGTTTTTGTGGGTTTGTTCTGTTTATTTGTTTGTTTTTTTTCCTACACTGGCTCCCTAAAAGTTGTCATTTTCCTATGACTTTTCCTTTGTAGGCACTTCAGTCCTCCTGCTGTTTGGTGTTTACAAGATTTAGCCATAACTTGGCCCTTTACAATGAAACATATAATAAAAATCACATGTTTAGCAAATTTTCATAGAAACAGATAATTTTCATGTTTCTGGGATTGCTGAGTCAGGTTAGAATCTGACAACATTCAATTCACATTCAAGCACAAGACCTGGGTGTATAATATGCACAGCACACAAGCAGAAGTTCTATGAAAAATGAGATCAAATCTCCTTGTTAATCTGTAGGTAAATGATATTCCTCACTCAGGAGTTGTGTTAACTTTTCCATAAGCAAAAAGACATTCACTAAAAACAGTATTTGGAACAGATCAAATTGTATTTTCATTGACTTTTAAGAGCAGTAGAAAACCCAAACATTCCTCCCCGGCACACTAACTCATCAAACCAACTCTCTACAACTTTAAGTCAAGGCAGGGATGCCTGTTCATCATTCAGGAAAGGTACAGAAATGGGGATTAGTAAAGAAGTAAAATGAGCTGTCTAGTCAAGGTGATGTTGTTGTTTAGCCACTGGTGAATAAGCACAAATTTGGACATTACATCAAGTACTTGGAATGAATTCAAGGAAATAATGTAAAAGGTGTACACAGCAAAAGATAAACTAAATATCTGAAAACCTTCAACAACCAGAATAAAATAAAATAGATTTCACATGGAAAACAAGAAATTATCAATCATACCCAAAGAAAACTTTGGAAAGAAAAAATGGAACTCTGGAATTCACTTTTCAAATACCTGCTTTGATTTTGATGAGTTTGATGACTCTATTTAAAGTATTAAAAAAGAAAATGCATGTCTCAATTTGGAACTTTAGTGAGCTGCTCTTACTTATAATTATCTGGTTTGTGACACTGCTCTAAGTCATCTCATATTTAACTTGGAGTATAGGGCAATATTTTCACACAGACTAAGCACCATAACTCCCTTCAAATTTCCTCTGGGACTTTGGCTTCCCAAATGTGCTGTGTTCCATTGAAACAAGTACTAAACTGAGGCAAACAAAGTGTTTCACAGAAATTGGATCTGGTACATGAACTTTAGGCTTGGAGTTCAGCATCCTTCTAAGTCTGTTGAGACTCAAAACACAGGAAAAAATTGACAGTGGTTTTTTTTTTTTCTTTAAATATATATAAATAGCAACTTTTAATAGCAAGTTTCTCCTGCCATTTGGAAGAGTGAAATTATATAATTAGTATTATTGTTGCTACATTTCTACCTTTGAAATACGTAGAAACACAATGATTAAAGGGGATGAATAAACCTTCAAAATGTGAATTAAATGGTATTCAATTCTTGTAAAGGTCTAGGCCCCTTTACAGATGTTCACAGATTATTAGTCAGGTAAACACCATAGCAGACAATCTATATTTTTTTTAAAAGACATTTTTCTAAAATTGCATTAAAAATAGGCAGTAGTTAAAGTTTTGTTAAAACTAAGCAACACCGTAGAATTTTTCTGGGCTTGTGTTCCTTTTCTTTGCAAATAATGATTATCCACATTATGGACAGAAAGACACATTTTGTCATCTTTAAAACAAAATTATTTTTTCTTTTGATTTTTATATTGCAGACAACAATTCAATTTGAAAGGAAAGGAGTTTATATTAAAGTCAACAGATTCAGTGAGATATTAAACATTGTATGTCTCCTTCCCTCATTTGTTGCTAGAACAACCACAGCAATTATGTCTTCTAAAACTATCACCACTTTTATCAACCTTGAGCCTGGTGAGAGAGCATCAATAAGTTAAATAACCTTTTGCGATGATCCTCCCCAAAAAAAAAAAAAGAATTTTATTGTTTGAGGAAAAATAAATAGACCAATAAGGTGTTCTGATCATCCATGAAACACAGAATCTTCATGACTGTTGAATTCAGTAGTGAAAACAATTATATTTACATTCAAGTCCCTGAACAAAGCGTTGCTGGCTTGAGGCTTATGGTGCCTTTTGTGAGAACACTGGAAAACACTCTCTAAGTGAGCTTTTAAATAATTCAAAATATCATTGCCAAGGATGGAATTCTTTTGTTTTATCACTTCATTGTACAAAATCAGGCACAAAAACAATGCTCTCAAAATCCCAAATCTGAGCTCCACTCCTTTTCATGTACAAGTCCCATTAAAAAGCAAAGGAGGGAAAAGAGAGCAGTGGGGAGGAGAATGGAATGCACACAGTCTATGCCCCATCTCCAAACAATTGCATTTGCTTCACGTGGAATAGTTGGTGGAGTAATAATCTGGAAGAGAAAATATAAGATACCACCAGATGAGTGCCCATTGTGGAAATCTTTAGCTCCTCTCTCTGTGACAAAATGATGAGGCTTTTAAGGAGAATCTGCATATCTGTTTCCTGACAAAGAGATGAGAGTCTAGAGCATATTTATAGGAGGAGAAAGAAAAGATAGGGAGGCAAGAAAAGAACTGTTCAGTGCAGCTCCCATGGAAATGCTCACTGAAGAGCTATTTAGGAAAGACTACACTTCAAAAAGTCAGGATCCTCTAAGAAAATAGATTTAGCCTAGGGAGAATTTGCAGCAGTCAAAATGCTATAGTTTTTCTTCAGTTGAAATAAAATAGCTTCTTTTCTCAGAGAGTTCAGAAGGAACCATATTTATGCCAACTCAACCATTTGTTCTCTCTCCTAAACCAGCACTCCTCTATAAAGATTGCAGAGATGATGCAAGTAAAAGAAGGGATGGGGAAGTGGGAGAGGGCCAGCAATGAAAATACATCTTCAAACTTAGATCATGCCCCACTGAAAATTGGAGCAGGGACATATTCTAGTATGCGAAGTGCTTTCTTGTTTGACTTATGTGAATGCAGAGATATGACAAGAAGTAGAATAAAATGTAAAATTCTTTAAACATGTAAAGCACAATTTCCTTTTCCACAGGAGAGCCATCTTTCAGAAAATGAGAAGGAATTAATAAGAAAAATTACAGTTGAATGAAGCGAGAGGGCTGAGAGACTTTTTTTAATTCATTTTGAAAGTCCCACTGCAGAGAAATCAGAAAGCTCTTTATTTTTAATTTGGAGGTTCTTACAGCCTAATCCTCGCAAAGGCCGGCTGCTCGCTGCTGACTCGGCGAGTTTCTCCTTCCTGCTGCTGGTGGAGAGTGATCAATGAATTGACAAATGCCACTGACTGCCGAGTCAGCCCTGCAGAGCTTTGCCTGAGGGAAATTTGCACACTGAAGAGTCAAAGATGGAAAAAAACAAACCAGAAATAAAACCCACCGAGACAGAGTTCTCTGTGCAGGAGGAGGCAAAGAACAGAGCATGAAGGCAAGGAAGGAAGGACACAAAGGGGGCAAATGGGTGGGTGGTAAAAGGCAAGGCATTTTATTGTCTATAATTTATGGACTGTTAAAACTATTGAAGCACATGATGGCTGGGTTCAGCACTGAGAGAGAGATTAAGAGGATGAAGGGACTGATCACAGTAAAATGGTTAAAACTGCTTGCTTGTGAAGTTCTCTGCACAAAGGACTGACTGTGTAAGACAAAGGATGTAACAGCTGCTCCTCCTGACAAGAGCCTTTACAAGTTCAGAAGCTGGTGGGAGCAAATCAGAGTTCAGACTTCCAAACGTTGGGCATCTAAGTCAAGCCAAATATTCTCTTATAATTGAGTGAAATGAGTCCAGTTTCGTCCTAGAACTCTGTGCTGATGGACTGAAGTGAATTTATTTGTTATTTAGGTAAGAGACATGTTTTCAAACCAAGACTGATAGGTACCATGGCAGCAAAAAAGAAAGATCATTAGGAATAATCCTGGTATCAATGCTGTTTTACAGTTTACAGCATGCACCAACAAAATTAACAAATCTTCCCTTTGGCCCTTCTGCATCAGAGAGCCTTTCTCCTCTTACTTTTCATTTAGTCATAAATTACTCTGGTTCTCTTATCTCTCATTTCTTAAAAATGTATCCTGCCACGTTTTTGGCACAAATGATGTGTACTTTTCACTCCACTTCTTTTCATATCTTCCTTGCAGTGTGCCTCTATAAGAAGCACCAGCCCAAACTTTTGTTACCATACCCTTTCTACTAGTTTTTTACAGCAACTTGTTCTAGTGTTTCAGAGTTCTCTTTGACTCTCAGAAATTCACAAGTCTGAAATCTCATTTAAAACTTACCCATTCAATCTATAACATGAGGAAATTTTCAGGCATCCTATCAAGTCTGATAGATAGAAGAGTTCCTCCACTACCTTTTAAAAATCTTCACAAGTGAGTAGAAGATCCTCTCTCTCCTTAAAGCTGACTATTTTGTTCTGCAGAGTTAACTGAACTAATAACAGTGAAGATCACAGATCTAAGTTCTGAGTCAATCAAAATTTTCCTTTTAAGAGTGATCTCACCTTTCCCTGAGAAAGGACAGAGCAGCAGTCAGTTGAGTTGGAAAGATGTCTGTGGCAATTTTAAATAAATTTTACTATGACCACAGAAACATAAAATGTCCTGGATTATAAGGGACCCTAAGGATACTCTAAGTACAACTTCTGGTCCTGCACAGGACACCCCAAGAATCACACTTTGTAAATTTTTTAAAAAAACAATCCCTCGATGCCTGAGTTGGCTCTGCCTTCAATTTATTATTGTTGACCTGTTGGTCCATATAATACAAAGAGGCTTTGCAAAGAAAATTACTAGTACTATCTTTCCAAATTTTTTCATCCAGGTCAAGTATATTTTTAAAAATTAACTTTTAGAAACTGCCAGAAGATCTTGATTCTATTTGAGAGTTAAAAATCTTTTAATCTCAGGTGACAAATACCAAATAAAACATTCAGATAGCTGAAACTGAATAGAAGCTTGAATACTTATTTTATAAGATATCTTAATTGTGCATCTACCTATAAAATATAACCTGTTGTGCCACTGTTCTAGCCAGGAAAAGGTGGAAAACAATGTGACAGTGACAGCCATAACCATCTGATCTTTGAAAATACTTGGGTTATGGTAAAGCAACCCAGAAATTAGTCAGATTGTAACATGGGAGGCCACAAATGAAGGTCTGTCCTGGGGTGATATATTTGAATGGCAACATAGTCAAAAGACAGTCATTAAAATGAAAAAGTAGCAACCAATAAAATATAAAATAACATAATGTGATTTTGTAACGGCCTATTGAAATACCCATTTATGATAGCTGGTTTTAAGACTTTATATTCAGTCTACCTTTTCTCTCAATGCAAGTAGTGCCACTAGGAAAATTCTACATTTCAAGTAGTTTTTTAATCAATGACTTAAAAAAAACCCAAATAAATATCAATAACAAGGACAAGCATTTGGGGTCCATATATTTATAATGTGATTTTTACAGACATAAAAAAACAATGTTACAAATTTTCTAAGTGAAGAATATGCTGACTCTGCCCTTTACTATCTATGCCTTTTTTTCCTTTAAACCTGTGATGCATGCTGAAATTATAAAACACAGTGAAATCATAAAATATAACTAATAAAATAATCTGCCTCAGAAAAACCTCAGGTTTCAAAGTAAGGATTAAAACCAAAAAACACCACAAAACCCAACACTCTTAAAACCCATATGTTCAGGGGCCATCGCTAACAGCAAAGTAACCAAGGAACTGATTTTGTCAAGTGATTGCTCCTCAAATTCTACTTCACTAGGAGGAAGAGAGTTATGTCTCATAGTCTTTTTTTCATCCTGCCTTTCAGAAGACAAGAAAACAAAATATTCAGAACTTGAGTACATGGAGATTTTTCACTAGAGCAAAAAAATGTAACCAGCATTTTCATAGCTCATTATAGCCTTTTATAAATGTCTTTTTTTTCCTCCCACAATATTGAAGAGATTATAATGGCCACAATTTGTGTGAGAAATGAAAACTCTAGATGTTTCATAGAAAAATTTTCATCCTTTCTCTTCTTGTTTGTGAAGAAAGCTTTGGTCCTTTTTTTTCATCTCACAAGAGCTGGGTTATTAAAAGTCTTCTAAAATCCTTGCAATCAAGAAAAAAATCCAAAACTTATGGTGTAAACTGCATGAAGAAATGTGTGTATTAAGAGGTGTCCCGAGCAATGTCGAACCATAGCACTTGATTTTATTAGTTTTCAATCTCAGGTTGATAGGTTTCTGATTAATGAAGCGTTTGTTCTGCATCACAAAACAAGTCAAGAATATCCTTCTAACGCCAATGACTTGCATCCAAGAGTTAATTACTACTTGACCTTCAACCATGCCATTGTTTTAGGTCTAGAAGCACCTGTTTTTAGGGTGAATAAAGTTTAAAACTGAGAGTATGTGTCTTTGAAATACTGTCCATGGCACACTTTGTAGACATAGAGTTTCCTAAATTTCCTAGATTTTAAAAGTTATACCACAGGCTTTGCCATACATCTAACATACAAACACATGACTGATTGATAAAAAAAACTGAGAGCATACATAAATGCCACATGAGTTTAAAGCACAGTTTTTCTGTAACTACAATAGTCAAAGAGAGTGAAAAAGGACAAGCTATCACTAATCACACACAGGCTTTTGTTGATACAGAGAAGCCTAAGTGCTGTGGTTAAGGAAAATAGAAGGATAAAGTTTCTGCTGTGTGCTGTCAGGCTTTGATTGCAAATTCTCACCTCTGAAAAACCAAATATAGTCATAAAATAAATTTGAAAAAAATTTTAAAAAGAAAAAAGAAAGGAAAAAAAAAAGGAAAGGGAAAACAAAACATCCCTCATGTTCAAGATTTCTGTGGAACTCTGTCAGTACCATACGTATCCTTCCTAGGAACACAAAACAACATTCTGAATCTAATTGCTGAAAAACCCCAGTACTTTTCTACAATACATAGCAAGGAATACTCTTAGTAAAGACCTGTTTCTAAAGATACTTGAATGCTGCTGTAGAACTAGGAACAGACACCTGCAAGCTGGATCAGACTTGTGGTTCACCTAGGCTCCACTTCCAATGTTATAAAATTCTCTCCAGTTCAAAATTAAGCAAGCTAAACAAATCTTTCATTACCTCCCAATACAAGGCCCTTCGAAAAACATTTCCCAGAATCTGAAATACCACAGCTGATATTTTTAAAACAGCTCATTCCTAATGGAACTTGAAACATAAACAACTCTGTTTTGCAATCTGTCACAGCATTCTCTCCTGTGACTGCTGCAGCACATTTCCACTGATGATACAAGATCAGGAAAGAGGGAATGTCCTGTTTGAAGAACAATATCACTAAATACAGAACATGGAGTGGATTTAGTAGATCCATATTCTCATAGACGCTCAGTAAATCAGCCACAGGTAACTCTCAATAGCATTTGATAGAGTACTGAAGTAATAATGCTATCTCAGTGCAGATAATGTAGGAAATAACAATCTAAACAGTTTTTGTTTCCTATCACTAGTCACAGTATTTGCCCACTGATTTATTTTCATTCCCACTTAGTCCCTCCTGGCTTATTTCTCCATAAAATTGTTAACGCTATGCATGGAGCATTCTTACAACATGAGTGAATGACTGTCAATTGCAAAAACTTTACTACCATTGCAGAAACCTCTCTTCCTTAGTAGAGCACAGCAAAATGGTTTAGAATTCCTGTCAAATATATATTAATATATATGTGTGTGTTTGTGTGTGATTATCACCTACCCAACCCCATAATCACATAATCTGGGGTCAAGAACTGGTGGAAAGATCGGGAGTAGAGGACTCTGCGGAAAGCAGGGAAATACAACCAGGAAAGAGAAGTTCACTGAATCCTTTGAACTTCTGTCACCTGGATCCATGCAACAGTCTCTGCTACACCTTAATCTTGGCCATTACTGGCACCTTGAGAAATTTGCAGTAAATTACAGGCAGTGAAGCTTTAAGCTTCAATACAAAAAAAAAATCTAATAAGTAAAACTAGGTTTTTTCATAGGATGGTCTGGTTTAGTGGGACCTTAAAAATCATCTAAATCTAGCACCCTTCCATGGGCAAGGACAATTGTCACTGGACCAGTTTGCTCAGAGACCCATCCAGCCTGGCCTTGAACACTTCCAGGGTTGGAGCATCCACAGCTTCTCTGGGCAACTTGATAATATAAGATAATAGTGCTGTGTTTAAATGACATTTGAAGCAATTGTTCACTGCAATCTAATATTCAGAAGTTACTGACTCTTTTGTTTGGAAACTCATCCAGGAAACAGACTTTGCATAAATTAAGATATAGAAATTAGTCTGGGATAAAAATGGTGGTAATTTAATATGTGTAACCCATATTTTTTGTCTTGAAAATAAGGTCACACTTACACTGCACCTAAAAGTGCAAGCTGCTTTCCAGACAATTTGAACACATTTGGGCATCACACCTGTGTGTTTGCCTTCTCCCACAAGTACATTCCACAGTTACAACTGTTTTTCTGTTCATACTCATACCTACTCTGGGCTTGTTAACAGTTTTGAGAGTGCTGAAAGCAGGTACAAGTCCCAAAGAACAAATAATTTAAAAAATGAGAGCAAGCACCACAGCACTAAGTCCACAAGTAGAACAGAATGAGTGGCACAAACAAAATGCAATTCAAGTGTCCACTCTTCCTTATTGAAAATCACAGCTTTGACTCCCTTTGTCACTCTTGTTTGGTTCACTGTCATCATCCCTGCAAGAGTTTGGCAACCAGAAAGTGACAGAAAGTGACAGTAATGCAGTCATCCTTTGCTTTCCTTACAGAGGCAGCTGTCAGAAGCTATACCACATTAAGCCAAAGTACCAGTCTTCATGAAGCTTTTCCAACATTAAAATTTAAGAATATACCTTTGGAGAGTTTAAAGTAAGTTAGGATTGTCATTTCACGACAGATACAGAGATAGATGGATAAAGGAATGGATGAGTAAGACAGACAACAAGTGTTACAGCATTATATGAACAGGCCATTTTGAAAACTAAATTTATGTGTTCTTGTTGTACAAATTCCAGAAGTAATAGGGATATTGCACAGAGTAGCATTCCAGGTTTGCTGACTACATTAATAATATTAAGGAACTTTCTCACCTTAGATAAAGATGAAAAACTCACCATTCTCTTGTAAGCATTGTTATACTATTTCTTGTTCTCTGGCACATTTTGGGGGATTTGTCATTTTTAGTCCCCTCCTGCCAGGCCAGTTCATCTTTCATATAAAATCTGAATCTCTAAGCCACTTGTAGAAACACAGACCTAGCCAGTCATAGGACAAGTCCACTCAGAAGCAGCAACTAAAATCAACAACATAAGGAAAAAAAAATCAATGGAGGTAAATAAATAAATAAATAAATGCTTCCAGTTGCGAAAAATGTTTGAGTTTTTTTTTTTGAGGAAAGCTGTGTTGAAGAAAATACAAATCCAATTTAATTCTAAATAATAATAAAGCACTAAATAGTAATAATAATAATATAGCACTGTAAAACAAATGAACCCTGTCTGCAACTCTACTAACACCACAGCAGAATTCAAATATTTCACTAAATACACATATATATATCCCTGTAAAATCTTATTGCTTACTACCAGGCACTTAGTTAGAATAGAATAGGTGACACAGAATTATGAATTAAAAATTCATGTGAAAAGGGTGAAAAATGGCTGTGCCTGCTCTTCTAGGTGCTGTAGATGTGCTCCTCTGGAGATAATTTATTCCTGAGAGGCTAAAGTTTTTGATATTTCTGTCCTAAACTCCCATGTATGTTTTCCCAAATATATACATATTTCTTTTCAAAACAGCTCTCATCATATTAGGGCTCAAAGATCAATAGTAAGGGAGCAGGAAGAGTGGAATGTGTTAAGAGGAGGGAAGAGGCAGAGCCAAAGACTTCCCATATCAAAAATATTGCAGAGATTAGAGAGATAAACCATTTTCCATGGTCCTTACACATGAAACAAGTGCCACTAAGTATAAATTGCAGCAAAAAGGATTTAGATTAGCCATTGGTGAAAAGCTTCCTGGCAATAGGACAAACGGAGACTGCAGTGGATGGAAACTTAAAATGTGGGGCAGCCTAGAAAACACACAGCCCGAGTGGGGTGGGGCATGCCAGCTGAGCTAAAGGGCCTCCTGAATCCCTTCCAGCTTGCTTGTCTCCGAGTTTTTTACATTCCTATAGGTTAGCCTTAATTTTAGGAGCAAATTTTTCTTAAGAATGAAAATATTGTACCCCTGTATAAAAGCTTGGACCTCTGTTTTGAGAGAGGAAAGCAAGACATGCTCCTGAAAAAAAAGATAGTCTCATCCTAAAGAAATACTCTGGTGAGAAAGAATTAGGCATCAATTTAAATAAAATTTTTGGTGAGATTAATTTGGAAAGAGTTGGAACTACATTTGAACTACTCAGATATAATTTCTCATACATACCAATATTCCCTATGAATGGCTCAGCTGACACTTGTAGAAACAGCTATTAGCACAATATAAATAGCACAAATTTATGCATTTTACACAATGCTCTACATTCCAGCTTCTAGAAATTTCCTGCATTTTCTGGATGGCTATCTTTGTTTCTACACACTTTCACCCTGCTTAGTCCTTGAAACCTGTTATAGCATTTCCTTTTAATAGAGGCAGCATGGAAGCAAAATTTACTTTTAAAAGGAGAAAAATACTTCAAGCTGCATATCTATGTAGAGAGCTACCTGAGATGTTTGTCTTTTAAATAAATATATTTGTGGATAACCTACTTCTAAAAGTTCCACCATTTAAGCTCCAACAGAATTTCCTTTTTTCTAACCTTAGTCCGTTCTATTAAAAGTACAGTTTTGTGCTGTGGTGTACTCTACAGTATCCATGCATATCAAGAAATGGTGACAAGATATAGAGGGACAGCAAGACTATTAAATATCCATCACGCCACTCTGGATCAGGCTTAATGCAATCAGAAACACATGACTACATCAACTTATCTCCTTTGATCAAATGTGATTAAGTAAGTCATTAATTTTCAAGACAAATAAAAAATGCAAGATCATTTTATTATAAATGTAAATGCCTGTCTTCTTAAATGATTTTTCTAAAGGAAGCTCTTCTAATACAGAACTTTGTATACTTCAGAGAACAGTTGTTTTAACATTGGTTTTAATTTTAATGAAACATTATGTATTTGTATGCATGTCTTCTTTCCTTTTTTCTCACACTGCTCATGTTGTCAAGCAAAATTTGTGCATCAGCTTGATCAAGATAATTTCATTATACCATTGTTACCATTATGACTTAGGCAATTAGTAGTTTATAAGAATAAATTTATAGCAATCAGTGATTGAGGCACATTTGCAGTAGTCAGGGTGTAATAAAGCCCAATCAATTTCTTTCATTTAATATGTAGGCTGTGACCCCAGTTTTGATGAGAACTCTTAGCTATTTCATCTTTAAATAAAAAAGAATGTCTGCAAGCAATTATAGTGGTGTGTTAATTGGATATTCCTTTTTATCTTTTATACTACAGAATGCATTGCTAACGAAATCCTTGTTTTCTCTCTCATTCCCTTTCTCTCTTCCTCTCCTTAATGAACTGATATTGAGTTGGTGTATTTTGCTAAGACAATGGGCCAGATTTTTATTTTCAGTAGCACTGGTGTAAATCTGGAGTGACTCCTGTAAATTAGATAGAATTACTGAGATATCTACACACGCAACTGAAACCAAGCCCCACTCCTCTCTCCTCAGTTTTTGTTGCCAGAGACAGAGGAGCTGATTCAGAACTGAGCAGCCACTGAATGTATCTGAGCTGAAAGATCAACTGGCAGGCTGTATTCAAAGGGCTGATGCCTGAGCTTTAAGCCTTGGGAAGGTTCAGTCTTTGCCTAAGGTACTTTAGTGCATTAATTCCGTGCTGATTTAAGGTGTGTGATGATAGATGAAAGTAATAGACACCACAGGAAGAAATGAGACTCCAACCCAGATTTAATCAGCATTACACAGCCCGGGCTGTACATGTTTCATGTTCCATGAAATCACCCATTGACCTGTGCAGGTCCATCATTTGGGTAACAAGTTCCTGCACAGGACAAATAGAGTTTAGATAAAAGGTTTTGTGGGTGCAGAATGCACATGTTGGAACAGTGAACTAAGAATTTGCTTCATATTTATATCCCCTGTAGCAGTTTTTAAACACAGTGTAAAATATCAGCATTTCCTTTGGGTTCATGTTAGTATTTTGAAGATTTCCCAACACACAACAAGGAAAACTAATTTTTTTTTTCTTTTTTAAAAATCCTTTCTGGGACATAACTTCCGGTATTTCTGCAATAGAATTCTGCAACAATTAAGTAACACTTGCATTTTAAGCTTTAGCAGGGGTATAATTCACCTTGGAAAAATTTTTATTTTTCAGATATTAATAATTATGCAAGAAAGATTTGACAAGCAACAAAAATCTTACTATCCTTCCGTGGTTAATTGTCATGTCCTATGACACTTCAGGCAAAACTGTTTGTGGAAAATTTCTCATTTACACCAGAAGACCATCAAAACCATGGTGGCCTCATCTGATCATATTTAGGTGTCCCTGATCTATTCAAATGCTTCACTCCAGATCCGTGATTTATCAATGTTTGTGATAGTTTGCTACCTGCAAGATTCATTTCTAACATAACTTTTTTTATTCAACATTTTTCTGAGGCTGAGGCAATGGAATCCTAAAATCTTTAGTTCTCAATCAAGCAAAAATACCACAGAAATTAAAAGGAATCTTACTTGCCCATAAAGTCAGGGAAGACTTAAGAGTTATACACTGCTTTGTACTTCAGAAAACTTAACCCGCCCCCAACATATTTGAACTTATTATGGGGAGAAAGGTTGTTAAAATACAGAAATAGATTCTCAAATTCTTAAGGAAAATAATACTATTAACATGTCTCAGGCATATGTAGAGCTGGCAAAATAACAGACAGAAATGCCTGGTCCATGTATGCATAGATATAAATAAAAAGATATTATATACAGTTACATATATATATCTATATGACTGGATATCCTGTGACAAATAATGTCCAGTATCTTTAACTTAAGATATAATAATAATAATAATTTTGGCTTGTTTCTTAGTTATTCACAGTCTCAGAAGCTTGGAGGAGGGTCAGACAGGGACAGAGGAAAATGTCTCTTTTTAGTGAAGGCGATGAATGGAGGGAGAATTTCAGCTCTCAATTCTGACATGGCTTTCCTTCAAGTCTTTTATTTAAAAAATTGTTTATTTGACCCAAGACTCAGTTTCTCTTCTGCAAAATAGCACTTCCTAAACACTTAATGTTTTCCTTGTTCAGAGGTTGTAAATAATTTTTTGCAAGCGCAGCCCTGAATTAAAAAAAAAAGGATACAGACATCATGTGGAACAGTTAAAAATATAGGTAACTGTAAATACATCATATTGTTAATGAACAAAATGATAACATTTTCAAATTGGAATAATTTTCTTTCTATTTCTCCCATCACCATGACAGATTTTAGGACCAAAGTTTGCACTGGCTTTAAGATGAGCTTTAATTTCTACCCTTCTTTAATTCACTGTTTATCATTTAATTTTCATTACATTTTTATGAGTCCATAACCTTTTAGTCAATAACACCAATATGTAAGCATTGAGATCCAGACATAATTAAAAAAAACAACAAATCAACAAAAAACCAACTAAAAATGTGATTTTTTTCAGTAAGTCTTTTCAGGCAAATACCCTGTAGAGGTATCACTCCCCCTCCTCAGCTGGACAGGGAAGGGAAAATATAATGAAAGGCTCTTGGATTGAGATAGAGACAAGGACAGATCAATCACCAGTTACTGTCATGGGCAAAGCAGGCTCCACTTGGGGAAATTAATTTAATCTATTACCATTTAAATTAGAGTATGATAATAAGCAATAAAATCACATCTTGAAAACACCTACTCTCCACCTCTCCATTCTTCCTGGGCTTAACTTTACTCCCAATTTCTATCCCTCCTTCCCTCACAGTGACTCTGGGGGATGGAAAACTGAGTTTATCACATGTTGCCTCTCTCCCTCCTGCCAGGTCCTGCTCCAGCATGGGCTTTCCATGGGGTCACAGCCTCCTTCAGGTATCCACTCGGGAAAAAATCAACAAGAAAACAACATAAACTTCCCTAAATTCTGAACACGAAAGAAGCTTATGATTAAAAAAAACATAATAAAAATAAATCAGGAGGACGCAACAGTTATGCTGGTGATTTTGATAAACTGTAAAAGATATTTTTCAAAATTAGTGACGCTTCTTACTAATTTTGTTTAACTAAAAAGCATCTAAGATATATTTGTTTTATAGGACCAGCCTAGTCAATGTGATCACAATAATGAAGTAACTAGTCAAATACCCCAAAGGGCTTACAGAATAAAACAAATGTTTCAGAAGGTGTGCTGACTTTGCAGGTTTTTTGATATCACATTCTGTTACATGGTAATACTGACAATTGAAGAAAAATATTAGTCTTTTTTTTTCCCTGTGGGTAAAACATTGCAATTTAATCGTACCATTTTCTATCACATGCAAAAAAAAAATCTCATGACAACGACTTTGCATCACATATAGAAAAAGAAATACTGGCAGTGAAAAGCAAAACTATTTATTGGTTTTCTACTAAAGATGTTGTTAACTCAGAGGGTTATTTCTACAGAAACCAAAGAGGACAGTATGAAAATTCCTTGGCTTGTAGCAGAATTTTGCATCAGCATATGGATTTGGAAATGTGTTTAAAAATTGAGTTTAAATAATATCGTCACTTGGTGTTATCCAGTTGCCAGAGTTTATTGATTTGAATGATACACGTTAGCAAGATGGGGGCAAAAACAGTCTTCTTATTGTCACAGTTGTTTTTGTGCAGCTATTGATGTGATAAAACAATTTCATTTGTGGAATAGTGTAAAGCAGCAGCTGCCTAATGGAAAAGAAATACTTTAAGAAATTGCATGCATAAAAGCTTCTAGGTGTTTAAACCTCTGGTCAAATGAGACAATTTATAATGTTAACAAACTTAATTCCAGAACAAGTTGTCTGACAATTGGACCTGTCACTACTCCACAAGTAACTGTCCCTTATGATTCATTATGACCCACCCTGCTCGGCACGAGGGCTGCGTGCAGATAGAGTGTGGAGAGTGAGCTGGGAGAGGGGAGATAACAGAGATAAATCTAAATTGATTCTGGAAGCAGTCACACTCAATGACATATTCACTGACTTCTTCAACAGCTCATTTGATAATGTTCTTTCTGCACTATTCATTTTTCTGAAAGATGAAAGCTGGCTGAAGATCTCATCTGCTCACTGATGCAGGGAGAAGATTTGAAATTAGCACAAAAATAAAAAAAGGGAGGGGTGGGGTGGTGTGGAAAGCAAGCACTTTCTGATTAACAGTTTCTTGGTCCTGACAGGGAAGGCTAAACACCCTGCCTTTTCAGGTCACCTTTAATTAGATATGCATTATAATTCTACAATATGTCAATGGGCTGACTCTGTCTGGCAGAATTGTGCTTGGAGAAGGGGGAATACATTAATCACAATAATTAATTGCTTGAAGAATGGAAACATTGTTTTCTGTCTCAGCTGTAACATGATACATATTTGTATAAATTTTTTATTACTGTTCTACACAAGGCTCAATCCAGAAGGTTAATAATGTGATTGTGAGAAAAGCTTAAAAAGGGTGAGTAATTCTTGGCCTTTTATAAATTCCTGATTTGAGTTTCCCTTTTTTTTTTTTTTTTTTTTTTTTTTTTTTAAGTGAGGAAGTAAGGGGAGGAGGAGACAATGCTAATTGCATTAGCCAGCCAGAATGTTATATAGTTCATTACTGGAAATGAGAATTAAAACACCAGCTAACTGCTTTTCTCCACTGGTACTGAAAATATACTACACCTGCTTCTGCTGATTTGCCCAACTTGTTAATTATCCAGAAAGATCTGGGTCAGTATTTTATGACCAAATTAGTTACCAGCTAAAGATTACAACTGGCTTGCCAACAGGAAATTAGGAAGTGTCATATTAAGTGGGGGCAAAAATAAAAATATGATACTTGTAGGTTATTTTGGGGATTTGATTTTAGAAAACTCTCTAAAAGAACACTTTGCATTAAATCTCTTTTAATTTTCCTTGAGAATTTAAAATATCTGTCAACGTTTCATAACTGTCAAGAAAGTTTATCAACCAGTTCAGAGAATCTCCTGCTGCTTTGCATGAGCACTGACAGGCACAATTTTGGTACCTGTACCCCCATAAGCTCTGCATCAGCACTGCTGTGTCTAATATTGAATGAGGAACACAGAAAAAAACTTCTGCAAGCACAGTCCTCCACTCTCCTTTTACTTCACTACAAATGTGTGTGAACATGGATATTTGTGTGCATTCATGTCCTTTCCATCATTAGCCAAAAAAAAAAAAAAAAAGAAAAAAAAAAAACAAAAGCAAAAGTGTCAGAGCCACAGAGAGCTCCATCCTGACAGATACACAGCCCTGGATTAGTCAGATCCTTGTTTGCTTATTCAGCACTTCACTCTCTGGGCCACCCTTCAGGAGCTTTCTTTGCCTGCCCTTACTGCTCATAGGACTCACTCATTTTCCCTGACCACATTAACAATCTTTCCTGAATTAATTAATCAATCCTTTCTCTGTCTTAGAAATACTTTTTATTTTCTAGATTCATAATTTCTTTTATCAGACACTCATTTTTCTCCCATCCATAACAGATGGGGAAAAGACAGGAGAAGAGAGGGGTGTGTGAAGGGAATTCAGTGAATTATATGCCCACATGTACCTGGCAAGCCTCCTTCTTATTTAACTCAGGAGAGAGGAAAAACAATATAAACAACTGCAATTATATTCACAAATCTTTTTGATGTTTCCTAAATGTGCAAAACTCCCTCGGAAAATAAAAAGAGAACTTGCAAAAATTGCAGGTATGTTTTCAGAGGCTTCCAAAACACTTGCCATTAATTTAGCAGCCCACAGTTGCGTTCCTTTTCCAGGTTAAATTGTTTTCTCTCTGAAATTATGACAGAAATTTATATAGCATAGTATCTTTCCTTTATCTGCAAAGCAAAGATCAAATAAATAGCCCTCAGTAAAAGCCCAATTAAAGATAGAAAGAAGCTGATACATTAGCTCTTTAGACAGAATAAGTAAATACACAAGTAAAAAGTAAAACCTTTTGTAAATCTTATTTTAGAAAAATACCATAAAACCCCAGAACATGACCCACAAAATTTCACCCTTCCAAAAAGACACATATTTATGTACAAAAAGAATAAGAAATTAGAGTACTGCTCTATTAAAAAGAAAAATTAAGAAAATAAAGTTTCAATTATATTTTAAATAAGACCAAAATTTCATAAAACAACCATTCTTAGAGAATGGTTATATTTTTCTCCTTAAAAAAAATAGCAATATTACACAAGACTAATACAGACTGTTAATCAGCCTGGATGGATCTGTGCAAGACGTGAACTGAAAAGTGAGACTCAAATTTAGGGCTTTCCTTTCTATGTTGTCTACCATCCAATGTTCTCTCCTTTTACACACAGAAAATGAGCCTTAAACATTGTCAAATGATTGCTTCTGCTATGTTTTCATATTTATGGTCATAAAGAACTTGCAATACAGTGAAGAATCAGAATCAGGGGTTGGTAGATACTCCAGAAGTCATGACATATTCCAAAGGGAATCATATGTGATTGTGAAACTGAATCTACTTTAGTTCAATCTCCTATATGTTGCCTAGAAGGCTGTGAAAGTTTTTCCAATGTAAAGGAACAGCAAAACCTCTAAACAAAAATTATATTGCAGCAGTTATTCATTTCAGTCAGGAAAGCTGTGTAAAAGTGAGGAAGTTTGTTAAAAGGGAAGCTTATTAAAAGGAAAAGTGAAAAAATAAGCTATTTTAAGGCTGCCAAGAAATCTATTTATTTAGGGACCATCATCTTAGAGGTTTAAGGGAAAGATGGGAATTCATCAAGGTCTAGTATCTACAAAAAATTCTGGAATGATCAAACACAGGAAAATAGGAAATAATGCATGTAAGCTACAAGAATTGTTAATAGGATTATTTCAAATTTCTCTCAAACAAAATATTTTTAAAGGTCTTTCAAGGCCTATACATGAAGAGTGAAACTAGTGTAAGTTAAGAAATATTAAGCTGGAGCAAGAGACTGAAAACAACTGTTTGTACCAAAATGCAAAAGGAGGGAGCTGAAGTGTCCCTAGAGGAGCCTTTCTTATGAGGGAAGCATCAGAGGATTTGTCTGATACTGAAGAGCCAGTCAAAGGGATAATGGGAAAAATCATGGAATGAAAATAGCAAATTGTCCTGAAGAGGCAGAATTCACCCAAGAGGTCTTAAGAAATACAAGTATGAATTTCATATATTTTAGACTTTAACATAAATCAGACCAGATAAAGAATGTAAGGTAATAAAAGTGAAGCAAATTCTCCATTAAAAGTTCCAGGAGATTTTGGAGAGCTAAAGAGCAGTACATCTGCCTTCTACAAAAGACATGTAGGTGGAAATATAACAAGAAGAAGAACAGGAAGACAAGCAGGCAAACAAGATGCAGTGGGCAACAACCCAGACATTTTTGTAGATCAAGTCAAGCCTCACAAATCTCTTAGTTATTTGAAAAAGTCATTGAATGTGTTGATAGGAGTAATTCGGTTGATAAATACCCTACACCCAAATTCCTAACAACCTTCTGGCAAAGGTGCTCACCAAAGGCTCTGTTTTAAAGGTTTTTCTGAAGAGGAAACCATTAATCTCTGGTGAGTATCCCCATTTCAGCGATTGGGAAAGACAGAAATGAACAGTCAGACTTCCCAATGTTCAGTGGAATCCTATGGTGATATGTTCTTCCTCAACGTATTCCTGAAGATCTGGAAAGGGGCCAATAAATCAGATATTTTCTGGTAGCAAACAATTACTCAAAATATAGGAACAAAAAACCCCAAACAAACAAAACACACACACACAAAAAAAAAATCAAAACCCAAAACTCAAAAACAGCAACAACAAAAGAAAACCACAAACAAAAACTAAATGAAAAAATAAAAACGGGGAGAGAAAGAAATAAGGGATAGCAAAGAGTTGCAGAAGTACCTCACAATATGGACATATTGGATTACAAACTTCTTGATAAAATTTGATCTGATAAATTCAAATTGATACATTCAGTAGATACAAAGAGGAAGAAAAAATCCTAATGCCTACCCTGTGCTGGATGTTAATTTACCTATAACCTGTCAGGAAAGAGATCTTGAAGTCATTACACATCGTGCAATGTTACTTCTATGAAAATGTCAGCTCTGCTTAGCAGCAGCTAAAAAGACAAATATAACATTAGGAATTATTTAGAAAGCTTGAAGAGCTTAGTAGAGAAAGCCTTATTGCTGTTAAAGAAATCCATGACATTCATGTAATTGTGGTCACTCCATGTCAAGAAGGATAGAGCAGAAGTAAACATGAGGTAGGAAGGATTACTGGAGATAAAAAATTATCTCCATTTGAAAAAAAAATTAGATAGACCAGCTTGCATGGAAATGGGGAATACCATAGGCACATGGAAATATGAATGATATGCAAAAGGGAATTGGACGCTATCACTCAATAAGGAAGTGACAAGTATCCCATGGAATTTTCAGATGCAAATTTTAAACAAACCCAGGTTAGCAATTTTTTTAATGTAATAAGTAATTAAACTGTGAAACTCATCACAGAAGGATATTAAAAAATGAAATCATATTGAAAAGCTGTTAGGAAAATTAATGACAGAAACATTTATCAAAGAGTATCAAACAAAAAGATACACTCTCAATACTGAGCTGCTCTGCAGATTGCCAGAAGCTGAGGGAAAAAGTGAGGAATTCTCATGTGCAGCTCCTCTGTCCTTTGAGGCACCTCTGCCAGGAGATCTTTCTTCTTCTCCGTATGGATAGTGCCAAAACCAGGAAGGAATGGAGAATTTGCAAGAAAAGGCAGACTTCACACAAACACTGTTTCACTGACATATTTGCTTCCTGGAGCCATGAGTGTCCACCAGAAGAGCAATTTACAATAAGACTGAAGATTTATCTCAGGTATGCAAAAAAAACCCCAAGGATTAATAACCACCCTTATTGAACATTGAACTTCACTCCTTATCTTTGCTTGTATTGGTAAGTTATTGACGTAGTAATTAGGGATAATACTGCCATATTATGATTTAAGTGTATATTCTTGAAAGTGTAGAGAGGACAAAGCATGAAGAAAAAAAATAGTCATAATCTGAATTTGCCATATTATATTTACATTCTGTGCTAATAAAAATGTTCTAATGTTTCTGGAATTTATCAGTTATCTGAAAGATTTCAAGCAGAAAAATAGATACAAATATCTTCTCACATACTCAGTTATAAGATTCACAGGTGAGATGAGCTTGGAAAAAAACTGGGAGAGTAAAGATAGTAACAATAGAACTATTTTATTTAATGTATTTTTACTTAAACATTCTCAATATAAACTAGGATTCAAGCCATGATCTTTAAAATAGAATTAAAACTCATTCTCTCCTCTTCCTCCATTAATTGCTGTTAAAAAAAAAAAAAAAAAAAGATAAATAGAAATCACCATCAGTTGTGTAAAGCTTTTTCTTCCATGCCTCAGATGGACTGTATGTTCTTGACTGACTGGAATGTTCAATTTTATACATATATCAATATGCATTAATTATCTCCAGAAAAGTCTCCTACCTTTAAAACAGGAAGGCAAGCTTTCAGGTTTGTTCCATGAGGTATTGAACTATTAGTTTTGTCAGCTACAACTGATGTGTCAAAAAATAATTCTATTCAAATGAAGAGTCAGCCAAGCTTCCTATTAGGCTTGGGCATACGTTTATAAATCATAGCAGGAATTCAGCTTAACAAAGAACAATATTTCTTTACTCTCTTCTGGATGATAAGTCACTTGTACAAAACAAGGGGTAAGTAGAAAGTCTGTAATAAACTAAATAGATAAAAAATACCAGGAAAATGTAGTGCTGAAAACTCATGTTTTCTTCTTGACACTATGCAACCCAGCAAACTTCCATGCTCAGAAGGCTTAAAACTACTGGAAAGCTGCTGTATTTAAAAGCAAACACAAAATTTTATAATTTGTATCCATGCACCAAAATATGGTGTGTATTATATTTTATTTAAATCTGTATATAACTTTTCAGGAAGGTTCAGGAACATAAATTGTTGTCATCAGTGGCCCAAAAGTCCTTTAGCCCAGGCTCAAGGATGCAGGCAGGAAACCTCTGGCACTCTGGAACCTTGGAAACTTGAGCACATCTCAGGAAAAGCAGTACCTAACACATCCAAGGGGGTTCTTACAGAGCACACCATCCTTATAAACTCTATTTATCTGTCTGAGTCTCCTAAAGCTTTTCTTCACCATGCAAACAGCTGAAGATGTATTTTAAGAAAAACAAATCATCTGCATGAAACAAATGAAGAATATTTATTCTTTATTTAGCTAATAGCTATTGTTCATAGATTAATCCACCAGTGGGATTCAATCCTATTCCATCATTTCTTTAAATCTTTAAACACCTCAAGGTTATGTTGTTAAAAGAGAGTGCTTGATGCTGCTTAAACATTCACAGCAAGTCAGTAGGATGGACTGCAAAAGGCAAAAGGAAATTTAAAGTTGTGTCTAAGAAAGTTTTCCAGAGTGCTTAAAGGAGTTTGGGATCAAAGTCCCAATAGAAAGATAATTTTTTAATAGCTATTCCCCACTAAAACTATAACCATCACAGAGGAGCATCTGCACAGGCACTAGGACCAAAATTGGAAAACAAAAGTATCTGAAAAGAATTTCTACCTGGTGAACTTGTCAGCACTCAACTATACAGCTTCTTCTAGTATTTATGGTAAAATGTTTAGAAACTATGTTTATCTTTAATATTTTCAATATATAAAGTTCTTTCATGCTTTTTCACCATGTAGGAGCCTCAGAAGTTTTTTAACCAATAGTGACCACTTCACTCTCTTTAAAAGAACAGTGTAAATAAAAATCTGACTTACATTTTAAGAAAAATAATTAAACCACTACCTGCTAAATTAGAAAGAAGCAACTCTGACTAAAATTTTCTTTGTTCTGGTTTAAGCTTTCCTACACCAAAGTTACCAAAGCGTGCTAGCTTTGCAATACCTTTCAGTCTTTTTTTCCTTCTGAAGATTTTTCTATCATGATTCTGTGTAAGAGGAAATTCTGTGTTCCTTAGAATATGTAGCTGTGTTTTTAAGTACTGTGCACATTAAAAAAAAAAAAAAGTGAGACTTTCTTCTTAGTTTAAAGAAATATCATCATTCATTTGAGTAAACAGCAGATATTTTTCAGTTGTGGTGTTTCTTATTTGTGGTATGTGTCAAGTCCTGTTTATACAGAAATGAATTAAATACAAAAATCCAGTCTCAATGCAATGGGCCTTAATTATTAGTTAATTTTGGCCAATAGTACAGGAATTGTCAGATAATAATGATACCAGAAGATGGACTGAGATACTTCTGCAGTTTTATAGTTCTGTCAGTCAAAACCAAAAATAGCTGCCATACACATTTATTAAGGCCTATATGAAGCCTATTGAAGTAGGAACAAAGTCCAAGAATTGTTTTTCTATTATGATTTCAGAATTTTTGAAAGAAAAAGCAGGTTTTAAAGATCACTTTTCTGCAGTAGGTACTTCCCCCTATTTCCATACATTTTACCTTTCCAATCTGTGAAATACAAGAGGAAAAAAAAAAATCCAATTTCCATGTTGCTCAGTGCTACAGATGCTGCTGCTATGGAAACTACCCTTCATGTGCCAGAAATGAAGACATACTGTTGACGTACAGTTACTGCAATGCAAAGCAGCATTACTTTTTAATTTTTCCATTAAAAGTCTAATATAAATGCCTAAAACACTGCTTCAATGCATTATGCATTCTTCTACTTTTAGTGAACTCCATAACACTTTTGACTACAGAAGGTTGCAAGAGATTTCCATGGAGCTGTCAGCTCATTGTCTGAGGTGAACAAAAGAACACTGTGTAGCGAAGTTGGAAAACACAGGACTCTATAATAACCTGCTTGTTCATAAAACTGAAATGATGACATTTATCTAATAACAGCTCTAGCTGGAATCTAGGCATCCTTGAAAAGTAAGTAAGGAATAATAAATGTTGTTGTTTTGAGCATAAAAAACATCTGGCCTAGCATGAAGCTCAGGAGTGAAGAGAAAGTGACTTCTTCTCCCTTAGCTTATATTTTGGGCTTGGACATTTTTTCCTCTTCTTTTAAGGTCACTGTTCACATGGTCTCCTGTGACTTTCAACCAATTTTTGTTTTTTCTCTCTAATTCATGCTATGATAAAATTATGAGAATGAGTGGGTCTTCACCTATCAGCTGTGCAGACTCAACTGAGAAATGTTTTAACTATTAGCACTCCCCATATTCCACCACAATTTTAACTGTTTAGCTCTAAAGACGTGCTTTTGTTCTGTTTCTGTGCAATGTCTTCCTAAACCATTACCACAACCTACAGTGGTCTCTTCTAAATGTCTGTCTTGAATTTCTACACCAAAATTCAATAGAAATAATAATAACAGGAAAAAAGCAGTCCAAAAGGCCACAATCAGTCTTATTTATTCAGGAACTGTTGAAATGTTAAAGAAACAAAGTTGTAGCACAAGGACAAGCGATGAAAAAGAATTCCCATAGTGGCTTAAGCCACAGGTATTTCTCTTTTTTTTTTTCTTTCCCATGCTCATGAAGAAAAACACTCTCTTCACAATTTTCAGGGAGTTTGAAGAAAAGAGATAGAAATTTTAATTACAATAACCTATTTTTAATAAAAATTAAAAATTTTCCAAATAGCTAATGGCTCTAGAGAAGTCCAGATTCAGGCTTGTGAGTGGGTTTTTATAAACACTCAAAATTATACCGGTGAAGGACAGTGTGCTCCTCACCCCTGAACAAGTAACTCAGCAAAACTAAAGGATGAACATCCAAAAATGACAGGCATGTCCCTGGGGCTGCTGGTTTCTCAGCACCTAAGGGTAATAATGGCCAGACAACAGCTTCTTTCTAACCCCAAAAATGGCAGGAAGAAATCCTCTGAACTGTGAATAGAGGAGTAATTTTAACATAGGACTAAAGACAGAAAAAAATAAGGACAGTGGCTACATTTGATATGGTGCTATTACAAACTGCAGTCACATGGAGGAGCTGGAGATAGGACATCAGAGAGCAGGTGTTGTCCATAAACGAAGTTAAATAATCTGGGAAGGACAGAAAGAACTTAAAGAGTTCTCGCTCTGAACATCAGTCCCCCCACAACTTCCTCCACAGTTTTGTATTACTTAAATTCTAACTGTGAAAAGTATGAATGAAAGACTGGATTTTGCTCAGAGAGCCGAGCTGGAAGGTAGCAGAGCTTTCCTAATCCCAATAACAAAAAGCTAAATCATTCCTGTGCCAGGTTCTTTGCTCTGCAGGGTATGTTAGCAGTCCTTGCCTTTACCTTCTCCTGAAGACATGTGGAAGTGTTGAAGGTTTAACAAACAGAAACCTCCTTTTGTACCCTTCACCAGTATATTTTTAAAACTTTTTTAAAATATATTTTTTCTAAACTTAGAATGATTGTTCTACACACAGAAGCTTTGGAAAAATGTAGTACATCATCATACTGTACAGGAGTAAGGAATTGTTCAAGAGTGTCAATGAGAATATGTTTTCCTTGCATTGGAGTGAAGAAATTGCCAGCATCATGTCAGTCCCATTCAACAACCCAAAAGGATGAAGGTGTCTAAACTACATTTTAACCCATGTTAAGTGAGTGCAAAACTTCATTAATACTTGGAGAACTTCAAATCAATATTTAGACTTTTAATAATTTTGTTCATTTTACCTGCATACATTAGTAAAGCCTGGTAGAACTATTAGGAGCCCCTGTGATTAACATTCTTGAATCAGAAAAAGGTGGCAATTAGATAAAAATCTACTTGCTTTTCTGGACTATCATAAAATTTGCATAATTTAGCAATTATTTTATCATTTTGGATATATACTAAAAGTGGTGTTCTGTTTTTTAATCCTAATCTGTATTCTACATGTTTTAAATCCCCCTGCCTTATGAATATTTTGAGTAAAATATAAAAATTTTTTTGGTCGTGTCAAATCTGTAAAACTTTTGCTTCTTCTGTCTCCAAAAGGTGCTCGTGTATCAAAGATGATTGTGACTTGTGATTTCCTAATAAAAACTACAGACTATATTGTAAATTAGAGCTTTTGGGGACATAATCATTTTTCTAGCAGCTAAAAAACATTTAGCTAACTTCAGACTCTGTCAGATAATGTGACTTTCCTCTCTAAAGAATTTTAGTGCTTTTTACAAAGCTTAAGCCGTAACAAGGATTTCTACTGTATAAATACAAATTATCAAGTAGATCTCAATACAAAGATATGACTGGAAGTTTATTTCAGAAGATTTTGGATAACAGCAATGTAACTTTGGCATGAAATTTAATATCAAAATATTGAATGTACTGTCAGAAGGGTGTCCATCACAACCCCAATATAGTTACTGTCTTTATTCTCTTTCTGTATTTCACAGAATCATAGAATTACCAGGTTGGAAGAGACCTTCAAGGTCATCGAGTCCAACCTCTGTTCTAACACCTGAACTAAACTAAACCATGGCACCAAGTGCCACATCCAGTCTCTCTTTAAACACGTCCAGGGATGGTGACTCCACTACCTCCCCAGGCAGACCATTCCAATATTTTATCACTCTTTCTGTAAAAAAGTTTCTCCTAATATCTAACCTATATTTTCCTTGGCGCAACTTTAGACTGTGTTCTCTTTTCTGTCAGTTGTTGCCTGGAAAAAGAAAACAACCCCCATCTGACTACAATCACCTTTCACGAAGTTGTAGAGAGTGATAAGGTCACCTCTGAGTCTCCTTTTCTCCAGGCTAAACAACCCCAGCTCCCTCAGCCGTTCCTCATAGGGCTTGTGTTCCAAGGCCTTCACCAGCCTTGTTGCCCTCCTCTGGACACGCTCAAGTGTCTCCACGTCCTTTCTGAACTGAGGGGCCCAGAACTGGACACAGTACTCAAGGTGTGGCCTCACCAGTGTCGAGTATAGGGGAAGGATGACTTCCCTGCTCCTGCTGGCCACACTATTCCTGATATAGGCCAGGATACCATTGGCTTTTTTGGCCACCTGGGCACACTGCTGACTCATGTTGAGCCGGCTGCCGACCAGTACCCCCAAGTATCTCTCTGCCTGGGCACTCTCCAGCCACTCTGTTTCCAGCCTATAGCATTGCAGGGGGTTGTTGCGGCCAAAATGCAGGACTCGGCACTTGGACTGGTTAAACTTCATCCTATTGGATCAGCCCATGTATCTAACCATTCCAGGTCTCTCTGCAGAGCCCTCCTACCCTCCAACAGATCAACACACGCTCCCAGCTTAGTGTCATCTGCAAATTTACTAATGAAAGACTCAATACCCTCATCCATGTCATCAATAAAAATATTAAACAGAGCTGGTCCCAGTACAGACCCCTGAGGGACACCACTGGTGACTGGCCGCCAGCTGGATGCAGCACCATTCACCACCACCCTCTGGGCCCGGCCTTCCAGCCAGTTCTTAACTCAGCGAAGAGTGCCCCTGCCCAAGCCATGGGCTGCCAGCTTTTCCAGGAGTATGCTGTGGGAGACAGTGTCAAAGGCTTTGCTGAGGTCTAAATAGACAACATCTACAGCCTTTCCTGCATCCACCAGGCGGGTTACCTGGTCATAAAAGGACACCAGGTTGGTCAAACATGACCTACCCCTTCTAAACCCATGCTGACTGGGTCTGATCCCCTGTCCATCCTGTAGGTGCTGTGTAATAGCACTCAATATAAGCTGTTCCATGACCTTCCCTGGTACCGAGGTCAAGCTAACCGGCCTGTAATTACCAGGATCCTCCTTCTTACCCTTTTTATGAATGGGCGTCACATTGGCCAGCTTCCAGTCATCTGGAACCTCGCCAGTGAGCCAGGACTGCTGGTAGATGATGGAGAGTGGCTTTACAAGCTCATCTGCCAGCTCTCTCATCACCCTGGGATGGATCCCACACGGTCCCATAGATTTATGGATATCCAGGCAGCTCAACAGTTCCCTGACTTCCTCCTCTTGGATAACAGGGGGACTGTTCTGCTCCCTGACACTATCTGCCAACCCAGGAAGATGGTTGTCCTGAGCACCATGTGTCTTTTCAGTAAAGACCGAGGCAAAGAAGTCATTAAGCACTTCCGCTTTCTTCTCATCTGCAGTTACTAAATTCCCTTCCGCATCCAATAGACAGCAAAGGTCAGTCTTGCCCTTCCTTTTTTCATTAATATATTTGTAAAAACATTTTCTATTGTCCTTTACAAGGGTTGCCAAATTGAGTTCAAACTGAGCTTTGGCCTCCCTAACTTTTTTCCTACATGCCCTAGCAGCCTCCTTAAATACTTCCTGAGAGACCTGACCCTCCTTCCAAAGATGATATATCCTCTTTTTGTTCCTAAGTTCCTTCAAAACCTCGTTGTCCAGCCAGGATGGACATTTACCTCGCCCACTCATCTTTCGTCGCACTGGAACAGTCTGTTCCTGTGCCCTCAAGAGCTCTCTTTTGAAGTATGCCACCCTTCCTGTACTCCTTTGTTTTTAAGGGCTGCTTCCCCAGGAACTCTCTGGATAAGTCTCTTAAATAGGTTAAAGTCTGCCCTCCTGAAGTCCAGTGTAAAAGTCTTATTGATGTTCACCCTCCTTTCACCAATTATTGAAAACTCAATAATTCCATGGTCACTATGACCCAGTTGTCCTCCAACCACCACATCTCCCACCAGCCCGCCTCTATTTGTCAACAATAAATCTAGTATAGCCTCTCCCCTGGTGGGCTCACTCACCAACTGCAACAGAAATTGTCCTCCACACACTCCAAGAACTTCCTGGACTGCCTCTTTTCTGCTGTATTAAGATCCCAGCAGATGTCCGGTAGGTTAAAGTCACCTACGAGAACAAGGGCTGGTGACCCTGAAACATTCTCTAGCTGCTTATAGAATAGGTTGTCCACTCGTTCATCCTGGTTGGGTGGTCTGTAACAGACTCCCAGTAGGATATCAGCGTTGTTGGCCTTCCCCTTAGTCCTTACCCATAGGCATTCAACTTCATTATCATTAGTTTCGATGTCCATGGCGTCAAAAACCTCCCTAATGTAAAGGGCCACCCCTCCACCTCTTCTCCCTTTCCTGTCTCTTCTGAAGAGCTTGTAGCCATCCAGTGCAGTGCTCCACCTATCTGAGTCATCCCACCATGTTTCCGTGATGGCAATCACATCATAACTTTACTGTTGTACCATGGCTTCCAGCTCCTCTTCTTTGTTACCCATGCTGTGTGCATTAATATACATGCACTTCAGCTGGGCTACTGTTTTCACCCCTAACTCAGGATTACCATCCCTGGGCTTGTTTCCAGAGAGCCCAGCTGTATCCTCTTCCCCCTTCGAACCTAGTTTAAAGCCCTTTATTTCAGTTGGGCCTGTTTTCTTGGAGCTGTTGTTGAAAATATACTCTTTAATTTCCTTGAGGAATAAAACAGAGCTACAAGAAGTTATACAGTGAGTTCCAATCATGCAAACTCCTTTTCCTTGCAGTTTCTGAGATCTTTACTGAGCTTACAACACAGGGGAAAATGAGCAATATTCTATAAAGAACACCACAAAGACTGGAGGATAAAAGACACAATCACTATCCTTCCTACTAAGTTACTCATGATTTTCCACAAACTGATTCACTGAAGTGGAGATAAAAGAAAGGAGTCCCAGTATTTTTAGTCCAAATCTGTAATTTTGACTATTGTTTCAGCAGTGATGACTTCCTCTAACTTCTATACCAGCTATATATACCAGACCCCCACAAAGAGAAAGTACTCTCATTAGTTCCAAGCTGATGGTCTAACAGCCTGATGGTTAATAGGATTTTTTATTATGCTACTGGACTAACAAACTTCTATGGACACAGCTGTGTGATCTAATACTTAGCATTTGGTCAAAAAGTCTTGTCCTCCTGGGCTCTGTCCCATTTAAGTTCTGTTGCTTCAGGTTAAATTTTGCCTCCATGCACAAAATAACCTGTAAAATTGGACTTTGTTTCCTGCAAGGCTCTGAAAGCAATATATGTCTGACTCATCCATCAATAACTATCCCCAGCTGTTGGAAAGATTATTGTCACAATACCATGGTTATATTTGGGGTCTCTATCTGTGTTTTTGACAATGGGTTGATATTTTCTGGCTCTGTAAGAAAGGGGTGACAATGTATGCATGAGACTATACTATCCACCTGAAATGAGGTTAAATATTAATAAGTAAAGCAGAAAAAAAATAAAGGGATATTAGGATAACTGATACAAATATATGAAACTTTAATCTGCTTGGAACCTAATAAAAAAATTCTCAAAAAGAAGGAGAAACCTTCCAATGGATATAGATGGTAAGCATAGAAAAACATCTATATTACCCCCAAGTTAGTAAATACATGATTAGATTCCAATGAAAGATTTCCTATTAAGTTAAGTAGGATCATATAAACATTATCTAAACTCTAATAAACCTCAAAGACAGAAGCAACCTTTTTGTTTTCATGACACTTTCACAAGGATCGTGTATGATGGAAGCAACTCAGCTTCAAAAATATTTTAAAAATATACGTTCTAAATATTTCTATGGAGTAATGATACATCCACTTATCTTTTTTGTTAAATGTAAGAGCTGTTCCAGGAGGTCAGGGAAGAAGTTCAGGAATTTGAAACATAAATGAATTGTCTTTGAAATTAACATACCAGAGAAAAATAAAAACAAATAACAACACTTAAACACTTCGTTGTAAGGAAATCTGTTATAGTTTGATCTTTGCGAATTTGATATCTCATTTATGCAAAATAAACCAATTTCTGGATATGTATCACTCTTCAATAATAATAACGGTTCAAGTACAGAGGCAAACTTTCAGCTGCAGCTTGTTATAAAGAAAGTTTAAGTTTACCACTGTGTTAAATTAGGAAAGTGAGGCTGAAATAGGTCATCAATTCTCCATTAATTATGCCTGAAGTCCTGCTAAGTGTGACAACGTGAGAATTTAACATCTGCTTTCTGCTTATCAAAAGTTACTAGGGTTTTGATTTTTTTTTAATAAAGAAAAAAAACCCACAAAAAATCTTAAGCATATTCTGTATGTAGAGAAAAGTATAATCCTGATGATGATTAATTGATGCTATGGACCAGAAAGCATCTAAAGCTCAGAGGACTATGGTGGTGAAACTAGAGTTCATTTAAAAAATAAATAAATAATGAGACTTCATTAGCTTACACTGAAGTGGAGAAACTTAAAAGTCTTCTCTAAGTTAAAAGCTGTAACAAAGAAAGCAAAGGAAGCAAAGAAACAAAGGAGCAAAGGAAATAGAAGAATGTCTTGTGAAATTAAGCAGTAGGGTTTTTTTCTTTCTCCCTGTCTTTGACAATGGCGGAAGTCAATGGAAATGATAGACTGATGTTCAAGAAATATAACTTGATTATTCTAGCAGCAGTGAAAGGGAAATGCTGCAAATAATTCATCAGAATACCAGAGAATCAAAAAGATTTAAGAAAAAAAAAAAGAAAAAAGAAAAAAGCCCATGACAATATACTGTATATTCTGGCATGATGAGTTGCCTCACACAGCAGAGAATTTATCCAAGCTGTATGATCCATCTCATTAAAGGAGCAAGCACCAAAAGTAACTTCTGATTTGCTATGTGCTTCTCAATCTATCAAAACCCAGCCTCTTCGTACTTGTAATGCTGCCACTAAGAAAAGCGTTGAAATATGTCACCTTATCTTGAAATACCTTATAGCAAAATAATATATTCCACATTACAAAGTACTTTGTTTACTGAACGACAGTGTGTTAACTACACTCAGCATAAAATGCTGCAGTAAACAGGGTTATTTTCCACTGATTTTTAGTGCACAGTGATGGGTGTATGCTAGCCCAATGCTTCTTGTCTGACATGACAGATAAATTGGCAAAAATTTTTAGGATGCCTGATTAAATTGATAGATTAGGAGGTGTTCTACAACTGAGAAATAAGATGCAATAGTACAACTTTACTAGGTTTAAGAAATGAGAGGAGGAGAGGAGCTGTACAAATAGATTAATTATAGTATCCACTCTTTCACACAGTCCTACATTTTATTTTCAATTTCCATACTCGAAAGATGAAAGGAAAGAAAAACATTTTGTTTACCCAATTGGTAACGTTTATTTCCTGGAAATAGAAGATGATGTGTCAAGTGACTGCTAGCGAACTATGTGGCCTTATACAAATTTTGATAAAAGTTAGCACAAAACTGTTCAATGGGAAAGTTATTTCTATTCTGAAATTCTCAGAACTGCAGAGAGTCATAAAACTTATATTGCTAAAATAGGAATTAAAAAAAAAAATAAAGAGCCATAACTGTGTGAGCTTATAAAGAGTGTGAAACAAAAAGCTGTGCATTAATAGAGATCTCAGTGAAACGTCCAAGCCTTAAATGCTCACAGCTACAGCATATTTTTTTAATTAAAAAAAAATAAAAATCATTACCTCAGTCAAGAGTAGTCCTTATGCTGCCATCAGAGGAGTGACTGCTTCGTGGGTAAGCAGAGCAGGTATTCTAACTTAGTTTATTGGGTGGCTGATAGCAGCACAGCTCACAACTCCAGAAACCATGGGGCTGAATGATTATCTAGGTAGTGCACCCGTGGCAGGTGTTACCGTGGTTTCAAGGTGTTTTCCATCTGAACCAGCTAGTCCACATTCACATGACCTGGGCCAGAGGTTCGTAATTAGGATTTCATTTGTTTCCTCATCAAATTTTTGCCTCTAGTCTTGTGGTCTTAAAACGAGCCCGCCACTCATCAAGATTTGTTGTACTGTTTAAAAAGGAGCAAGCCATAGATAAGATGCAATTTAGGAAGAAATTTTTAATAACCTCTCAGCTGTTAATTGCTACTTCCCAAAAGAGACCAGAGACAAGAGTGTATGTGTATGAATGTTCCTCCTCCCCTCCATTCCTGGGAAAAAGCTGACACACGTCCCAGCTGGTTGGTTGCCATTGCCAAGAACATCAAAGAGGAAATGCACTTGCACAAACAGCTTAGATGACACCAGACATCTGGGGTTTGGCTCTTCCTTTTCCTTCCATTTCTGGTAGCTGTGCTTACCTCCAAGGAGCAGAACTCAGAAGGAGAGCTACAGTTGAGTTTTGTCCCATTCAGTCTCTTAGCATCAATCCAACATTCCTGGTGTACCCAGAAGGCAGCTAGGGCTAGGCAGGCATCTTCCACCTAGTTTTTGTGCCTGATAAAATGCCTGTTGGCTTGGCAAACTGAAATAAGGCTCAAGACATAATGTAAATGCTTCTCTGTTTGTATGCTTTTGAGCAGAAATATTTTTTTAAAGTTATGGTGCAGTTATATATATATATATAACCTTAAGTTAGATTTAGATTGCAATTTGTTGCATGAAAATTAAGCCTCCAACAAGAAACCTGTTCTTCCCTTCAAGCCATGTTTCTCATGGTAAAGATGAGGGACCTGACCTCCTTTAAATAAACTTGTATTCCTGTGACTGCTACCATTTCTCCTTCTCCTATCAGACTCTTCTTTCACCAAATGACCAGTTCACAGTACCTAAAAGATTCTCTCTCAAGTTTTAGCCCATATTTTAGTCTTTTTCATCTAGTTGAATCTGTTCTTACTAATGTCTCCGATGACCTCTCCACGGCCAAAATTCATCCCAGTTTTGACTTGTCAGACATTCTCCAATAGCTCTATGATTTACTTGGAACAGCAGAATTCCAAATGTCTATGTCATAAAGACATCACACACGTCATGAACAAATAGCTTTTGACCACAATTCTGCTTCAGGGAACATTTCAGACAATGGAAAAAGCTCAGCATATCCAAGGGCACTCTTAATCCTCCCCATAAGGACTTTTCAATGTATCCTACATGGATGGATCACTGGAATCACTCCAGACAGCCAGGACAGGTCTCCAGTTTCAGATTTTAGTAGATCCACCTCAATAACTGATGCCTAAATGCTTCACATTCTTTTTCTACTGGACCATGAAGAAAGTAATCTGTAATCGATCCTTTCAGGCAAAATGATTGCTCTCATTGCTCTTGACTTCTAGGATATGACTTCCACAAATTTGGCTGCTATGCTTTTTAATGTCTTAAACAAAAACCTTGTCTTCCTTCATCAAGGGAGCTCAATAAGTGGCTACAAACGTTATGCTGGTATATCTGTGCTTAAATTAGATCATCTTCAGCATCTCGCATCTCACTACCAATTTGCCCTTCTCTACTATGTCAAAGAGGAGCTATTTATTCTCATATTCAAAAAGACACCATTGCCATCTCTGATTGAGTACAAGGATGACTGTTCTCCTATTACCTCCCATCACTTAAATCTTTAAAGTATCTTTATCCTTTTCTGGATTAGAATAGCAGCAACACTTTAAACTGTGACAGTCATTTCTAGAGTGCTCATCTCAAATGCAGGCAGATGTCCCAGAGAACATATTTGCAAAATGATTAGCTCTGGAAGATTTGAGCTGCAAAAATGTCTGGTATATGATTTGGAGCTCTCTACATTACAGAGACAGCCAAAACTCTGGGATCAAACAATGTCATATAGAGGCAGGGGGAAAAAAAAAAGGTTATTTTAGTTCTGAAACTTGAAAAACATCAATAAACAAAGGAAAACAATTAAAAGTTACCAACATAACAAATATTTTCAGAAGCAGCAGCTGGTAGTACAATTGATAAAGTACAAAAACGGAGAAAGGAGAGATTTGTGAAAACCCATGAACAGAGATGAAGAATAAGAGGTAACTGAGACAGCGAGGGCAATAATGTGCTAAAGTACAAAAGTGCTAATATGGGCCAAAACAGTGTGAAATACTGGAAAGGAAAAACCAGACTGAAAAAAAAATAGCTAGAACACTGTCAGGTGGGAAATCAGTTCTTCAGGAAAATGTGGCATGTTTTAAGAAAACAGGACTAGCAGGCAGACTGACAATCAGTGTGCAGAGCAATCATGAAAACTTTGGAAAGAGCATGAGGAACCAAAGAGTGATGATTTGAAGGAGTTAAGGAGGAAGAAAACTGGAAAAGAAATTTTCAGGTTTAGAAATATACAAACCATTAATGAATACTTTTAAAATTTTACAAATAAGTCCTCTTTCCATCCTTTTCAGGTCCCACCACTCCTCTACAGATAGGAAATAAATATCCTGGAGCCAAGCAGGTTTGATTCTTGTGTTGCTCTGTGCCAAACCGTTCAGTGTTCCCACAAGGAAACCTTGACCCACCATGGACAAGAGTTCTTTCCTGACAAGAACACAGTTTCATAAAGACAAGAGATGTCACTAACTCAGACTGCCAAATTGTCTGAAAACTGAAGCAGACCTTTTCTTTTACAATACATTTGTAGATTGAGATTCTAAGAACTTTACTACTACACTGCTTGATTATTAATGGGCAGTAAAGTAAACTTTGCATGCAAGCTAAGTTTTTTTACATTACACTGAGTTTCAGTAAGTTTCTATAAAATACTTTGTTCTGCTCAAAAATAATAGCTCTATGCTCTATGCTGCAAAACTCTCTTAATTTTCTTAAACATAACAGCAACCTAAACTTCATTTTCCTGATAAAATGATCTGTAACAAAAAGAAATCTGTATAGTAAGGAATGAAATAAACCATACAAACACACCAATAATATACCACTTGTTATGATATATTTAACCCACAATATATAACACAGGGGGTTTTTTCAGAAGTGGTATTTTTAATTTATTACAGCATAAAGTATTCTTTCCAGATTTTCATTTAAAAATAAGGAAGAATAGTAGATGATATTGCACCATTAAAAAAAAATACTTACTGTCATTAACAAATGTAGCAAAACTATCTGTTTCATGGAATCATAGAATCTCCCAGGTTAGGAAAGGCCTCCAAACTATCAATTCCAACTTTTGGTAACAATCAAGACCAATGGCTGAAATTCAGTTGGCAAGTCTAAGATATTTAGCTAGTTGTCACTTCCATGCTGTAAGAAAAAAAAAAAGAAAAAAAAAAGAGAGAGAGAAAGAAATTTGTCTACAAGTGAAATCCTTTTTTTCCAGGAGCCCCATGGGAACAATCCAGTGCATTGTTTCTTAGAACATGGCTTTTAAAATTCACTATGACTGCTGTATGTTATGATTGGCTCAGGCATTTGAGCCAGCATACAATGAATACAGTTGTAATTTTTGCAGTCACGGAGCAATGAATGTTCCATGTTATTTTGCTTGTTGCCTATATGTAGAGAGCAATTTGTGTGGAGAACATTACTGTATCTGTCATGTTCCATCTGAAAGCGCTGATGCAGAACTGCTTGGAGACAGCAGCACTGTAGTATTGATGCTCATGGCAGAAGAGATTTAGATACCATGAAAAGCTAATGGTGTTAACTAAAGAATTCTTCAATGCACTTCAGCAGAAAGGGAACATTTAAAGGAGGATTAGTTTTATAATAAATGACAAAAATTCAACACATTGAAGTTGTGCAATGAGCATATTGTGGCAATTATGGGGACTTTTTGATGCAGTACTGACGAGCCAAATTATGGCTGTACTGTATATTACTCTACAGTGTAGACAACTGCCTTTACATGGGATGACTTCTTATTTTAAGGGCTGCTATAAAATTATCTCTGTGCTTTAAACAAACATTCTGCAACAGAAATAAGCACCTGGAAAAACTCCCAGCTCCTTTTTTTAGCCTATGAACTCCTTACTCATCCTGAAAGATTTATCTTGTCAATTTATCCTCTGAGGTGAGCAACAGGGGTAAAACTGAATTGTTTTTGCTGCCTCTTGTTTGGGCTAGAGAGAAATAAGGAGTGACAATTCTGCTGTGGTGAAGACCTATGGAATCTGGGCAAGAAGTTATATTAACTCTGTGCTCTAAGAGATGGTCTGAAGAGGTCTGCTAAAAAAAAAAAAAGAAAAAGAAAGTATTTTAAAAGACGATAAAGAAAAGATGGGAGGAGTTTTCTGCTCTGTCCTGCACTGATAGGAAGCCTGACCTTGTATGGTGAGGGCCAGTAAGGAGTGAAGTGCCAGATTCAAAGCATAGCCAGGACTGGCCCTATTGTGTCACAGTGAACTGGATTCTCTTACCACATCAGCTCCAGGAAGGAGAGAAGTTTTTACTCTGTTTTGAACAGGACTGCCATCAATTCACAAATAAGTGCTGCCTAAGAACATAAGGCTAATTAAGGACTTGGAACTGAAATACCCTGTCTCTTAATAAAGCCATCTTAATATGGTATTCTTGCTCTGCTTTTCTTTTAAAGGACAACAAAATTTGACATGCATTAATTATGATATATATGTGTATCTATGTAGACATGAACATACATATAAAGTCAGCCAACCTCCAGAATATCAGGATGAACAGAAATAGAAAATAAAGAGCAGTAACTCCTACCATGAGAGCACTCTCTTTCAATCCTATGTTTGAAATACTGATGAGGATATTTTCTCCCAGCTATATCAACTATTTCCCATTAAAGCAAAGCTATTCTATTCCAAATATCATCTTGGGGTTATATGTGTCTCCAACTCACTCAAATTTGTTCAATTTACAAGTGAAAAACATGTCTGCTTCTATGATTTGGCAGCAGCAAATCTCAAGTTGGGATTCCAAAACCAATCTACTCTTTTTTTCTTTTTTTCTTCAGCTATAATTGTATTCCTTCAAATTCTTCTCTACTTTTTGTGACATTCATCTTTAAGACAGTCAGTGATGATTCAGATCTGTACTAGGACCAGGATTTTTATTTATACATTATAATTCTGATGGTATTTTTCCATACATTCTATGGTGAATAACAATATATTCACACAAATAAATTTAATCTTTAAATGGTTTAAATGATTCCTGTTGTTGCAATTATCTCAAGTACTTGCCCATAAGAAGAGCTGCCTACTTTTTACTCCTAGTTTAACTTCTAGATCTCCTGTATTTATTTCAGCGTTCCCAGTAAGACTCCTAAAAATTATCCGTCTCCAAAATTTTCTTTTACTCTTATTCTAATTAGGCAATAAAACTGCATCATCTTTGGAGAATCATTACATTTATTTTTTATGTCTACATAAACCTAACACAAAGGAACTATGATCTTTGTTTGAAGCATGTAAACAACAAGGCAACAGAAAAGAAATATAAGTATAGCTAGAGGATTTTATGTTTTTGGCAAAAAAGATGGAGAAAAATAATGTAGAAATGTGCTGTGCTCAGTTGCTTCAAGTAATTAGATGATTCTGTGAACGGTGGCTTTGAATAAAAACAAACAGGAATTTTTCATAGCATCTGTCTGATTTTTGTGACAAATTATCTCCTTGCAAACATTTTTGAGTATTTATTTGGGATGCTCTATGTTGATTAATATTTTTCATTCCATTTGTGTAAAAATATCAGTTAATATTTCATATTTTCTTCTGCATCTTTACTTCTTTGAACTTATTTTTAGATATTTGCCTATTCTCTTATGAGTCTTATCAAATAATTGCATTCAGAAATCAAACCTTTTGAACTTCAGCAGAAAACTATGTTCAACTCAATTATACTTTCTGTAAAAATACTCCTTTCTGAACAGGTTTTTTGCAGGTAATTTTAACCACAAAATGCCACCAATGATTGCAGTTTTCTACTTCCAACTACAATGACATGGAAAAATTCCAAGAAGAGTGAGAATTAGATCAATTTAAGAAAGGCACTCAGGAGGGTGTAAAAGGCACCCACCAGGGGTTGGCTAGCACTTTAGGTACTACAGTTGAGTAGGGAGCATTTAAATCTATTTTCTTTTGACCTATAAAGACTTCTAAGTGAAGAAAAAAAACCAACTTTTCAACAGGTACAATCTTTATACATTAATTTTCTGATGCACCAAGTCTTTCCAGGGGACATCAGGGCAAATGCTTCAAGTTAATGGAAGGCATACTGTGGTGATTTGTATCATCTGACACACACTGAGAACAAGTAGCCATGGGATAATGTTTCTAGAACCTACTCTAGTTAGGCAAAAATATTCAATTTAGCTCTTTTGAAATCCATCACAAAGATGCACAGCAAAGATAAATCAATAGCCAGGCTAACAGACAAGCTGGCATAGAAACATCTGTACAGAACACTGTTCAATTTAATAGTAATTTGTCAAGATAATTGTGTCAAATGTGGTATAACCACAGATGAAGTCAATATTAAAAAGATTTCAATCTTTGTTATCAGAGTATTACCAGGCCACAGACATTTATTAATTTTATTTCTGAGGTAGAAGAGAACATTTCTGTTTTGTGCTGTCCTATTTTAGCATTCCCCTTGAAATTAATGATAAAACTATCAAATACAGTCCTCGGAATTCTTTCAAAGAAAAATTGCACTATTTAGGCTCACGTAAAGGAAGCATTGAAAAACCAAAAATTCCATCAAGTAAAAAGCATATCCAAGTAAGGAAAACTCCCCAGGTTTATTTATTACCCTCTGAAAGCCTATTTGGGGAACATCGGGGTATGACGGAAGATTCAGCTGGTGAAATCCCAGGCAGGATTGTTGGGAGGTACAGGAACAATAAGAAGTGGCAACAGCTGACAGTGATGCTTGCAAGGGAGCATCCCTGTACCCAGATAAACACAGAGATCTCCAGACCCCTTGGCATCACCTGCCAGGAGCCAAACTGAGCACAACTCACTTCAGCCTGAGTCTAACCTCTATGACTTGTCACCTGCACTTCAGCATTTTACAGTATCAGTGATTTGATTGAATAGAAAGATTTAAATATTTCAGTGCTTCATCTTAATTTGGACCAGCAACGAAGAAACCGGTGAAATTTTTAGATGTTTGCTTGCACTTAAGCCAGTTATTTTCAGTGTATAATTAAAATTTTATGGCTACAAGTTTCATAATAAACATTTCTCACAGGCTGCACTGGAATGTAAATCACATCTAATAATTAAGTCTGAATTTTGCAGTAAAAAAACCAAAAACCTACATCCTTCTGAAACTGAATTACTCAAAAAGCTAATATCAGGTTATTACAAGTAAGTTTTAAAGCAAATCATTAACTTCTACAGGGCCTGTACTGAAGCCCAAACTTTTTGATTGCTGTGTGAATTTATTAGCCTGTAAATTTAATTCCTCATAGCACAAAAATTATGGAGAGGTTTTTCTAAACTTGTAGGAGCAACATCAATTTCTGTGATGGCTGGATGATTCTAAAAATTTTTGGTTTTTTTTTCTATTCTATAATTTCCTTCTAATTTCAGCAAGTGAAGCAGTGAGGAGAAATGAGGGATGTAGAACAATAATGAAGATATTTAAAAATTTGTTTTACTAGGCAAAATTAAGTTGGTCAGGCAATATTGTTCCATACTGACTACTGGAAATTGTTCTAACCAGAGTTTTCTGTGTTTGCTTGGTACTGCAATCCCTTTTTCAGCAGTCATCAAGGTGGCAGAATTAAATTGGACAGAGTATAGGAATACAACTTGTAGGAAACAACCCTGCCAGGAAAAAGGATGTAAAGGGTGTCTTGCATTTCTCTAGTCAAATGCTTATGAATAAGCAGTACGTCCTCTCTAGAGAAGCTCCTGGTGCATGCATTTAAAAGCTTCACTGAACTTTTTCTACATCTGCAGATAAATCTTGCTGACATATTTATCATATTCTTCTGTTACCTTTATCCAGATGTATTACCAGATACAGGTGAGTAATGTATCTCTTAATAAATATTCATTCTGACAAACACAAAAGCTCTCACAAACAGTCATGATAAAATAGTGCTGATCAGTGCCAACTTTTCATTTCAAGGGACCTCTGCATTCTGTCAAAGGACATTCAAAGCAGTACTTGGTCACCAAAAAAAAAAATGGAAGAGCCACTCAGGTAACCTGGAAAAAAGTAATTAAACTTTACACTGACTTCAGCAGAGTTTACCTTAACTTTCTGTCACTGAAACATGACCTAATGAATATGCTTAAGCTGTGCCCTTCATCACACACACACACAAAGCACCATTCTGTCTCCTCAACTGGGCAAGACAGAAAAACCTGAAACTGTTGGAATTACAGCAGAAAAGCAGCACAAGTGTTTGTTGAGCCATATCTGGGTAATACAGCCTAATCTATGAGGAACCTGTCACTCAACACCTCGGCACAAACAGCTCCCCAGCACCCTCCTCAAAAGGCTGCTCTGAAACAAACAGAAACCCAAACTAACTCTGGAACCAGATGAACCTGAAGAGCCCAGCTCAAGAGCACAAACAGGAACAATATGAATTGCCAGATTTTTTTGAATAATAGCAAGATTGAAAGTGCCTTGGGTACATCCAAGCACAGCTGCAATAGCTAACTTATTAATGTCTTTTCATTGGCAGCCACATCTAAACAATCTGCCAAAGAAACCTTAACAGCTTCTCTTGTCATAAATTATTTAGCTGAAAGATATACAGCCTTGTAAGCCAGGTGGTGAGATGTAAAAGAGTCTAGATCCTGCATGGGATATTTGGGGTTTTCGGGAGGTTTTTTTTCAGGCTTTACAGAGAAACCCCTATCATTGCTTGATGTAAATAACTCCTAAGGGCCTAGAAGGAATGTATATTAATATCAGGAAAGGTATTTGTTTCAAACTCACTTGCAGAACTTTTGTTAAGGAACCACTTATAGGATTAAAAGTAACAGAGAAATTTAGTGAAAATGAGTGAAATGAATATTTAACTAGGTGTGTTATTAAAGCCATATGGAAAAGACACCTTCCAATGTCCAACAAGAGCTTTGAAAATACTAAAAATTGCATTAATAAAATTATAACCCCATCCTTCTTTCAGTATACAAGTCCAAAAAAAGAAGTCAAAATTCTTCCTGTCTTTTTCTCCCATTAATTTAGCCACAATTACAATGAGACAAAGAATGGTATAAATGAGGCAGCAGGACAACTGCAGTTGAACTCATAGCCACTGACAAAAGCCAAAGAATCATTTGTACCTGATTGCAATTTTAGTTATTATTAGCCTTGCTGCCTCTTAGATGCTATTGTTTAAAAATATTTTAGTTTTTGCAGCATATGCAAATAAGACACTATTTTTCAGTGCCCAGCAATGACTCTCTCAGGCCCTACTTCCTTTATTCTTTTTTAGTATCAATGATATCTCCCAAATTCATCTTGACACATCAAATGTCTCATGATAAGTTCCTGGCCAGTCCTTATTCCTTGGTGGGTAAGTACCACCAAGGTCATGATTGAAGTGAAATAGCTGGGAGTAAACTAAATGAGATTTGTTGTTGTGTTTTTATTCTTCTCCAAATGAAAACAACCTTTATTGTCAAATGGCTGAAAAAAGTCAGAAAGGAAAACAGTAAATAAGTCACTACAAATTGACTTGCAAAAACAAAGTTCTAAACAATTTTAAGGCAAGGGGAGAAGCAAGGGTCAACATGGTTTCTTAACTTTGCCTTCCTATTCTTAGTATAATGCAAAATAGAACAGAAATAAGGGTATTTATCATGGTGTGGCAAAATTTTACTGATACTTTTAGCCTATATATAGGTGAATTTAATATCTGTAAGTAAATTAAATACCAGGTTATTGCTTGATAATTGAACTAGAAGAAAAGCGACGGTATGGAATCTAAGAAATCTATGCCCATTAACCTTACTGAACTGGGTTTGCGTGACCAGGTTTTCATAGCAGGGGGGGCTACAGGGGTGGCTTCTGTGACAAGCTGCCAGAAGCTTCCTCCCTGTCCAGCAGAGCCCGTCCCAGCTGGCTCCATGGCAGATATTCCACTGGCCAAGGCTGGGCCAATCAGAAATGCTGAAATACCTCTGTGATAAGACATGAAAAAAGGAAAGGAAATGTTATTTCACAGTATAATTGTGGCACAGTTAGAGCAGAGTGAGAATATGTGAGAGAAACAGCCCTGCAGGCACCAAGGACAGTGCAGAAAGGGAGCAGAAGGTGCTCCAGGCACTGGAGCTGAGATTCTTCTCCAGCCTGTGGGGAGGGAGATGTGCCCCTGCAGCCCATGGAGCTCTAAGGGATGCAGGGGCTCACCTGCAGCCCATGGGGAAGCCCCACACTGGAGCAGGTGGATGCAGCAGAAGATGCCCTGAAGAGGCTGTGAACCCATGGGAAACCTATGCTGGAGCAGGCTCTTGGCAGGGACCTGCACACCCCTGGGGAAAGGAGCCCCTGCCAGAGCAGGATTTCCTGTAGTACTTGTGACCCTGTGGGAGACACAAACTGGATCACCATGTCCTTGGAGCCACTGCAAGAGTGGCTACTGTTGCAGCAGTTAATGGAGAACTGTCACCTGTGGGACGGACACCTCTGAGAGGTTCAGGGAGAACCCAAGCTGGAGCAAGGGAAGGACTCCTCTCCCTGAGCAGCAGCAAAAACAGTGTGTGGAGAACTGACCATTACCCCCATTCCCTGTCTCCCTGCTCCCCTGAAGGAGGGATGGGTGTGGAGAGGGTGTTTTCCAGAAATATTTTACTTCTCATTATCCTGCATCTATTTTGTTAGTAATAAATTCAATTAATAACCCCAATCTGAGCCCGTTTTGCTTATGATGGTGTTTGATCTCTCCCAGATGTTAACTCACCTTGGCCATATTTTCTCTCACCTGTCCAGCTGGGGGTGATAGAGATTTGGTGGGTCTCTGGCATCCAGCCAGGGCCAGCGCACTAACCTTACTCATGCTGGGTGCCTGCTATCCATGTTTTGGACTCTGGGGTGTGTTGCCAGACTTCTTTAGAGCCTGTCCATGTGCTTGGAAGCAGCACAGTGTGGGTTCTCTGTGCTGCATCAGCCTGTAGTGCAAAGCTCTACAGTGTACCAAGTCCCAAAAAGGTTGTGAAGCATGCAGGGACCTTTCCTTGTTTACGTTCTTTTTATTTTTCTTCCAGAGGGGACCAAACCACTGCAGAAACAGTTCTTTCCCAGGTCCCTTCTGCAAAAACTAACCTCATTCAGAAAAAGATGTGCAAGAAAGTGTTGGAAAACACTGGAGGTTTCATAGATCAGAAAGAATCAGAGCAACCATTCATGTACGTTGCCTTTTTCCTACAAATTCTTTTATATTTTAAAGCCTTTTCACATTAAAGCAAATACATACATGGCATTAAAAATAAGTTTGATTTGGCTAAGTTTTTACTAAGACCTTAAGATATTACAGTAATAAAATGCGTGGTTTGTTTTCCAATGGTATATGCAGGGCAAGAGCACATTTTATAATACATCATAGGCATCTTAAATCAATGTGACATATTTAAGTTAATTCAGTCCCTTCTATCAGCACAATATCACTAGCTCTAGGTTGCTCCTATTAGCCATTTCCCTACTTCCCGCTTTGGATCCCCAGGGAAAAATTAACAAACCAGTTTGTTTAAACTCTTCTTGAAATATTAGCTCTCCTGTTAACCCAAGTGACTCTGAAAATTCATTTGGAAAATAGGAAACACAGCATACATCTGGATGGCTGTACACTATTGTAACACACGCATATTAGCTACTCCTTCTGTATTGCTTAAGGGACCAAGAATACATTTATCTTTTATGGAAAATTCTACCTAGCACGAGAAGTAGCAAAAAATAAATACACTGAACATCATGTAATTCCCAAGGCAAACATTAATCAGTTATGAGAAATATTATGACACAGGTATTTCAACTCTCTTTTCCTTGTGGGACTCATAAGGTAAATAATCTAAGCCATTGGATTGATTGTAGAAAGCATTAAAACCTATGATGTCAAGATATTTTTGATTTGTGCAGCCAGATATTAATTTGCCAATACTTTTAACTCATGTGATTAGCTTTTTGCTGTCTACACAGAGGTTGAGATGGTAGTACCTTTTAAAGCTGAAACTATTTCCGTGAGTAATGTAGAAATGGTATTCTACCGACTGAGAGTTGCACCAGGACTGTAACTTATCCACAGCACTGTTTTCTTAGTTTATGCAGACATTTCGAATATTTTTCCACAGAGAACATTCCAAAGAGAACATCTATCGATACCGTAAGCATCCAAATATAAATTACTTTTGTCCTAATTACATACTGAAAAATTTCAGTCAGGAAATTCCACTAATGCCAACTAAAGCTTTTCTGCCCGATTATATTTTTACATGTTTTGACTCAGATTTATTTTCCCATATACTTAAGTGATCTTTCCCAGGGGAAATGTTTTATTTTTCAGTATTAAAAAAACCACAACACTTTAATTTTTTGACACTTAGAAAGGTTTAGTCTGAAATATCTATATATGTTACCATGTCAAACTTTTTCTAGTTATCTTAGAAACTTTATGCCCAGAAAGATTAATCATACTCAAAATTTTCCACTGTACCACAAGATGCAGAAATCTAAATAGCAGGGATGTTTCAAATAGTATTCAATGAAAAGCAGCTGTCCTTAGATGAGCTATATGTAAATAAAGCAAATTAATTTAATATTTTGATTCTTGCTATATGTTGTAAAATATTGTAGGCATAATGAAAGTTAGGCACAACTGAAAAATACGCACAGAGGGGAAAATTTCATTTTCAAAAAGCAGCCTTTTTTCTACATGATATTCTCATATAATGAAAAGTTCTGAAACATTAAATGTTTAATTTGGTTTTGCTCCAAATCAGAAAAAAAAAAACAACATTAAAATGTTTTGTAATGCAAAATAGACATCTCTAGCTTTTATCCACTCCACTCATTAACTTTTGTCAAATCAGTGCTATTCATTTTGGGTGAGTTTCTTTGTGAAATAGAAAATAAAACTAAAAAGTCCGTAACTCCAATCCTCAAGTTGTTCAATTGCTCAATTTTGTGAAGAACCAGTACTTTATTTTTTCTTCTGGTTTTGTTCTTATCTTAGTTTTAGACATCTGGCTGGTTTCTGTTTCCCAGTGGGCATTTTCTTTAATGTATTTACAACACAGAAAAGAGACTTCACCAAGTATCCATGCACCAACATTAGGTATGATTAACTCCCATTCAAACACAGCATGTTCACTCATAGTTAATTAAAGAAAAAAAAAAAAAAAGTGGTTTTTGTTCCTGGCAACTATCCCTTATTTCCACTCTCTTTTCCCTGCACTTTCTGGACAGCCAGTTTGATACCTCAAAGCGGAGGCCACTTTGATAATCATCCACTTCAAGTGCTGACTCACTTGGACTGACCTGCCTGGCTGCATCTTCCTTTCTAAAACACTTTTCACCTTTCACTTTCCCAATTTTGATCCAGTTTGCATGAGATTTTGTCCCACATGTAGTATGAACCAAAAATTGTATTTGAAATCTGTAAAAAGAACATGAAGTGGAGGCAGAACAGCTCTGTATTTACAGAGTATTAGTACATCTGAACAAGACACCTTTAGCAATAAAAGGTGTAAATCAGAATTTGATTATGGAGAACTTAAGATTAATTTTATTCCACTTAATCAACTAGCCAATATAAGATTAACCCAAATTAACTTTCGTTCACAAAGATGCTTGGTTTTGTAACCCTTTAATTTTAATCTTTCATATTGATTTTACAAAAAATATGAGATTTAAATTACATTCACATATTTCCATCATTATTTACATGGAAATCTTCATATGCAGAACGACAAGCACACATGAGAATATATAGATGAAATGCATAACAAAATAGATTTTTGTTCTCCTTCAGGAACTGCAAGGAGTGGTGTATTAAAGCTTTAATTAAAACACGTAGCTCTCAAAGACAGCATTTATGCTCAGTCTGTATGTGTTGTGTTTTGCATGCTTACACAAAGCCAATTTTTTAACAGCAAATATTCGAATTTTAGGTGTCAACACCATCTAGGTGTTACCAAACTTTGTCACTAAACTGTGACCCGCACTGTGTAAGTGAGGCAGCAAGAAAAAGACTTAGAATGAAAACACCTTTTTGTGGAGTAACATTTGAAATCTGTGTTTCCCACTTGTCCCACCCACAGAACTCTAATTTTCTGAGAATGGATCCAATTTGCAATATCCCTTTCTATCGGGCTGCTAGGAGTATTTAAATCTTAATGAAAATGTATTTATGAAAATATTGAATAAAATATTAAAAAAACTTAAAGCTTGAGTAATCACTGCCCAAAGATTCAATATTGCTACTTCAAGCAATATTATTACCTTGTAATAAGGTCTCCTGTTTCCTAAGTGTGACTAATATACCTGAAATCCTAGACATGAGACCTTGTGTTCAGCTGTGTTAAACACACACACAGGCCAAATGAACTCACTTAGCAAGAGCACTCAGACTAGATTTTTAAAGCAGAATTATCTGTGTTGTGATTTAATATTCCATTTCATTCAGCTGCCAACTTCACAAGAATTTTTTTCTTCCAGTACTTGTTACAAACCAAGGAATTGGGATTCACCTTTGTCCCACAGGAAACAAATCTAAACAATGACAATCCATCCTCAGGTTTTTCACACCTTCTAATCAGTTTGCATATATTTAAGATTTCCTGAACTCCAAACAAACAAACATACAAACAAACATAAAAACAAACAAGAAGGATTAATATGCTTTTCAGAATTTTGAACTCTAATACTTTATTAGCAACCATATTGCATCCCACTGCCTAATATAAATTAAATTATATAATTTTTTAATTACATACTGACTGGGCCCCAAATGCCCAAGTGCAGCACTGGGCTAATTTGCTAATTGATACCTATTGAATTTTTTCTCTATAGTTCCTGTTTCACTATTAGCTGAATAACATCTTTTTACATCTTGGCTTTTTTCCACCTACCCGTTGCATTTTTGTTTCTCCAAAGTTTTGTCTTCTCTCCTAATATTTCTTCTATTGCATATAATTCATTCATCTGGGCTCAAACTGCCTTTTTAACCTCTCACAGACTTTGCACTGATTTTATTCTTGCTTTTTCGGAAAAGCAAACCTCTGGCACTGACAGGATGTTAACAGCCCACAAACAAAAGATTTTATATATAAGAAAAAACTACAAAAGTTCAGTTCCTAATGAAATGTTTCTGTCTGCACTTCAACTCTTGTTGTCATTGATAAGACCAAAGTAACACCAGTAAAGAAGTCAATCTTTTAAAAAATAGTAGAGGAAAAGTAGAATTGCACTAGCAACAGGCCTGGAGTTGGTAATGTCTTATATTTTATTATAATTTTGCGACCTTATGGGCTTGGAGTTTTTTGAACATAAATTCCTTAATATAGCCTGAAGGAAATTAGAGAAACAGTAGTAATATCTGAGTAGGTAGTGTGACTGAAATTTACAAATTAAGATCCAATTTCCAGTATTTTCCTATTTACCACAATTTCTTAAAAAAAAAAAAAAGGAAAAAAAATCCCAGAAAAACTTATCTTAGAACTTCAAGCAAAACCTGCATTGTATTCTGAAGATTTATCTGTGAAGTTTTATTTTGATCACTTCCTGCCAATTTTTCTTTCTCTCATAAAGAACAGCTAATCACCAAAAAAAAAAAAGAAAAAAAGAAAAAAAAAGATAAAAAGGTTAAAAAACCCCCACCAAAACAAAACAAACAAATCAAAGCACACCAATAAGCAGCCATTCAAACCGCGTAAATATCTTTACTGTGAGGGTGGTGAGGCATTGGAAGAGGCTGTCCTGAGAAGTTCTGGATGTCCCATCCCTAGAAATGTTTGAGTCCAGGTTGGATGGGGCTCTGAGCAACCTGGTCTAGTGAAAGCTGTCCCTGCCCATGGCAGGGGCTTGGAACAAGATGATCTTTAAGGTCCCTTCCACCCAGGCCATTCCATGATTCTGTGATCATGTGGGCTGACAAAATCAGGCAACACTGGAAACCTGAGCTGCCAAAGAAAAGTCTCAGCCAAGAAAAATTTCAAACTCATGCTATTAAATAGAAAATAAAAGAACCTGAAACAAATTCTCAAACTAGGCTGAAAACCTAAGTCCCATAAATACTGTACTTATGTTAAATTTCACACTGACTACCTTTGTTTGGTCAGTAGATCAAAGTGAAACAAAATATTCCACAACAAAATAATTATTAAAAATTGTTACTATGCTTCCTCATATGAAGATTCTGTGTCTTCTTTTATAAACATACCTACACAAGAAAGGTCCATTTAACTCATAAGGACTAGATAGACTGTAAAAAGTGTAGAACTTGGCTTAGTGACAGTAATTACTTTGTGAAGAAGTGAATTTGAAGCAAATGCCTGAAAGCCATAATATATATGTCAATTATCACAATTAATAAAAATTCTGTAAATACTGGAAAGGTAGATTGATGTAATGTAATGATAAGGAGCTCACCCTGTGTCTGGCTATAGAATGAAGAGACTGATATTACCTTTTACTCTTTATGCTGTTAAAGTCAGGGAATTTACCCTCTTCATTGGAAGTCTAACTTCATTTTTTTAAAACAAAACTATCCATATACACTCATTTAAAAAGTACTGCGTGTTGTAATATCAAACCAGAGCCTGATCCTGTATTAGACATAAAGAAGAGGAAAAGTAAAACATACCTGTAAATAGCAATCATGCTTTCTTTGGTGCCACTAAATGAACTCAAAAGATTTTTATGTTCTAATTGCTACATGAAAGAAAAACTTTCTTCTTACTTGTTCACTGTACACCTAAAATTTCTGTTTTTACAGAGATATTATAAAACAGAGGTAAAATAAGCTGTTCAGCAACCACAGGTGTTTATCAAAATTTTTGGATTGAGGATATTTTCTAAGGCAGAACATTGTGAATATTCCTTATGTTCTGCACCCAGCCATAAAGAAATCAATGTCTCTTACACACCTCTTATCTTCTGATGATCTCGTTCATCAGTTTACTTTAGAGATACTTTTGAACCCACAATTTGCTAGATGGTTTGAAATTCCCCATAATGAGTTCTCCATCTCTAGTTCAAAGTAAATCCAGCACTCAGTATTAGGGAGGGAATGATTTGACTACTGTGTGCTCAAGTTAATTATTTCCTTTTTAAAAGTTTAACCTTGCACTTTCAATTTAACATTATTTAGATTAAATCATCAGCATTAAATATATGGATATCACAACCAGCCAAAACATGCTGAATATAGCTTTAGCACTGAAAAACCATGCTGTATTTTATTGGTGTTCTAGATGCCTGGGTCTGCTGTGTGACAAAAAAAAAAAAAAAAAAAAAAAAGAAAGAGAGGCAGTTTGGTATTATACAGGGGGCTCAGGACCTTTCTTAGGAGCAGCTGAAAAATGCTGGGAAAGGATTGCAGTGTTCTGCCCCTGGAGAATATTAAATCATTGGGGCATCTTGCTATTGCATAATCCTCTGTGTTGGCCATTCACAGGGGAATTCAAAATTAATAAAATCTTAGTGTTTGTCTCACCTGTGGGTTATCTCACATCAGCTAACATGCTGTAAGATGATGCAAAGACAGAAAAAGCTGCCTTTCCTCAGTACCACCCTGGTGAAATGAGAGAATTTTGAGCACTACAGCAAGTCCAGGCTCAAAAATGGGGCAAAAAGAGTAGTAGGGTAGGCATAACCAATTCCTGCTTATTCCTGAGGCACAATGGGAGGCATATATTTCTTCTGTGATAAAATATCAATGAGCCATGTTATTCTGCATGTAGAGTCAGATAAAACACCCTAACGACTTTTCAGGAGGTATTCACTGAAACCTAAAGAAGAATTCATTTCAGATAAGCTCACGCTGATTTTGTGTTCCCTCCCCTTAATCATTAGAGTGATTTTTCCCTAATTTAAATGGGACATCACAAGAAAATGTTAAGGGTCTTGAATGCTTGTGTACCTGCATGTCACTGTACATGAAAGGGAACTTAAGGGAGGAAAAAATCCTTGCTAATAACCCAACACAGAGGTAAATTGAAAGAATCATGCCAAGATCTGACTTCACAGCAGTAAGACAATGCATCTCATCATTTAATGAGAACAAAATGAGAGAATATTGAACTCTTCACCCAACTAATGTTCTGAAGTTTAGGAAAACTTGGGAGAGATGTGTGAGGGAAGAAACACATGGGCTCAAGGCAATAGAGTTTCATATGATTCTCCATTTTCATTCTTAAAATCACATGCCTGTTCTTTCTGCTCAGTTTTCTGCTTGTGAAATATTGTTTTATGCAGAGTAACTTAGGTTTTTTCAACACAAGTGTGATAGCTACCCTTAGCAGCTAGTCAGTGAGAAGCAATATGGGCAGCTCAAACAATGGATAGTGGAAAGTACTTGCAGCCTGGTGCAGCATACTTTCAGACACCACAGAGGCAGGAAGAAAGTTTTATGAGAATATTTGAATATATGTCCTGTTGCTGTCATAGACTACATCATGCATCAGCCCCAGGTAAATTTGGAATGTGCAAAACAGTAGGTCCAAGCTCACTAATCACTTTTGGTATTATGGACTCTAAGTTTACGAAACTGGCCACTTGTGATGACTTTTAATTGATATTAATTTGACCATGATCTGGCATGCATTACTAAAGAACATACCACAGATAGAAAACAAGTGAGCATATAAGAAAATTTGCAGATTTTTTTCATAATATTAACAGTGCCTCAAAATATAACACTTATATAATTAATCAACTCAGGAATATCTAATTTTGCTTAATTTAAATGGAAAATTCCTGTCTAATATCAAACAACTGCTGTTCTACAGTCAAGAAAGAGGAAGGACACAAAACATGAAAAAACAGTTTGCTTTCCATCATTGCCACAGTCTGAAATTCTACCAACTTACTTGCCCAGTTAGAAATGGGGAAATGATCCCCTCATGATTTTAAATGGAACTGCAAGAGTCTGTCAGGTTTCCACTGTGGCAGAAATTATGATACTGAACCTGCAGGATGTACACTTACTTAGCTAAGGTTAAGCACAGTATATAGATCTCTGCTCACTCAAAAGCCAACATACTGAATTCCTTGGCATTCCCAATGCTCCCCAGAGACTACATAATTAGATATTCTCATCAGCAACTGCTGTCAGTTCTTGTAAGCAATACAGAGAACATGCAGTAATAAAAGAAAGAAGACACTTTGCTTTTCTTTAGGTTATTGCATTGATAAAATTGACTTTTCAACTACTGGGCTGTGATAACGTCAAAGAAGGAACCCATTCTGATTACAGAGCAAGCTTGTATGGCTTGTAGCCACTCTGCTGCCGAATTTTATAGGAGAGTTAGCTGTTATCTACATAACGGAGACTGTGCTGCTGTAGTTTTATGCCACCCAGAATCCAAGTCCCTTTTGGTGTTTCCCACCAGCACTTTCAACTCCAGCACTGCTCCATGTGAGAAACACAATGTAAATGCTCAGTTATCTGCCCCTAGTTCCATAAAATACTTAAGCAAGAGCTTAGACCTTAACAGAAATATTATATCTCATAAGTTTAGCATTGATTAATGCCCAGAGCTGGACCTTCAGATGAACCTTGAAAGATAAGTAATTTCAATGTTCTCATACAGCACATCGGAGTTGACAGTCTCAGCTGTCCCAGATCACCTTTTTTTCTCCTGGTTTGGTACAGCCCTGAGTAGAACTTCATTTAATTACACAAGGAGGAACTTTCACAATTTAAAGATTTCCTGATACAGTCTGAAGTTTTTCAGCTTGGTTTTGTTTTTCTGTTGTTTTGGGTTTTTTGGGGAGGTTATTTTCACTTAAATATACTAATTAAACTTAGGAGGGAAATCAGAGTATAAAGCAAATTTTTTTTAGATACTACTCGAAATCTTGCAATATATTTTGTTGAAAAATATTTGGATATAAGTGATTGGGGGTTTTAATTACTTTGAGCTCAGTTTTCTCTCGTGAAGTCAATTTTGCTATTATCAGTTTTACTGTTAACTCCAGGAGCAGCAAGAACATTCTCCTTTATGTGTAAGTGATACCAATGAGGTTTGCCATCACAGGATCACACACAAAAATACTTGTAGAACACATTAAATAATGCAGTAGCAACACTATCATATATTGATTTGGGCTCAAGAAATTTTTGGGGGAAAAAAGGACTATCTTAAAAGATACAATTAAACTAGAAAAAGAATATGATATGCATTCTAAAATTATATTCTTTGCCATTCCATTTTCTAAATGTAAACCCAAATGCTTTGTCTTCAGGCTTAATTTTAGCTCCATTCTACTGCAGGTAAGTCTTCTGCAAATTCTAGCCTGGGGGTATACTTTTTTTCCTTTGTGTTTAATGCTGTTTGAAGCTGCCTGAGTGGAACTTGTGAAATTCCCAGCATCACAAGAGAGGTTTGTGTTTTCCATTTAACCCCTGAGTTCTAACTTCTGTTCACAAATTGTCTGAGCAATATGCTACATGCAGCACTTTCCACATGCTGATACAGATGCTGGGCTGCATTCACATGAAAGCAGAACATGTTTATTTAAATATTGACTCCACTTAGATGTCAATATTTTTGCTATAAAAGCTGTATGTGAATGTTGTGGAAAGTGAGGAAGATCTAGATAAAACTCGCAATACTTTTTTTTCCAGTGAGAACATAAGCTCTGTGTGAGCAAGGAAACAGACCAACAAAGAAAGCATCAACAATCATAGGAAGGAAAGGTTTAAATTACATGGGTAGTTATCTGGCAAAAACTACAGTGGTTTATTTTTATAGACAAAGTAAAAGCCTTATATAAACAGAGGAGGAATTGAACGTACTAGCTTTAAGGCTTTATTCAAAGAACTTACACCTGAAGTTAATATATTTTTAGAACTGATAAAACAAATGTAATTTAGAGTGCTCAGTGTGCTAAATCTACTTGGCATGCTCTACAGCTTCCTCCTTGCTGCTGTAAGATTCGCTGCCTATAGCTTTTGGCAGTCCCAACAGAGCCAGCTCTTTCCACTAACAAAATACAAAATGCAAAATTAATAAAAGGACCCTTTGAAACTGACAAAAGTGCCTCAGGCAAACTATCTGCCCAGCAGCTGGTTAAAATTTAATCAGTTATTTTTTTCCAGTCCTGTATATCTTTTGTATGGAGCTCCCCAGACCGAGTGTGGTCAAAGTTTGTTAAAAAGGAAGAATAGATAAGTCTCTCTCTTTCAATAAATTAGCAGCAAAGCTAGTTCATTTCTGGTTTTTATTGACAAATTGAGCTAATTGTTTTAGTTCCCCTAAAAGTATCTAAAAGATCTATTGACAGATTTTTCCTAAATATAAGAAAATTAACACAGAAAGCTTGATTTAGATTGTGGTGAAACTGTGATGCTTTTTACCATCTACTATTGCTTTAAATCTTTAAATAATTTTTGTGTAGGTGGGTTTTAGCAGTCATGCTGATTTTAAGCATTAACACTATCTGTTACAGATGAGGAATATGGATTCACTGACTAGTCAGATGCAAAATACAGGGTTGCTGTTCATTTCTTTTAGTTTCATACTTAAAAACTGTTTCCAAGTGTTGAAGTGAAAAGGAGGCATTTTCATGAACCACAGAGTACTTTGAGAGTGGACTTGCATATGTAGATCAGCTTCCTTTTTACTATCAGTCTCATCTTTGAAATATGAGGTTAGACCTTCAAAAGTGCAAAAAGAGTTTTGCATAGTTTAGGTAAACTTTAATTCCAGGGATATATTTCCATGCACTAGACTGAGCATATAAAAATTTACCTCTGATTGAATACAACTTTCAGCTGCAAAAATTGTAGCAGATGGCAGTTTTTAAGAAGTCCCAATAAGCTCACACACTCTATTAGCATATGCTTTATCATAACACCCAGGAACTGTGGGCTAAGAAAAGGACTCCATTGCATTTCATTTACTATGGTCACACCATCAGAGAGTGGAAGTTTCCCCAGAATGCCTGAAGAAGAAAGACAGAAGAGCTGTTCTAAGGATCAAATAAGTGAACATGAGAAGCATGAAAGTATTTGTTTAATGTATTTACTTATCAGCAAAAGGATGAACTTTAAAAATAAACTTGGACTATGAGGGATGTTAATTTTTTTTAAATTCAGTACCATTAACACATATACCAACAAGATGTAAGACAAGAGCTACATCTTTTTTGTTTAATACATCTTTTCCTGAATTACAATTACAAGTCTACCCAAAACATGTATTTCATGGTAATTTTACCTGCTGGCAAAGCATGCATGGACTTTTATTAACAAATCATAGGATTATGGTGGTGTCAAGTCATATTTACAGAGCAGAGTAAGGAAGTTTATTGTGATTTATAATGCCAGTGCAAAATTGATTCCACGAAATCAGATGTCCAACAGCCTCTCTTCACCTTTGTGGTGACATCTCTCTGCATCCCTGCTGGCCTCCCTGGATTCACAGGTGCCCACATCTCATACAGCCCAATCATTTTCTGCTGCCAGGATCACTCACTTCTGTCTAAGAGGTTGTCTGCATTTGCATTCTGCAATGCCTTATTTTTCCCCAAAATTTTCATTTACAGGAATGAAAAATGTATAGGACACTCAAGTCTTTCAAAATAGCTGAACAACTCAGAGTTGGGTAAATTAATGGTACCGACAGCTCCCTTATTACAGTCCCCTCAGCAGCACATGTTTATCCTAATGTTCTTGCAGGGGTAACTAATGAGTTGCTGTAGTAACATTGTGCTGTGTAAGATACTGCCTCAGGCTTTACAAGGAGCCCTGAAGGCCCAAGACTGGCCCCAACAACACCGACACATAAACAGATTCAGCTGCAGGTGGAAATGCTTTCAAGCTATTTACCTTGAGCAGATCATATGTCTTTCCCTAAATAACCAAGATAATATGGCCAATAAAATCTCCAAGCAGAGCCTGCTTACAGGCAAGGATTTTGACAAATTATTTTCTTCATAATCTTAGTGTCTATTCTTTATTGATATGGCTCTTTACTTAGTGTTAATAAAAGCAAATGTCATTAATTGCAAATTGCAATGTTCTCTCTTCATTCTTTAAATCTAACAATGTAAAAATAAGGGTATGAATACCAAAGCATTATAAGAAGAGTTACATAAATCTGTGTTTAAATGACAGAAATAAACCAAAACTGCAAACTCTACATTTTAGTTGATTATTCACTGGGAGAAATAAATTCTTTTTATCCCAACAATTCAGTTATGTTTATCTATCCTGGTTTTTTAATACTCTGACGTTAGTCACTCTTCCATTACTATCCTATTATTAATAAAACAAAATGGTGTTGCATTACCAGCCAGCATCCACCTCTGTAATGTGTAACTTCTAATGCTCATGAAGGCTTGAAAATGTCTGATTGACGAGAAACTCTGGGTTTTCTGTGCTGCTACAAATGGATGACAAGAATTCCTCACCCTGTTTGTGCTCAGCTCAGGAGACTGTGATGGCAGCTCTGATATGAACCTCTATTCCACCTTTGCTTAGGTACAGTCAGAGCACTTATATTTTATGTATCCTTCAGACCAAGGGGCTGCTCATAGCAAATTTCCTTGCAGCTTCTGTAGCTCAGCCAGGCCTATTGTGGAACAATCACAACTGAAAACTGCACAAGAAAGACACGATGTCTTTGAGGTAAACACGGGATGAGTGGCATGCATACACAAGTTACTTTAGGGTAGATTCCATCTTTTGACATCTCATGAAATTCACAGCCTAAAAGAGATCTCATCAACAAACAGAAAGAGCAGATGGATAAATTATTCTTAGAAGGCAGCAAAAGGGACATCCTCCCATAGACCAGCATCTGGAAAATTCATCTGACATGCAAAGTATCCTGGTTCAAATGCCTTTGCAGGCTCTGACACTTGTCTGGATAGCCATTAGGAGATGAAAGAAATAAGTTCATTTCCCTCTCTATATAATTATGAGAAGCATAACAAGTTATAAGGCAGTGAATGGGAAAATTCCCAACTAGAAAATCCTTTTTCAGATTAACTGCTAGTGCAAGATCTTGCACAGGGAGTGCTCCTGAGATAAAAGGGAAGAAGCATCGTGTTCCTCTCACATTTGCACAGTGCAAGCCCCAGGTCTGTACAAGTCTTGAATAAATCCTTACCTTAATTGGACCCCTCAGGAAAGACAGGTAGAGGATCACTTTACTGTGAATTGTAATAGGATCTGAGAAAAGATCTATAAGAGATGTTGGCAGTCTTTATGTGTTCTTGATGGCCCACAGAGACCCAGCTAACTATTGTAGTTCAGCATTCTATACTTCTACCAAAGAATGCCTCACCTGCCAAATTGTCTTCCCTATTGCACTCAGACTGTCCAGAGTGGATTCCATTTTTTATATATATTACTAATATTTAGGACATGCCTAGGGGTATTGTAACTTTGCTTGATAAAAACCCCCTTACAAACCTAGCTATCTGTTCAGAAATCTCAAGCCAGGCATGGCAGGGAGAGGAATATTTGTGTTGTTATCAAGGACCTCCAGTGTCAATACTTCAGTGCATCTGTCACCTGATCTCTTCCATATTTACTACAGAAAATGCATTCCTTGGTTCTTCTGGGTTATGAGCAGGGCAGCTGAAATGAGCTGCAGTGAAAAGAGCATAGCAAGACCACAGTTTCATCTCTGAGAGTTACATGAACCTAAACTTGTATGCGTAATTCTTGCTAATAAGATGGAGATAATGAAGAAAACATCAGATATTCTACTCAGAAGTAGCAAAACACACTCACCCTCTAAAAAGTCATTTCCCTTCCTTTCTTTTACATTGGGAGAACTGGGAAGAGACTTTAGGCATTGTATGACAACCTAAACAGGAATCCCACTTCTGCTTGTTGTCAAATAATTGTCACCCAGTCTTACAAAACCTGTGGGAAACCTTCCAAAGTAACCAAGCCTCAATAATTATTCAACACACATTGTTATCCCTCTTTGAACTAATAAAAATTATCTATATGAAAACTAAATAATAATAGATATAGAGAAAACCAGCACCAATATACCAATAACACAGTAACTCAGCTACATACCAAGACAGTAAAAAAATTCCTGTTTTACCCACTATCCATTTTATTCCTTATCCATGGACATCAGGCCTGGGAGTTTAAAGATATTATATTCATATATGAGCTGAATAGACTGATAAAAAATTATTAAAATCCTTAAAATTATAGCAATAGCCTTGATGACTGAATTATTCAGTAATACACAAGAAAGGTTTAAAACATGGTGGCAAACTTTCTCTCGGATCACTAGGTTTATTGCTAAGGTAATTAAGAAAAAGAGTGTTCAATTACCAAGCACTATTAGTCTGACCTGTGATTAATTTAAGGAAGGTAGAGATTTGAGTGACACACATGAAATATACAAAATGAGTGTCTGATTAGGAAGAGAAATATGTAATAAAGTACTTTCAGAAGAATAAAACCAAAGACACAATATAGGCTTAATGTTCTAGAAGTTAAATATGCTGGAGGATCAATAACAAGTTAGATCAAAACTGAAAGCTCAATTTTGATCTTTTCAGGTCTCTGGAGAGTGCAAGGAATGCAGATTCAGACTCAGTCTACTATCCTGAATTCAGTAATCCCTACTTGTTGCACACTGGTGATGGAATGCCCTGAACTCAAAGGTTGCAGGAGCAGCTCACAAAAAGGCAGTAATCTTCACATCCATGGCATCTGTTGGTCTTTATGAAAATTCATTTCTCATTTACAGAGGATCTATCACCATTAACACAGAGTTGAAATTGTTTTCTCAGTAGTGCTGTTAAAAGCAATAGGGAGGTATGTAAGGGGCAACAGACACTCTGGAGTTAACTGAAATTAAAGGGAGAGAGAATTTTAAGCTCTCATTAGCCATCACCACTAATTAAGGAGTTTCTATAAAGATATGTCTAAGCTCAGTTCTTAATGTAAACAGTTTTTTAATCCTATTGAGTCCTGTGAACAAACCCACCATACAGAAGAAACAGTACATGTTCCAGAGCTACAGAATCATACACCCTGTTTGCTACCGCACTTGGGTTTCATATTGTATGTATAAATAGCTGAGACACTTGTATTAATACATCAGCTAAAATTAGCAATACAGTAATTTAAATGCAGGGAGCATTTAAATAAAAATCAAAGAATATAAAATAGCCTTAATCTTTATACTGCAGCAGCTTTATCCAAGCTCGTCTCGGTAGGCATCCTGACATTGCCTAACAGTTGTGTTGAGCACGCACGGAGAACTACTGGAGCTTTTATTTTGCCAGAAACCACAGACATTTGTTTTTATTAGCATATCTGAGGTATACTAACTTTGTGCCTGTAGTGTGAAAAAGACAGGTATTTAAGTAACCATCTAAAAGTATAATTATGGACAATTTGCATACCTTTCATGGTTCTGTCTTTTGTAAAAGGGCTCAGCAACAGCTATCACATGAATTTCCATCCATTGCCCTGCTTTCTGATACTAGGCTTTAAATTATCAAATCAAAAGTGGACATGTGGGTCTTTCAATTATATATTCAGAGAGGAAAAAAAAAAAAGAGTATCAGGGCAGCTTGGTTCTGTGTAGAGCTTATATCCAACTAACACTTCGAAAGGGCTTCATTCACAAAGGTTCTGCGTCTGTAAATTTACATGGATAAATACTTTCTTCCCATTTCCCCACCCCCAAATTCCACCAATATTCCACTACCGAACACATTTCCTGCCCCGTAAATTAATTTGGTCTATTATCACACCTTGATTAAACCATCAAACTGAACTACTTGAAGGTGGGATGTAGGGAGCACAGTGGCCTTCCCAGAACACTGATTTGTGGCACAGTCTGTGATGTTTGCTGGAGAGCCTGTGCTAAGAAGAACAATCTGGATCTACTTCCACATGTAACCAAATGTCAGGATGAATCATTTTCCTTCAAAGAATTCCAAAGGCAATGTCTAGGCATAGGGAGGGACCTTTAGCTGTATGTGTTCTGTCATGGATTTGAATGAGTATCCTACACATGACAGTTCAGGAATAACAAAGTAAGCATTTGGGACCATGAAAGTGGAGTTTTAGAAAATGCCTAATATTTTCAACATCAGCTCAACAATGGCTTGAGAAAAAAAGCCATATGAAAATTTTAAAAATATATCATTAGCAGACTACTGTCTGACAGTGCAAGATCAACATTTTTCCTCTCTGAAAATTCCACTGCAAAAATCTGCATATAAGTATTAAATTTTAAAAATCACATTTCTAGATGATCACTTTTGGTGCAGAAATAATGGAAATAGAAATCAAAGAAAAGAGGTTTGGTTTTAGAGTTAAATAGCAGTAAATTTCAAAAGAAACAACATAACTATAAGGTATCAAGTCAGAAATTAAAATCATTTGAAAGATGTGGAGATGAGGATGGTATAAGAATTTAACATTGAAAATGCTAGATGTGTGTTTCTCGAAACTGTCATTTCTCCCTTCCCTTTATTTTTGTTTTTGGTTGGCTGTTATTGCCGCTGTTATGTTGTGGTGTTTTTTCTTATTTTTTTTGCATTTTTTTCAATAACTGAACCAGTGTTATTCACTGGAATCCATTTTGTACCTAATGGGAGTGGCTTCCATAGCATTTCATGCTTTCTACAGCACACCTTAAATCTTCTGAGAACAATTTTAGCATGCAATTTTGAGTTTTTCCTTTTATCTGCAAGATTAAAAGTTATTAGTTCAAGCAGGTGTGTTTGAGTTGACTAATTTCTTCATTTATCTTTCATTCTAGATGCTCATCAAATCTAGATTTGAGATAAAGTTATAAAATGGAACAGAGTGTATGTAAATGTTAGAGGATTTGATGGACCACTTACAGTTTTTCATGGCTAGATATTTATTTTGTCTTACCTGGTTCATGTTGCTCTTTTTGATTACAAAGCTCAAGATAGTCACAAATACATTTCCCTGTGAACGTGTTATCCTGTCTTAGACCAAGTTTCAGAGTGAAGAACACAGCAAAATCTTCCCTAGATGAATATTCTCCTTACTGTCTATTAAATAACGAATAGAGAAGACTAAGGGGCATCTCAACCTGAATTAGATATCAAATACCTGCTCTGTTACTTATCTGATGTTTCTTGCACTGAGATCCTTGATGCCAAATAAAAAAAGAAATATTTTTAATTTAGGAAACTGTTTGTCACCAGAGGAATCACAGACCCTACAGGTGCACATAGTGAGAACTGCCCTAATGAAGTGTGGCTTTTGTTCCTCTCGAAGATGATAAATTAACAAGTACAATTCAAACATATTGGTTAGAAGTTTTAAGCACGCTCTATGAGAGGCTCTTGAAGAAAGAGGTATTGCTGTAGCTCACACACAATATTCTGATCTCCTTGTGCATTCTTCCATTGGTGGGATTACAGGCCAGATAACACCACCATGAGATGAAAACAGACGATATTATCACCATGAATAACTGAAAAACAGACAACTCTTCCTCCACCTAAAAGCAGTGAAGCACCAGAACAGTTATCAGAAATAATCTAGCCTTCCTCCTGACCCCCAAATCTTGGTCAGCTGCCCGTCCAAATGAGGCAGGTCAACACATGTTCTGAACTCCAGGAGCTGACCCCCCACACGTGCACCTAACAAACTGCTGTTTGAGTGAAAAAGTGAAGACAGCATTTGACAACTCATTTTGTGTTCCAGTTTAGACTATCTGTGCCTCAGACATTGATGACTGAAACATAATCCACCTTATTAGCTTCCATCTCAAAAAACATACAGCTACAGTGGCTCTGCTGTCCAGATCTGGGTTATTTTGACTTAGAGACAAGAAGTTCTGGAAATCCCAAAGCTCAAGAAAACTTTGTTTCCTTGACTAGGATCTTTTATGACTTCAAAATGCCCACTTTGAGGCTATTAAAAAGTTGTCCAAATTTCACCAAAATTATTAGAAATATTTGATAAATCCTATGAAAAGCAACAAGAGTTTTAAATGCTGCATCAGGAAGAAATCAGTGCTATGCAGATTTTGATAAAGCCCTCTATGATAGGACTGGAGCTGCAATAAAAGACTTCTGCCTGCAGTCTGAGCTAATGTTACTAAGTGTAAGGAAGGGCATCGGCACATAATCTAATTATGTTTCACTCAACTATTTAAAAGTCAGGCACCGCTTTTACAGATAATTATACCGAGGTACAGTAAGAACTGTCAAATATGGCAGAGAAGGATATACTAAAAAGACAGAATACAGTGAAATTTTAACCGCATGAGCTTCTTCAGAAGTCACTTCTGACACATAATACCTGAAGATTTGGCTCTGGATTTATGTCCGTAAACTGTATGATTAGTTGGTCATTTAGAAAGGCAGAGAAGACATAAAAATGTACATTAAACTTTACTCAGACCAAATGGAACAACATGGATATGGCAAGGTTTCCCATGAAATAACAAATGGCTATAACCTCACATGGTGGGGCTGTAATATTTTAAAGGGTTTTTCTGTCCCAAAAATAAAACCTCATCTCCTCTGATCTAAACAAGTATATGTTTTATATTGTATATACACATTTACAATATTTAAAACATAATTATATTTATATTAAAGAAGGCACTTTACAAAATGTAAGCATCATTTTTAATAGATTTCAGTGATTTGTAAACCTCAGTTTCACTATGGGTACTTTCCTATGGGATCTCTTGTTTTTCCTCTAGTCTTTGAATCTTTTAAAGCCTCTCTCATTATTTTTGTTGTCTGAAGTTGGGCAATAATGTTACTGTGATTAATTAAGCAAAAAGACATGGAAATGGGGGTGTGGTAATCATCAGATAATAAAGCCCTCTGGGTCTCGCAATGCATGAGGTGCAGCCAGGACCCTTTATCCCCAGAGGTCTGATTATCTCCAGGAAAGCTACACCTCCCTGTACTTGCTGTATGGCTATTATGAAATATCTTTACATTTTATAGATAAAGTAAATTACTTTAATCACTGAAAATTGCCAGTGTTGTGAGGTTTCAGCTGTGAGGTTCACAGAGCTTAATCCGCCCATTTCAAGTTTGAAATAACCAATAATTGTTCTAATAAAAGCATCAGTAAATCATTATTTAAATGCTGGGATCATCCCCTCAGAGTGGCAAAGGCACCTTCTGTATGTTTGATGACATGGGGTGCTCGTTTAACCATAACCCTGGAAGTGCAAGCCATAAGGGAAATACTCTACCAGGGCTATTTAGTGTGTAATCAATGTTTTGTTAGAGCATCAAATTATTTTCTGTCATTCTGCAAAGTCCTAGGTCAGCAAACAATAACATCTGCCCAACATCTGAAAATCTCTTTGGAAAAATTCCAAACGTCTTCAATTTGTCACACTTCCAATCAAGCATTTTTCAGAAAATCTTCAGTGGCTTTTGTTCAAAGGCAAAATATATTTTCCCATTCCTAAATCATTGGAACGCACAAGAAGCATGTTTACTAATTGCAAATATGATGAGGATGTCAGTGAGAACTCTATCCTGCCCTCCACATGCTTTGGAATTGTGAACACAGGGCTTTGGCAGACGCCACAGTCAATCAAAAGACGGATCCTCCTCACTGCTGCCAGCCCTGAAAACGTGAGAGCCTCACATTTCCCTTCCATGGAGGAGCACAGGAGTAGAAATTTCAGAATTACATCCCAACAGCTGAATGAGGCACTGACTAACAAAAATATCACCTTTCAGGAAAAGTATTTCCAAAACAAAAATTACTTACACTCATACGTTATCCTTACCTGTCACATTACAGTAATATATTTAAGACACACTAACTATTTGGAAATATTTGCAAGCAGTTACACGGGGCCATGGATTTTCAGCAATGGCTTTCAGTGACCTAATACACTACATGAAAGCTGCTATAAGATATAGGCATACAGCTAAAAAGCACACATAAAAAGATTATGTGACTGTCCAGAAAGATGATTTGTCTGAACTCTGTAAACAGATTAATTAAAAGTAATTGAGGCCTTTTTGCAGTGCAATGTTCACTTACAAGCTGAAGACCAGTCACCTGGGAAAGCAACTAGTTTTATTTATTGGACTAATGTATGACAGAGTTTCCACTGGTGTGTCAAAATGGAGAAGTTTTACCTAGAAACAGAAAACAATATCCTTAGGAGAGATGAAAAAATCAGAGCCAGGAGGCAGAGGAATATTGGTCCTAATGCCATTTATCCTACTTTTTTAAAGAAGCGCTAAAAAGTTGATACATTTCTCATGACAGGAAAGTAATTTTATTTCAGAAGGAAAATATGTGCTATCAGTAATTCTCCAGAGAAATCTGAGATTATTGTGCCAGAGGCAATTAACCCTGAGTAATAAAAACTTCTAGCAGCCTCAAATGACAACCTGATAGAAGAGCAGATATTTCCAAGGGAAATAGTGACTTGCAAACAAGATATCTTTTTCTTCTCTTCTGGCTTTCAACCCAAGCTTTTAAGCTTCCTGCAGTAATTTGTTTACCAAGTTGACTAATGAGAAGAATTAATCAGAAGACTTTTCACAAGAGAAATATGACCAGCAATATGAGCAAGAATCATATGATACAGAAGGCCAATGTCATCTGCTTTTGGGAGAATTCCAAATTGAAAGATTGAATCTGGTTGCAAGATACAGTGAAGAAGATGAGGAAGAATGCTCTGTGGAAGCTGCATTTAAAAAAAAAATAAATAAAAAAAAAGAAGAAAGTAAATGAGAATATCAGTCCTAGGAATGAAGATGAGATCAAGTTTAAGGCTAGACTTGTTTACTCCTTAAGTATAACTGATATTAAGAAGGAGCTGGTGAAGTCTGTGAAAGGATTGTTGTAAGAAAATCACACAAGAATGAAGAAAATGGAAAGATTCTGCCTTCTGATTACCATTTTGTTAATACTGAAAATCTATTATATTTTTTAGATTCAAAGGTAAAATTTAAGATCTCAGTTCTGTGTTCTTGTTTCATCTGGGACAGGGTTCACTTTTCTTCCCAGCAGCTGGTACAATGCTGTGGTTTGGATTTAGGATAAGAATATGCTGATAACACACCGAGGGTTTAGTTGTTATTTACACTAAGACTTTTTAGGTGATAGCAGTGAGGAGGAGTGGGGGGCACAAGGATCTGGGAGGGGGCACAGCTGGGACAGCCAAACTGGCCAAAGGGATAGTTCATATGGTCAGTGAACAACCCAGGAGGAAATCTGGCTGGGGACCACTGCTCAGGGAGTGGCAGGTGGGTGTGTCTAATTCTAATTTGAATTCTAATCAAATTGAAATTTCCAAATAAAACAGACAAAGTAGCTCTGAAACTTTTAGCTACATGAAGTTCATGATGTATCCCATTGGTTAATGCAGTTTCAAAAACGAACTTGTAACTTATATTTTAGAAAGACAGAGTGAACAAAAGATAACAAAACAAGTATATTGAGAATAAAAAGGTGGGCTCTCAGGAAGCATCACTGAAGTACTGCTTATTGAATTTTAAAGCAGGAATCAAAGTTGTGGTTAAGTCTATCTCTTACAAAAAAGGGGCACAATGCTCTCAAAAGTTATCCATGCCAGAACTCTGCTTTATGTGGTACGTTATGCATTCAGTAATTTTCTTATGCAAAGGAAGTAATAGCATGGAGTTAAATTCACCCTACCTCAGTATTTCTCAGCATATTTCTTCTGAATTTTCTTCTGAACAAGCAAATAAACCTAAGTTTAACAAAAATTTTGAAAACTTGCTGAAAGGAGGAATTGGAAACTGGCATGCATCATGGAGTAATTTTTAACAAATATGTATGTTATGATTGAACACAGTATAACCAAAGCTGTTCCTGAATATTTTGGTCAGCGTATTCTGCTATTTACAGTACCAGAGCTTAAAGCTCATGTACATTTGAAAAAAATTCTAAACTTCCAAACAGTTCCAGGCAGATGGCATACCTAAAATAAAGAAACTAAGGCCAGAAAAATTCTTGATTATCTAGAAATGGAAATATTGCAATGCCTGACCCCAGAGTCCAAAGAGAGCAAACTGGGATAGCTCACAGGAGCAGCTCCTCTTGCCTGTGGTTGCTGAGGAGAACGGCAATGTTTAAGTCTAATAATTTTGTTAGAAAAGGATTCACGCAGACACTCAATATCAGGTAAGCTCCTCGTCTAATACGGAAATTGAACTCATGTAACATTCATGCAGAAATATTTTACGTAGCTACAGTAAATATGATCAAAGCCTTTAATTGTAAAACAGGCTGAAGCTTCTTGTGAAGAATTTTGGGTAATAAGCAAATATGAAAGCCAACTTGGGGGTTACCTAAAAGGGTGAACAGCCTTTGAGGTACCAAACTTAAAGCCTCTTGTGCATCAAAATCTATAATATTTAGAAATAAAACAGAGATCTTTGAAGGCATGAAAATCCTGAGGCTTCAAGAATATCTTATTTAGGCTGAAGAATATATTACATAAAATGGGAGAAGGCATTATGAACACAGCCTAACAAAGAATACAGAGTAATGTCTCAACATGCTTTTTGTTCAAACTTTATAGGAAATTAGATTAATAATGAATGAGTTGTTTTATGTTAAGGTTATTGGCTCACCCACCCCCTCATTTATTTTCCTTTGGAAAGCATTCTACTTTTACATACAAAATTAATTTTTTCCCATTTTATTCAACACGGCTAGAGCAGACGTAGAGCTCTTCTGTTCATGTGGGTATTCTTTTTCTTATTGCAAACATAGGCAACCTAAAGAATAGCACAACTAAATTATATAATTTTTTATGGTATCATAAAAAGTGCTTTCAAAGATGCTGTTAAAGGAACTCAAGGTAAGTTGTGGTATTTACCAGATCTAGGGACAACTGGTCCATGTTTGGAAATAAACCTCATGCTTGCTGTGGGGAAAAAATACAAGATATTGTCTAGAGAACATTTCCATCATTCTCCCATTCTGTCTTTGTGGAAAGAGGGTCAAGCTTATATCAGGATCAGCTTTTCAGCTAAGAGTTGGGCAGGAAAACCTTCACCCTGTTTTTATTCTAAAGAGAAACAGGTTGCAATAACACAGACTTTCCTTGAAGTCACCATACCTCCACCTACTCCTCTTGGCAATGAGAAGATCAAACTCTATGCAGTCCATATGTCTTGTCTCATGAAACACAAGGCATTTTTTGGCAATTCTTCCCTTTAAGGGCAATTAGAGGTAAGATGAGATAAAAGCAATTACTGCTGGCAGAGTACAACTGTGTGTACGACAATGACTTCTAGAGAGCTGTGACTCAGGGAATATCAGAAAGTCAAACGTACACTGTGGTATTTCTTTAAATGACAAATCATCATCAAAAGAAAGCTGTGAAACTGGTGCCATCACTTTCGAATTTTAAATAGGGGAGAAGAGAGCAAAAGAGAAGAGAGATTTCTCCCATAGAATCACAAACCTCATTAAAAGAACAAGAAAAGATAACCTTTTCGATGATAAATTCCCTCCATCATTAGGTCAGACAATTGCAGGGATGAAAAAGAGCTCAAGAGATCACTTTGTCTAAGACCGTGATCTCAGATAGAGCCATCTGTACTTAAATAAACATTTACCAGGGAAAGCTAACAGTTCTTTAAAATCTCCAGTTTCATTTTTACCTTTTGGAAAACTGTTATTTACCTGCTTAGGTATCAGTACAGTGAGATTTTTTATTTTTTTGCCATCAATGGAGATATTCTCTTTCTACAAACTAAGCCAATCTCCTCTTGTCCTTCACTTGACAGTTACAGGGAGCAATTCAAGACACTCCTGATTACTGTTTAGACACTGAAATATTACTGTCAAGATTCCTCTCTTTTCAAAAGCAGGAAAAAACCCCAGCTCTTTCAATGCTGATTTAAGCTTTAAATTCTGTGTTTTATCAAAAGAATGTGCTTTATCACATAAATATAGTACATATTAATATAGGTAGTCAGACTGACCAGCTGATCTGAGTGAAGTTTTAGATATAGATATATATATATATATATATCTTAAAATCAAAGGACTTCTCACTTTATTATTACAGCCACTGTGAAGTTTCTCATCACCTTCACCAGGAACAGCATTAATCTGAAGAAAAAATACAGAGTACAAATCCAGAATTTTCTTTATGAATAACAGCACATGGGAAAATTCTGGACAAATCTATTTTTGCAAGACACACCCTTTCCTTACCTTCGGAGAGAAGTTGCATGTAGGAGACAAGCAGGATTTGACTAAAATAACTCACTAACCATGTAGTCTAATATTTTAAGAGGTCATCATCTGGCACATAGGCAATATTAATAAAATAATACATAATTCACTTTTCCTTTGCTTGTAATTAATAATTTCATTGCCAAAGTTCTCACAAATTAAGAGAGCCAGCAACAAGAATAATTTCCTGTAGATTATAAAAGTTAATTTCCAATACATTATGTATATCATTCTTTAAATGTCACATCCAAATGCATTTTAGTGACTGATCTTAATTTTGCATATGCTTTTAAAGTCGTATTCATTAAAAAGTAATCTCAGTAAATTGACGTCAGGACCTTATTTCATTTCGTCAATCAAATTTCTGAAATGTTTTGAGACAGATTCTTGCACATCACTAACTATACCTGGGACATGATTGTTTTACTCTCACTTAAACTACAGCTTGAGACATCAAAAAAAGATTAGGAACTTGTTAGGGAGAGATGCTTCACTTAGAGTAAAAATGGAGAATGATGCTGCACTGCACAGAGTATTTTAAGCTGGAGTCTGAATTGCAGGTGAAGCTCCTCATCACCTGGGGACAGCTGGGGTAAGGACCAGGTTTTCAGGATGATCCTATGTGAGCTACCAAAACTAAATGACCTTCTCTGCATACACATAAACATTTCCAATTCATTTCTGATTTCAAATTAGACTCAAAATTCAATGAAGAGCAGGTTTTGCTTTAATTTACTGCGAATTTCATAATGTAATAACATCAGAGGAGTTAATGTACAGCTCTATTAATTGAAAGTAGAGCTTCGGGGGTTGGTGGAGCTCTTTGGTTCTTTTCCTCATTTCTTTGTGGAGAACAAACTTTGAATTTTATATTTTCAGGTCCTGTAGATTTGTGACACAAAGCACTTTTTTCTCATTCTTGTCACAACATGATTAGGGGGAAAAGGCTTTTTTTTTTGGTTAGCTTTCTATTTTTTTTACATATAATGACTCAGATCAGCTAGTCAGTCTGACTACCCTTACAGTGACACAGCTTTCAGGCTGACATTTATGTTCATTTTAATATTTCCTTCTGGCTAATAAAGAAAATTGGCATATAAAACATGTATCTGAGCAGTTGGTTGTGTGGAGAGGTATGAAAAATAAAAATGTTGGAGAAAGGGAAAAAAAACTATCCCACTTTAAATGTTTCTCAACAAGATTTGGAGGAATCCTGGAAATTTTTTTTAGGAAGATCCAATGATACTTAAGGTCACTTTCCTTACCCATTGTAAGTGTTGTGTCTTGGTAAATGAAGAGAGATAAGTGGTAATTCTTTGTTCTAGACAAATCACCTAAGGTTCACTGAGATATGCAGCTCAGTCTTGATTGCACGGTGAAGGATTCTCAGTGGCTGGGATCACAATGTAACCTACCATACACTTGTCTTCAAGCTTAATCTAATTTTTATTTTAATTAAGGCTACTTAATTCAGAAGAGGAATTCAGGTTTCCTCTTTTAAAAAAAATCGCACCCACAAATTAACCCTGCCTCTCCACCCTACAAATACATAGACACCCTGTCCTACAGAAACATCTAAAAAATTAAATAAACCCTCAAAACTTGCATAAAATCTCTCCATGTCATTTCCTCTAAGTACAGAGGACAGTCATGAAATCTGGATGCTAAAATTTCTACCCACTACACAAACAGAGGAAAGCAACATATTGGCCACAGGGTAAAATTAAGGTATTTTACTTCTGCATCCCAAATTTTTCACAAGAGTTCTACAGGCATAAAACCCTATAGAAGTTTCCCAGAAGATCACAGAAAGAATCTGATATTTGGACTCGGTGTTTCAGGCTGTTTTGTCACAGCCACATTCTGAGACCAACATTGTAACATACTGGAAAAGTTAAGCAGATTTTAATTTTCCCCTGAGGAGGAAAGTATTAAACTCTTCCAACACACCTAAGTATATTTTGCACCAAAGATATATAACTCCTCAGGAAATGCTCCTGATTGAGGTAGAAAAGAATATTCTAAAAATTAGATTTGTTGTCTGTTACCACCCTATTTTATATTCAATTTTCTTTTGTCACATTCCAAGAAAGTAATTATTTTTGCATGTACAGACACAATGTTCTTTCTGAAAGGTACAGTTTCATATCTTTGTCCATCCATTTTTGATTTATTGCCTCAGTGTCAAAACATGATGTCTGTGCCAGCATTTTGAAACTCAAAAAGGGGTATTTGCTCCACAGAATAAAAATGTTAGTTCAAAGAAAATCTTTGCTTGCATTTATGCTTTGAGCAAATAGATTTTAAAATCCTGGAAACTTGTTTAAATTTGGTTTGCTGACAGCATCTGCCCAGTTATGACATTTGCCTCTTTAGCTCCTGAAGAGCAGCAACATAGAAACTCATCTTGTTCTGCAGATTAGTAACATGTGAATCTTAAACTACAAACCCCCCCCCCAAAAAAAACCGAAAAAAAAACCAAACCAAAAAAAAAACCCAAAAAAACAAACCAAACCAAACCAAAAAAACATACTAAGTACAGATTGCAATTTGGTAGATCATGTAAAGTCTAAAAAAATTTAGACTAGACTGAGAAAAAGTCCAGGTACTGGAGTCCACTCAAAGTGTCCAGAGATTTCTGTTCTGGCTGGAATTTACAGAAGTGCTGTTGGCAGGTGCATAAAGAAATACAGCAAGAATATTTTTGCAGTTCAACATTTTTTTGTCTCACCAACTGTTATTAACTTTTACTGAGACAGAGCCACAGTCTATTTTTACTATTGGAGTGGTAATCTGCTAGCAAACAGCATGGTTCCCCTCATCAGATTTGTTTGCTCAAGATGTTTATGCTTTTTCTGTTTGCAAACATAGCAATGTTAAGTGAATTTTCCCATATTCTGTGCCTAGCTTTTGAAGCCAGAAAGAGCTGTTCTATGAGCATGGATGAAAACACTTTTTTTCCCTGTTTCTATGGGACCACAATTTCTTCACATTGGCTACACTAAGAAATTTGAAAGAAATACTTCTATCTTCAGCTGAAATCCATTATTACTGCATATAATAAATTTCCTGAAGTAAAAAAAAAAAAGCATTAATAAAATAAGACGAATTATTGCAGACTGGCAAGTGCTCTTTAACTCTTCACAAAGGAGAATAACATCTGTGAATATCAAGCAGAACTCACTCATTGAAAATGCCCCATAATTTACAGGGTTTACAGTAAAAAGTGCTGGGGGAGGGGTGTGCAGGGGAGGAGGAGACCACGTGAACATTGACCAAATCCAAAAAATGTTTTAGCTTGCTGCAGCATCTTTGAATTTTGTTTACATCACCACCTTTAAGAAAGGCTTTGTTTGAAGGGCTTCGTCAGTGAACACTCTGGGTTAGTGCGATTTGAGTTTTAACATGTGAATAATAAGTCCTGCATCATCACACACCCCTGCAATGGACCCCTGCAGAAAACACACAGGATTTGTGTTCTTAACCCTGTGATTTGAGAACAATAACTGTTAATGTAACTCAGTTAACTGTATTGCTTTTAATTGAAGATTATCTTGATTACAGCCAAAGGGCACTATTAATACTCTGAAGAAATGACTAAGACTTTAGCATTTGAATGTTGTAGAGAAAATAGAACTAATTAGCACTAATTTAATTCTAAGATTAAAGAAAATTCTTTTTTTAAATTTTTAATTTAAGATAAACTATTTTAGTCAGAACAAAGAAAGAATAATAAGTACTTTTTCCAACTGAAAGGCATGTTTTACTTTTGCATTATTTCATTAATATGGGAATATGGGAATCATGACCCCATTAAAGATCAAATAATAAGCATTTAATTATTGACAGCAAATAAATTTTTAATAAAGATACAAGGGTTTTGCTGTATAAAAGAAAGAAAACAAAGTACCTCTGACCCAGAAATTCTTAGAGGGTCTCACACCACTATATAATCTATAACCTAATTTTAAAAGGATAGGTTCACAAAGGGACATGTCATTTTTCTTTCTTCTGTACCACAGAATGAGGTACTGTAAGTACAACGTCTGTGAAAATGCTCCCCAGAAGTACCCCTGTTCTATCTTAATCATGCACTTAAACTAAATAATACATTGAATATGTCATAACCAGGAGGACAGTCATGATAAAAAGTGATTTAACCCCTTTTTACTCTACAAAATAATACTTTCTTTTCTTTACCTTGGGACTAGTTGTCATTTATAATTTCTGACCAAGGGAGACATAATGGATTTACAATGAAACCCTGATGCTTTTCCAAGGAACATGAAGATGCAGAAAATAAGCACCCATTACATTAGGAGACAAAAAGATGTTTTCATTGGAACTCTGAGCCTCATCCTGATGCTGGCAAATAAATGGACTGTTTGCAGGTTCTGAAAGCACAGTTTCTGGCTAATCACATCTCCACAAGGTAAAAATAAAATGAACTTTTTCTGAACCTTCTGATTCATCACATAACTAAAAGATTCAACATGACCTTTTCCAGCTTTGCATTCATATGCAGAAGGGGCCCAAATCCAAGAGCCCCAGCCCAACCAGTCACTACCAAATATTCAGATTAGTTTCCTAAAATGAATAGAAATACCCCCTGACAAATAATAAGGAAGAAAAAAAGAAAGACAGATTTGGGAACTTATTACTGTAAGAAACTAACTCTTTTTCCAAATTACTTCTTTTGCCACCTGTAAGTCTCATCAAAATATCACATCAAGGAGGGTGAAAAAAATATTTAAAATGTAAAGAGTAGAAGAAAAGGAGGAGCTGTCATAAGACAAAATATTTACTAAATTATGGAATCTATTTAGTCTTTTCATAGCTTAAATGAAATAGCATATTCTTGACAGATGAGAAAATTTCAAAAGATTCTATGTTGAGATTCAGTTTGAATAACCCACGTACTAGCTGAGTTTCACGAATTTGCAGAAGTGGGTTGAAGTTCTCCCATGCACTGCTTTTCTTCAGATTCCCCAGACTTGCAGAAGAAACATAATATATAAATAGGGAGAAGTGAATCACATGAACATTTGGAAAAAATAACTCCTCAACAATTCTGTCTAAGTTAGTTTGTGAAGATGGTTATCTGAGATATTAGGAAGAAATTTCTTGCTTTGAGGGCAGGTGAGGCACTGGCACAAGTTGCCCAAAGAGGTTGTGGACTTTCCATTCCTGGAAGTGTTCAGGGCCAGGTTGGATGGGGCTCTGATCAACCTGGTCTAGTGGAAGGTATCCCTGCTCATGACAGGAATGAGATGAGCTTTATGGTTCCTTCCATTCCATGACTCTGTGATGTAGAAATTCCCTTGGCTGGCCCATCCCCATAGTGCTGGTGGGAAACTGGCAGCAGCCACACGCATGCAGCAGCCAGGGAAATGCTCGGCACTTTGTGTCCAGCACTTAGATGATAGCAGTAAGATATAAGAGCCCTCATCACTCTGCATTTCACAAACAAAGTAAAAAACCTGCAAAAGAAGGTGGCTTTTTGTGCAAGGCATTCCCCATACAACCTTCTACACATGCACTGGTCAGATTTACAACAGGGTGGCCAGCACAGACTTGCCTTCAGTAACATAAACACCAGAATGGTGGAGCCACCAATGCCATTTTCAAGGATATCCAGAACTTTCATGAGTAAAATCAAATATTTTGGAAGGAATTTGACTTACTGCCTGAAAAAAATAGCAAACTGGAAGCAGTTTGTCCTTAGTCTCCCTGTTGTAGAATTATGTCTCAGTTCTTGTGAAACATCTGCTGCAGGCCACTGCAGGCTGCTCAAGGACAGGGTAATTGCTGCTCTCTGATTTGGGCCAAGCCTGCAGGACCATTCAAGGATAATTTTTAGGGTGAGTTTTCCCAATCTCCTAAACCAGGAAAGCTACAAGTTAGCAACGTCAGCTTTAATGGGAACAAAATTAAGCCCCTAGTAATCACTTTTGAAAATACTTTGGAATGAAAATTCCAAACCAGCATTGTAATCTACTAATGTTGCAAAAATCACTTTGATTTTTGGGTTCTTCTAACACAGTATGGATTTTTACAGTGTGAAACACAGTGTACAATGCCTTTGGCTGGTTTGTCTTTGATGCAAATGCAGTCTGTGCATATTTACAGTAACGAGATTGTTCTGCAAGCAGCTCCTCAGCCTGTTTGCTATGGGATGCACATTGTTTTCCCAATGGGAAAACACCTCCACTCTAAGACTTCCCAGGAATGTTAGAATTAAGGTAAATCATGGATCCAAAGTAAAGCAGCATTAAACTGAGCCCCTGTCAATGACTTCAGGCTACTTAAAGTAAATATTCAAAGACAATGTTTACCCAGACATTCATATGGAGTACAACAAAATTTTTGCCTGCAAAACATTTTAAGAAATTGTCATTAATTTCATGGTAACACAAACAGGAAGCAACACTACTCTTCAGAACATAACCTGTCTGCTGCCAATAAACAGAGAGAAAACAGAGTGAGGATTAAAATTCTGAGAGCCTCAAAGCGGTGAGATGTTTCACACACAGACCTTGGCATGTTAAAATGCATGGGTTATAGGAATAATAGAAAAAAGAAAGTTTCCATGCTTGATGACAAGCTAACAGTCCTACAAATGAGGGTACCAACTTGGAGAAATAACCTTGAAATAGCCACGGCAGATGTTTCAGCATTAATGCACATTTAAGATTCTTTTCTCCCAAAAGGATCTGAACATTCAAAAATTCAGACCCAAAGTCACATCTAGTGCTAACTAGTGGAGGACTTCAGTCTGGAGCAGATCAGATAGCATTTGCTTTAAGAATAATGACTAGAGAGCTATCAGTCATAGAGTCAGACAGACACATTTGTCTACCCTAGCATTTGACAAAAAGACAAATTATTAGTGTTAATTTCTTGCAAGTGGGGCAAAATTCACTGAAGCCAAAACATACCAATCCTGGTCCAAGGTATATTTGATTTCTCCTCCCAGCTCTATGTAAATTCTTACCTCCTAGTCACATTTTGCCTGCTACATTAACATCTCAATTTCATTTACTGACTCTAGATTAATTTTAAGTACAAACAAGACCCTCTTTTGCTTAGCTGTGAAAGTTTCTCAACAATGTAAGAGATCATTTAGAAAACATAGTTACTAACTTTATTACCAGAGTTTTATGCAACATTCAGTCCATTTACAAGTACTTACCAATACAAAGAACAGGCCATTCCTCAGACACTTCCACATCCCAGCTTTTTGGGATGAACAGTACTTATCTAACTGTTCAGTTCAGGCTCATCTGAATTTCCCAACTTGATGGAGAAGGTGGGAGACAACAAAAACATCTGGTGTGGGAGAGAGAAAAAGCAGTGAACCTTCTCTACACTTCACCACTCTCTGACACAGGCCTTTCCAGTGAAGCCTTTTTACTGAATAATCTGACTAAAAATCAAGTTTTTTCCAACAGCTAGATGAACTTTGAATGAAAATTGGAACTTTGGAATTTATATTATCAGCAAATTTTTAATAGTTCTTAATATTAAGAGTGCATTAACAGTCCATTTTTTTAAGAAGGAATTTGCTAAATTCTGTAATTTAGTGGCACATTTTATCAAGGAATTCTGTCAGGGAACAGAGTTAAAAGTATTTTTTTTAGTTTTGAGTTTGCATTCTTTCTGTTCTGTGGAGTGTTTTCTTTTTTTAGTATTAAGAAAAAGAGTACGTAGTTTTCCTGATCTACCTTCTCTATAACAGTCATTTCTTCTGATCCCATTATCATATCTCTTCTTATTCATTCTGCTCTGAAATAAAAAGGCTTAGTATTTTCCATCTCTTTTCATTTTACTCTTGTTCCATAGCTCCAATTATTCTTGTTTTCCCTTTCAACAACCTGTTTATTTCTTCTAGATCTTTTTGAAGCTACATTGCAAGAATAAATATTCAGTTCTACAAGAAAAAAAAATAAACAACATATTTTACTTGAAAGTATTAGACTATTTTATCACCATTCTATTCTTTACACAAGCTATACTCTACACAATATACTCTGTTCCCTGGTAAAAAAAATTCTTCAAGTCCACTGCCTTCCAATATTGCCCTTCAAGAAACCATATAAACTAATTTTTTATTTCATTCCAAGCCTTTTTCACTTAAAATGACCATAATCACATGTGAGAAGTCAAATGGAGCCAGGAAAAATCTTGACCAACATTCTTGTCAAACAATTAATTCCTATTTTTGTAGGCTGGAGTTGGAAATACTGAAACCAAACTTTTAACATAGTCCTATGAATAACTTCAAGGTAGTTTTTTATCAGTATTTCAATGAGTCTGTAAGTGTCAGCCATAAATAAACCTTGTTTTTTCAAGTAGGCTGATGTCTAGTTGGTTTGGAGCAGGGTTGAAGACTCTCACAGAGTTTTCTCTAAAAAACAAAGAATGACTATTTAAGAATGTTAATCTAACGACATGCTGCACCCCTTACTTCTGCCTGATGGTTTAATTATTATTAATTCAATTAATTTCATTAGGGACCCATTGTGCTGCTGTTGGCAAAACAGAAAAGTCACCGCATGTTAAATAATTAAAAGCAGTAAAACAAACATTATCTTTTGAGACCTGGATTTATAAATTGCTATTAAGCACGGAACCCTTTAATCAATAACTACTTTCTATTTTGTTTTAGTGAATAATGAGCATAAACTCTTTCCTGACACTCAAATTATGATTTGATGACTTCCCAATTCTTCCTACAATAACTACAGATATTTTGTTTCAGTTTGGTTTTACTACAGAGTATAAATATGAGCAACAGTTTGTGCGTCCAACAAGTTCTGCAGCAGTACTAGATTATGTTTCCCCAAGCCAATCACTATTTTTTTTTTTTCTCTTTTCTGGAGTGTCAAGTAATTCTATGTGACCAAAACCAGCAGTCCTTAATCGGCAGATTTGTGTGTGCCATGGCTTTGTCCTGCAGCACAGGAACTGGTTCAGATTCAGTCCCAAGCAAATTAGAAACTTGGAAACTTTCAGGGAGAAGCAGCAGTGAAAGGTTATTGAACAGTCTTATGTTTATGTGAAAGAGAGTAATGGTCTTGCTGGGCTAAAGTCTCCAAAATATTGAGAGGATTAATTCCAAGTAATTAGTAGTGGGGCCCTAGTGACACAGTAACTCTGTGCATTCAGTCTTTGGCTCCTACAGCCAAAATTGTTACACCACATACTCTGTATTTTATCACCAAAAATTACCATCACTGAGCTCTGGTACTATGACTGAGCAAAGGTACAGTCTGACTCAGAAAACTTTGCTAACAGGCAGATTTCTTTAGACTGGAATAATCACAGGAGAGATTATTCTGTAACTGAATATCATCACTCTGATTTTTCATCTTTTAGGTTCTATTGCATTATGGCAGTCCTGTCAAGAGGTTTTGCCAGCCTCAGTTAGACACAGAGAGAGAGCATAATGAAAAATAAAAGGCAAAGTACATCTAACTTTTAAAAAGGATTACTGCTGACATGAAAGAAATGCCAAGTGGAAAATAATGCTGCTGACTTTGTCATAACTTGGGAGAAACTTTAAGAACCATTAAGAGAGTAACTTTGATACCATAATTTCAAAACAGAGCTGGGTATGTGTAGGCTGGATTTGGAAGGGAAGCAAACCATTAAATCATCATGTATGTATTTCTGTTGCCATACTGGCAATGATCACATTTTAAAGCCAGAGCTAAAGTACCACCTCACTATTTCCTTCACAACTGCCACTCACCAAATCAAGCAGAAAGCTGCCATCCAGCAGCTAATGCCCGTGAAAAGTAATTACTCAAATCCTTGGAAAGAGGATACTTACATTAGCCTGAGGAGCACCTGCCTTACCAGTTGAGTCTTGTTGTAGTTCTGTACAGAAAGCTCTTATAATTCAGTTCTCTTTCAGCAAACAGCAGGTTAACTGTGACAAGAAAAGGCAGCTGTGACCTCAGGGACACAGAAGCATGAGCATGGGAAGAGAAAAAGGTATTTCAGATACTAAAATGAGGGCTACCAAATGCCTGACCTGATTTGAACAGCTCTCTCCAAGACAGTTTAGTGGCAGAGGATAACAAAATAAAACAAGGAAAATTTGAGATCTGGGGAGGAAAATGCAGTCACCATGCAATTACTAGCTTGAGAACAAAGTAATTTAAAGCACCAGAATGACAAAAATTATTTCTTTAAATAATCAGTTGAAAGCTGGTCTTCACTGTTACTTCATGCTTTTTTTTTGTTTGTTTGTTTTGGTTTTGGTTTTTTTTCTCTTGTTGTTGTTGTTGCATGTGACAAAACCAGGTAATCCACAACTACACACTCCCCCCTCCTGCGCCTAGCTGACCTTTAGTACCTATTGTTGGGCAGTATCTCAGACTAACCAGTTTTGCATTGCCTGTTCCTCTAGCTTAGTTTGCACACAATGATTATGTGTATAACCATTACTGCAGGTGGACACAGGAAGACAAATGTTTCATATTAAAAGGGAAAAACTCAAGTGAAGCCTAAAACCAAATGCCAATAGGTACATTTATTTCCTTCAATGAAAAAAAAGTCAGCAAGAAGCCAAAGAAGAACTACCCAACATGCACTAAAGAGCCCATCAAACTTGAGAGAGTGCTGGCACTCACACAATGTATACAATGCACAGCAATAGTACAGGTCCCTAACCGTGGCAAAGAAAAACTAACTCATTTCTCACACCTGGTTTTCAACATGCAACTTAAACTGACAAGATCTCTCTTTTCCATTTTACATAACCATTCAGTGGGTGACAAATCCATCTCCAAGCACTTTGTTTTCAAGGCAAAGCTTGCTTTTTGTTTGTTTACTTCCATGTGGGTACTCAGACTCACAGCACAGACAGCCACGGCCCACAAACACTACCAGAAAACAAACTGGACATTTCAAAAATAACAAACAGCAAATGGGAAACAAGAAACACCATGAGGAAGAGACAGAATAAATCACTTTGAAAATAAACAGTGGCTTATACAGGTGGGAAATAGGCAAAGGGAAGGGGAAAATGAGACTGGAATTTTGCGTCAGCTCCCAAAGTGTCACTAAGCAGTAACTGAAACTTCAGCAGAGAGCAAATTATGGAGTGAAGGGGAAAAAACAGAAAGTGTTACATAGGCTTTTCATCATTTCTTCAACATCTTGATCTCATATGTTCTTCTGGGCTGGTGCAATCTGCATATTTGCAATCTGAAAGAGCTATTTTTAGAAGACCAACCGGGTTGCATTTTGCAGAGTAAACATCAGTTGGGGCCGAAGATCTAAGCCAAAGCAATTCATTCACTGCTCACTTGACAGAACACCATAATGCCAACAGGAGGATCTTTCCCTCCTATTTGTCATGTGAGAGCTGTCAGGGTTTTTTTAGGCAATCTCCTCTTTCATATGCTCCAGCTGGTGGTTCACTTCTGCCTTGTCCCCTGAACTCCCTAGACACAAACACACTGTGTCCCCAGGTACATCTCATTCCCCACAAATTCCTCTGTTTGCCTTTGCTCATCATAATGGATCCTTGAGCAAATTGGTTCTGTGCTTATAGATATTTGCATTTTCAAAGTGTTTGGTTTAGTGCTGAAATAAGAAAAGAGCAGTGGAAAAAAGAGAATGTGAAAAAAAGACAGGAATTAACTTCTCAGCGTGAATAAAACCAACTGCAGATCCAAACGTATTTTCAGACATAAGTAGTTTCAAAGGAAAGTTAAAGGAGATTAGTATTTGGGGAATTTTATCCATATCTGTGTATGTATGTGCATATTTATACATAGACATATATTACTAAGGCTAGAAAATTCAAAGTATAAAACAATATTTGAAATTCTTTCAAGTTTAAGGAATTGAAAACTCACTGCTCAGGTACCTAAGAAACCTTAAATTATTCTATCTCCTTACCATAAAGAAACCATGCAGATTTGAAAAGTTCCACATACGCACAAAATAAAAGACCAAATTAGAATGATTTTTAAAAATCACTCTGCTTTGGGATGCTTTTATAAACACTCTTACTCAAATATTTCACTTCCAAATTTTAATCAATGAAAGCTGTTTATGATATCAACTCTTCCACTTTATTTAGTGATGTCATTGTAGGGTAATGGAGACTCCATAGCCTTATTTCCTAAATATACACAGCTTTAAATGTTTCTGGAGGTGCCTGGGATGCAGAACACACCTAAAGACAATAAAGCGTTCTCATTTAATGAAGGAGTTATTCTTAAGCTAATATTCACTCAAATCTCCTTAGTGATCTTACAGAAACAGTGTCCACAGCTGTTTTTTAACCCCACCCTTCATCAGGCCTTAACTAAAACCAGTGTTAAGATATAGAGAAAAATAAAGCAAAAGTCTCAAGAGCAAAGCACATCTCACTGAATGCCTCTTCATGGGCAGGTAATATAACTCAAGCTAGTAACATAATTAAGCAGTGAACATCACAAATGGGTGCTAGTAAAGCAGCACATGCACAGAAAAAAATTCTGTAATGGTAAGTTAGATATAAGCCTAAAACTGCTTCTACATTAAGGTTTTGTTCTTTGCCAGAAGTTCTGGCACCACTCTGTAGCTGCACATGATATGTTCATACTGTCTCTTAAGCAGCTAGGCATAATTATTTAACCATTTGAGGAGCAAAGTAGAATTTGCAGCTCCAATCAACACTAATGGGAGCTGTACATTCATTCAGGTAAACATGCTGCTAAAATTGTGCTTCTTGGCCCACAGCTTTAAAGAAAAAAATCCCATTCTTAATGGCAAAAAGGTTCATGTTTCAGATATTTTCACTGAGTGGAAAAAAGAAGAATATTATAGTGCAATTGTAACAGGCAGCATAAACTGCTACATAAAGACACATCAGGCCTGCAGCAAAAAAATCTGAGCACCAAATAATCAGGGATGTGTCAGGTCTCTTACAGTGATATATATAAAGAATCAAGGCATTTGCATAGATAGAATATAGTGGACGTAACTCACAGCTAAATCCTGAAACTTGCAGCTAGAAGTTATTTCAAAAGTTTCCAACTGCTCTGCATCATCTAAGCAACAGTATCACACTAAAGAGAGAATCTGAAACCATCTGTGTTTGTTAATATGGCCTTAAGTGTTAAATTTGCTGTTGCTGTCTTGAGCTATGTCAAGACTGTTTAAATAAAAGCTGTGACTTGCTAGATCCTGTCCCTAGCTAATTAAAACCATGGGTTTGAAGTATGTTTCTTAGTACATTCCCTTTACTCACTGTTCAATGTTTATAAACTTACTAAAGAATTGCACAGTACTGGACACATATTCAGGGCTGCAAATACAACAAAAAAAAAAATGAGAATGTGAATTTGAGGGAATTCTCAGAGTACAAAAAAAATCAAATGTACTGCTGTGATTAAAGGAGTGGCTTCATAAAACTGGAGGGTAAAAATCTTGCTTTGTAAAGCAATCTTTTTTTTAACGGATAGAATTCCCATATAAATCAGATAAATGCAGGTCATCATCAGAAACAGACATTTTATAAGAAATTGTTTTCAGTGTCCGAAGGCTGACAAAATAAAACTATTACAATTTAAAAAGTATTGCAAACTCTTTTCTAAGTAGCACAAAATAGCTACTTAATATGCAGGTCTTTTCTTCTCATTCGGATTTGGGATAATCCAGAATTATCCAGAATTAGGTGGGCACATTGCCACTTGACTGTTGTAGTTATTGGGTGGTTGCAGTGAGAACTGGTTTACTATGTTGGGCAAATGTTTTCCTATATGTTTTCAAAGGGATCTAGTAACTTTTAGTGCAACTAAAAGATAAAATCCATGGAGGGGATCCTGCATGTACAGCTCGCGCACAAGAACCTTCCAGCCATTGATTAGGTTTAGATCTAGAGGCAAACTTCTCCATTCTGGTTCCTCTCCATCCATCAGTCAGCTTTCTGATGCAGCTGCAGCAAATTACAGCTGCCAAAATATTATCTATCAGTTATTGAAGGATGTCTAATGATTGCACATCAGAGTAAAGCTTTTTAAGTCAAAAGAGATAAAAAACACATTCTGGTTCTGTCAGAGTACACAGCACTTTGACAGGAACCACAAATAACATGCAGACTTAATCTGAAGAAGGGAAACAAATATACTGGGTTATACTCACCTGAGCCAGGAACTTCTTGTTAGAATTTTTCACCTTCCCAGAGGCAATGGATTCTTGGCTCATCCAAAATACCTGAGACAATTATCAGTCACAATCCATGTCCCTGAAGGTTTTTCTTTAGCAAGAAGCAGCTTGTGCAACCAAGTCACATTCTACTTCTGTAGCAAATATTAGGAATAGAAGTAATACTTCACACCTTAGCAAAAACATGGGGTAATGGTGATAACAGGGCTATTGGCAGGGGCCCGGGCTCTCCTTCGTAATCTCTCAGCAATGCCTTTAACCCCTCTCTCTCTCTCTGTTTTCTTTTCTATGCTGTGTAAACTATTTGTAGTTGCAAACTTTTAAAGTCAATGGTAGATTTACATTATCAGATGGTCTAAGTGCATGAGAACCTAACCATAGGCTCACCTGCAAAATAAATGAGTGGTAAATAGCATTTAGTGAGAGTAATCAAGCTGTGAAATAAGAACAGTACTCTCCAGCCTGTGACATCAAGGTCAAAAGGATATTGCTCCATCCAGAAGTTAACATCAAGGAGCTCACTATTGCCACTGAATGGACAAGGATTGCAGGGACCTGGACTACATTAACAATCATACTTTGCAAAGGAAAAACAAAGAAAAAGAAACAAAGAAAAAAAGGAAGACTTTGTAAACTTACAGAAATTCTCATTTAGAGAAGGCCTAAATTCACTCTGAATTTGATGGGATTACTTCAGCTTTACAGTTGTATGATCAAAAATAGGTTATGAACTGTAGTTCAGTCTAACTATTTCTGAGCTTGCTCAGCCTGATATCTCCATCCCTCAGCACAATGTACAGAGGGTTTAACTCAAAACCTGATCTGATCTTTTTAATACAGTGCCATGTCTGTTATATTCCACAACTTCATTAGCATTAATAAATTCAGTCAATACTTCAGTAAATAATGAAAATCCATCATGCTTCTTATTTACAGCCTCTTAAGGAACTCAGTACTGCACTGATAACAGCCTCACAGCTTTAGGAAGAAGCACCTAAAGTAATGCGTAGACAAACTAGACAATTTTATAAATATTTTTAACGAGGCAATTTCTGAGATAGTAAGCCATTTAAGAGCCAGAGAACTATCATGGTAACTTTAATGTGTACTTTGTTTCTTGGGCTCAGGATCACTGTGCCTGCCCATGCATCCACCAGCACTAGTGGACTTAGACCTCCTTGCCACAGTCTTGAATTGGAGCTCAAGTAATCCTGATCATCTAAATACTGCTAGAAAGTAAGCCTGTGCACGAGGGGAAGAACACATCCCCGTGCTAAGACATAGATCTTCCATAGTTTATGTATCATTAACAGAAAGTGCTTTACAGCACTGCATAGAGGTTGCCATAAAACAACATTTTAAGGCTCTCTCAACCATATTTCAGCAATAAATGTCCTATAGATACAGGAAGGAAAACTACCAAGGTTCAATATTATCATCTTTATTACAGATGACCTCACTATTGTGATCTCCATAAAGAAAAAATATTAAACCATTAAAATAGTCTGAATCCTAAATTAATACAGGTTTACTACACATATCTAAATGGCCTCACTTGCAGAGTAATTATTTTTCTAAGAAAATTTTGTTGACAGCCTCATTAACAGTGATCAGACCAGAATAAATGTTACCTCTTCTACTAAAAATGTGACTTCCCTGGCAGAATATCCCATATATCAGTACAGATCCATCAACAATTCAGTTCTCAGTCAAGTTTTATAATGAATGCCACATTAAAAACCAAGACACAAATTAATGAAAATTCAGTCATTGCACTATGTGTTTCAAAGTTTAAACAGCTGAAACAGCTATCCTGTTCAATCCAGAGATTTCTATTCCCCTTTTACAGTACTTCTCACTAGTCCTATTTGTCAGTATGGTTCCATAACACAAAAATATTATTACAAGCTGTACTATTGCAGCTCATAACGATTCTTATAAAAATCCAAAGGAGACAGTAGAAAAAATAACACTACTTATTGTTTCATTATTTTTTAAAATGAGATGCATATGTTTGATGCCAAAATGTGTTTCTGCTTAACTCAGAGCTCTGTACATCCTGAATCTGAAAAACCCCAAGTCAATTTCTAATGCCTTCTGTCAGAGTATGACAATAGCAACAGTTCTCAATTCTGAGCCTATTCTACTGCATTATTCTACTGGAACTTCACAGAATTTGTCCAACTTACTGAAATATTCTCAAATAAACAGTGCATGATTTATGAAGATGGTCAGTCTTACTCGAACAGAGGAAATTTAAATCATTAAACTTGCTTCCTTACATTGGAAATAATTCTGCAAAAGTCATATTTCACTACAAAGCAATGTTGCTCTAAATATGATGGCTTCCCATCATACTGTGCCTTAGAAAGAATTCTCTCATATTTTCTATGGGAAGCTCATTTTGCCCTGTTCAGATAATAATGATTGCAGCAAGTAAGAGGAAAAAAAATGCTGGTTGGGGGCTTTTCTTTTAAAACTGTGAAAACATCTTCTTACACATTTAATTATTTCTTCTAATTTTTTTTCTTTTTTTAGTCCTCTGGAAGGTACACATAGAATTTCTTCTTCTAGTTTTAACTATGAAGTACTGCTGGAGAAGGCACATGGCTACAGCCACTGTGTGGTTGCACCACAGCAGAACTGTGAACACTGTTCTGCAGACAGCAACACATCTCTGTTTATCTTGGCAATCAGCTCGCAGAAATTTGCCTAAAACACAGAACAACTCTCGATCTCACTGCTGTAAGAGGCCCCAGGTTATTATTTCCTCTTCCTTTGGATGTGACTTTTTCTCAGATGGGTAACAGAGAAATCAATTACAGAAAGTTTCATCCTTGGGCATGAAAGGGGGCTTAGAGAGATATGCAAGCTCTGGCAACAGTACATTCTTATTATTCACCTTGATACAGCTTTTGTACATTGTGCTCATCACAGTTCAATGGTGCCTGACAAAACTAATGCCAGTTTTCATCCAGCACCAGCTTGTGATGTTAAATAAGAAACTCTGTGTGTGAACATGCTTTTAAGCACTACAGTGCACCAAAGAATGAGCTGTTTTCAGCCAACATTGAGCCACTAATGATTTTAATGAGAGTGCCTTCTGGATTCATATTTTTTTCATAAAATACATCACACTAAAACAAAATCAATGAGAAACATTAATTAGGGCCTTTTTAGACGCCTTCTGTGGTGTTGTTTTTCTTTTGAGAAGCACCAGATGAAGAATGCTGTGCTTTATTTAAGCTAAGTTGTTTGACATTTAGATGAGAGAAAAAAGAGAAAAATACTAACAAACACAGGAACAATTTTTGACAGCTCTTTGTCATGCAAGAGAGAAAAAAGGGGACCGACTGTGAGATACTACTTTGAAGCCCTGGAAATTTGTAATGAAAAATTTAAGATACAAGAGAGGAAGAAAGATGAGCTATTCATTTGGTTCTGCATATATTAACACTTGTAATTCAAACTAAAGGTTTGCTATGTGTTTTCATAATTTTGACTCTAATAAATATCTTGGAGAATTGCTTTGATATTCTAAGATCATGCGTGTAGCTTGCATCCATTAAGAAAAATGGGGAACAATCATCATCAGCCCTCTTGGCGCTAATGAGAAGGTCATTGCTCTTTAATTATCACAGACATGAAACTGAAATATTTCAAAGGGTTTGTGGAATACAGTGGCTATGGGCAAAGCGGTGTATCTGTTTATAAGTCTGTCTGTCCCAGAGCAAGTCGAGTAGAATGTGCATCTTCCATTCTGCAGCCTTTCTGCTTTTGTGTATATTAAATTTGCGAGTTTGTATCTCTGTTTCTTGCACATCAGATTAATCTGGGAAATTTAGACCAGCTATTAGCGGGGGCTGAGTGGGAGGGAGGAGGGCAGGGAGAGGCGGAGAAAAAGGGGTAGAGATGTGAGAATAGTAAAATGTTCCTCATCAGGAGGTATTGTGAAATAAGTACTGGTGTGTTGTGTGACCTTATTTCCCACCGTAGGGGTGTTATGAAGAAATAGAAACGGTGAGGTGTTGCAGGAAAATATTAGCAAATTAAAATTTTGCGTCTGGCATTGGTTGTGATCTCACTCATATTTCTATCCTTGCAGAGGAAGTGACTACAAGGGGAACAGATAGAGCTGAGGCAAACTAGGAGCTGAAATCAAATTAAAAAGTGAATTTTTTCATATTGGTTCTGAATTCCCCAAAATAAGTTCTTCCTACTATGGTACAGAACTAAAAACATTCCCTCACTCCTGATGTTTTTACACCAAACATGTTCTATTGAGTCATTATCTAAAATGTTGATTATTTCTGGATTAAATAGACTATTATTTTTCAGTAATAGGTGAACACCCTTGTCTTTCATGGAAGTGAAAGACTGAAGAGTAGTAAGGGAAATTTTGTCTCTGCAAGGGAGAGGAGAAAGAGGAAGATCCAATTGTGCATACAATTTCCATTTTGTTTTATTCAATTTGGAATACTACTGAACAACTATCTTCTCTCTTTTTGCTCAATTTTCACCTTTGGGAGCAGTCACATTCCCAAAGGCACTGACAAAATATGTGTGGGAAGAGGAGGGGTGGGAAGAGAAAGCATTCAAAATACCAGCAATCAAAAATTGGTCTCCTCTGAATGCTTTGTTTTAATTAAGAGTTATGGCAAAAATGCAAATTTAGCTTCTAAATTTAAAATTCACAATTCTTTCTCATAATTAAGAGAGTTTCCATTTGCCAGCTTTGCAAGACTGATACTGAATTTACAATATAAACTGACTTACAGGGTTTGGATCTCTAAATATTCATTGCTGGAATCTGATGTGAACATTTCAACAGAGCAATACAGCCGCAAATCTTTATGACAGATGAAAAGTTTACCTTCCTGCAGCAACCTTCATCTTGAAAGGCAGCTTAGGTGGAATTACATTAGGCAAGGAGGAAATGATTTTCCAAATTATTTCCAATAGAGATTCCAACTAATTCTCTTCACAGAATTTTGCCTTTCTGGGAAATACAAATTCCCTTTCCTCCAGCTGCCAGATGTCAGGCCAGAAAAACTTCTGGGGAATTTCAGTGAAATTTCAAGAGGAGAAAATACCACCCTCTTTTTTGCCGTCTTTTATGACACTTTGCATGCAGAAAACAAGAGAAACTCAAGTCCAAAAGGACCATGTACTAAGCCAATATAAAGTGGTAGTCACACAAATCTTATCTGTTCATCTCGTAATCCAAACAAAAAACACTGCAAACTGTTTGATACCCTGAAACCAGGTAAAGTGGCCTAATCCCCAAAAGAGGCAAGTCAACAAGTAAGTGATTCTGACTAAAAAAGTAAGATTGCCCTGTTAAAAATCAATGTAAACATTTTCACAGGACATTTCCCTTGAGATCCACATACATAACTCTGTACAAAAAGATCAGACTGCCTTTTTCAGAGAAGACTTGAGTAATCATTTCCAGAGCAACTAAAGTGACTTGATGTGGTCAAAGCCAAAGCAGAGCTGCTGTCTGAACTGAGATATGCATCTGAATGCCCAGATTAGGAAATGTTTTCTGACCTTTCTCCTTCCCCCTCCCCTAAGAACCTGCTTTCCACAGTAATTTGTCGCACCAGGCAGATGGTGACCAGAGTGCACCTCCCACAAGCTCTTCAGATGCAGTCAAGGTTCCCCTCTGACCAGACTTCACTGTGCCACAAAAATGGAGTTAAACAGAAGCTGTGCTGGCTGTGTCAGCTTACTCCCACAGCTGGACACCAGCTGATCTAGTGGTTGCAGTGACCCTTCATTAGCCTGGAGTGCCCAGTGCTTTCTCTTTTCCCCATCACCATCAAACCTGCTATTCGAGAGGAACGCGGGATCTGTGCTGTCTCATTATCTGGTACTTCCATGACTGGTATTTATAACTCTGTTAATTCTCACCTGCCCTTCTAACTGGGCCATTTTAAAAAGAACCAGAGGAAAACCATACCATTTAGTCGGTGGATAAAATCTTCAGGGTTATGTCAGAAAAGAGCCTGACCGTAAATGTGAGAGTACTGGCTGTGAGACCATTTCCTAGTGCTCTTGCTCATGAGGAAAGATGGACATTAGCTGGATTTCAGGATTCCATGTGAGAAATCTGCTGTTCAAACTATATTGACAGAAACACTGTGTTGGGCTTTACTTGTTCTCTGTACTTCTGTGAAGAGCATGGGGAAACTTGCAAGTGTGATCAGGAAAGGCGGGCACGAGACTGGAATCTTCTAAATACATTAGAAATAGAAAAAATATTTTCTAGAAGTATGAAAAAAAATCAAAAGTAAATTATTTAGTTCTTTTAATCCTTGAACTCTCTCTCTCTTTTACACAGGCTTAGGGAGAATGGCAGCATGCAGTTTCAAGCTGCTATTGCAAAACACATAAATAGGAAGTGCTCACACCTGGATAGAGACAATTTTCATCTATAAATCAAGCAGCACAAAAAGCACCAGGGAGCAAGTTTCCTGTTTCAAAGTATTATGCTGGTAGAAATATTTAACATGTTCCCAAATACTTCTCATTTACAGTATTTTCTATCCTTAAAACACAAACCAAAGGCATAGCTTCTCATTACTACATTTTGTTTATATATGTCTCTAGCTTTATACAGCTCAATATCCAGAATTATAGCTACAGAAATAGAAATTAATTTAATTTATTAAAATATTTTTAAATTAAACTGCTTTCTTTATTTATTTTGACTTTATTGTTTCTTTGGTGTTTTAAATCCTTTGCTAAATGTTGGGTTTTTTTTTTTGTCTTCATCATTAAGGTATAAAGTAAATTTAATTAGTCCTAAAACTGGTCCTTGTGGCACTTCCTTTTTTTCCCTGCCTCTTTGTATCCTGAAGTGACTTAATTCTCAATTGCTTTTTTGCCTTAAAAAAAAAAATCAGTTCATGTAGTAGATCCCTTCACAGTATTTACAAAACTTGCATGTAATTAGAAAAGCCCTTTGTGCTGCACTGTATCAAAACACTGAGAAAGGAAATGAAAACAGAAGAATGCTAACAACATTACAGGATGAAAGATTATACAGCAATTTTTAACAGGGGAAGCTGCATGAGCTTTTGACAGCCAGCGGGGGGGAATTTGTTATTATTTCAATCTCTTAACAATGCAAATGCCACACACTGAACAAATAGCTTCCTACTCAAATTTTTTATAGCCTTAAAGCACCTCTCTCCTTCTGCCACTTATTACCAGCCCTTCTTTCTTCTTCTTCTTTGCCCCTGTATCACACTAAAAGCAACATCTACCATGGAAAAGAATATTCTACCTCCTAAGCATTTGCCCTTTTTTTTTTGTGGAGTCCCCATTTCATTGTTCTTAGGAGCACAGAGGATGAAACAGAGGGGTGGCTGCTCAGTTCATCTCCACTGCTCTCACAAGACCAAATATCTTGGTTGAGACATTCTTGGGAGGCACAGCATCCTTCCAGAAATGAGCTAGAAGAAGAAAAAAACCAGAAAAATATCACAGGTATGGGGAAACTGAAACTACCTGGAAGCTCATAGAACTGCACAGAAACGGTACAGCTTTCATAGGGCTCTGATTAAGTGTATCTGAAAATCCAAGCAACGAGATCTAATTTGCCCTCTGGGAATAGCTTTACACATAGAAGGCAGAGGTTGCTCTATAGTTACCTACGCTCAGGGTTAACTGGTGTCTGAAGTAGACAAACACACTAGTTAAAGAAATTCAGCTCTTACTCCATAGGTATCGTGAAAAAAAACGGCACACACTTATTTAGAAATAGAAACACTGTGAAAGTTCATGAAAATAAGACTGCTGGAGCTGTAAGGCAATGGAAAACCCGAGCATGAGGCAATGAATTCCTAGGCCAGTGGGGGCCTCAGGGGCCAAACCCCAAACCCTGCACCTATTAATTTCATGCCGTCGGCTTCAATAGGGCCATATCCAATAATGATGGGTGATACTCCTGGTGCAGTTGTTTTTATATTCTGTTAATACAGTGTTAAGCCAGTTGTTTAAAACTGCTTTGCAGTAATTAAGTAATGGCAGTTACTGTTACACGTGTTTATTAGTAAAAAATAGTAAAAGACTGTTGCTTTTCTGTTCTTTATACATGGCCTTAGGGACTCCACCTTTTGTAATCCCCAAAGTCCCCTCTCAATACTGGACTAAACTTGCCAATAAAATACTATAGGGAATAAAGGGGGTTTTTTTGGTTTTTTTAGTGGGGTGGGAGTTGAGCTGAACCTGAACATCACCAGAACGGCAGCTGCTGATTTCTTGGAATGGGAGAGGCAATCTTTACAGGGAAGGCTTTCTGTGCCATTCTCCTCTCTCCTTCATGTCACAGCATCTCTGTGACACAAGAGGTGTGTGGGTGGATGCTGCAGTTTTCCTCCTGCTTTGTTTCTCTTCAAGAGCAGTAAACAGGGCTGGAGTCAACTGTGACATCAAATGAAGTGCCAGAAGTCTGTAATACAAAAAGTGTGGGGCTTTCCTAAGGCAACACTCATAAGTGTTCACAAAGGTCACAAAACCAAAATCCTAATCCACTTTTAGGTAAAACAACCTGGTTTTCCACTACCACATACCTTATATATTTCCTTAACAGAAATGTAAGGTTGGGAACACAAAAACTCTACATTCATCATTCTGATATTTGCTCACTATGCAGAGGAAATACAGAGAATCTGCCTGAAACCTCAGCTGGATGGAATGATGGCTGTTCAAGGCATGTTTTGTGACAACTGCATCATAAAAGAAAAAAGAACCACAATTTATGCCCCCACAAAGGATAACTGTATAAATTGCCATGAAGCATTCAAGGAACTGTAAATCAAATTACTCCATTTTTCACTTAAGAAAGGAAGTTCACTTTTCTTTTTTCCACCTTCTTCTACCTACTAAGCAAAATAAAGCTGAACTAATATCCCAAGTAGGTAGCCTATAACAAAGATAACATGATCAGTACAATTACCCCGTGGCAAAGGGAATGTTTCTTAAACTTACATATATATTCCACATCATCTTGCAGTTTGTATAAGTCTTCTATCACTCCAGCTTGCCATAAGGAGAACTTCAGCAAGTTTAGGATAAAAGTCTGTCAAAGATGAGGTTTGCTAAAGGTGGCCTTTTCAGCAAGATGAGTAATGTGCCATAGTCACAATATCCAATATCCAGATGATTTTTCTGGTCAAGACCAGCCTTCAGCAAACCAGTGTCCCACAACACCAGGGCTCAAGTACTTTAAAAACATTTTTGTCGTATGTTTTAGCTGAAATGTTACAAATAAGTAAATCCTGTGCATGTCTGACTTATAAAATTCAAGAGGCAATAGTCTTGAAGATTCTTGCTAAACTGTTTTCTTTATTCTCAACTCCTTATTTGAAGCATATTTTTAATTATGCATCATTGCCCACACATAAATTCATTTATGTATATTAATTTTTGCTCCACTTAGCAGAGTGGTCACTTAATTAAATGTCTTCAGTTGTTTTAATGAAAAGAAAAAAAAAAGGATTTAACAGAATGTGTAACACTGTACATTTAAACATACTATTTGTTGCCTTTATTTCAGTCCATTTGTAACATTGATACTAGGACATTTGTGGAACCGATATTAAAAAGTAATATACTTTTCTAAAGCCCCCAGACTGTTTAGCAGATTTTTAAATTGAAATCAAAATTATACAGATTTTTCATTCTGATAATTTTACCAATTCACTAATTCTTTAATCTTTACAGGTCATTGAACAGCTTCACATTAATGAGATGTAGTTAAGAACAAATTTTACAGTTTTTTCTCTCTTTTTTTTTGAAAAATGTTGCATATCGTTTGCAAATTAGAAAGAACTTGTTCCATTTATGGTACATTTATTTAAAATAATCGAATGCATGAGAGCCAGCTGAACACTGTGTGCAATGATGCTTTAAAACAAATTACCATTTATTTATAAGGAAGAAATAGACTTTTAAAAAGCTTACAGACTGCATTTCATTATTAATGCTGTTCTCCATGCAAAACTGATTTCTTTCAATAAGATACGGAAACAAGAGAAAACTCAAAGAAAAACCAGGAAATAAAGTTTTTCTGGGGGACCATGCACCTTTTACACATGAGAAATTTCTAAAATATAACCAAAAATTGACAGCATGAGGTGTGTGACTGAGGTGCACTTATGAGGAATTTCAGTGGCAACTTCTCTGCAGCTGCTAGACAGTCTCAAACAACACTGTAGATAATGTACATAAGAAGTCAAATTAGTCTGTATCAGCATGGAAAAAACTTCACTTTCTTCTACTGAGCCCAATGTATTCAAGAAACACTTCTAACATCAGATGCCTGAAACGATCAATATTTCAAAATTATTGTAGACTGTAATTTCATGCTGCGGAAACAGTGAAAGGTAATTACTTCAGCTCAAGTATGTTAAATTACTATTATTGTCTTCTAAATTGAATAGGCTCTTTATCGTTTTAAACAGCAAGTTAACCACTGTGGGTTTCCTGGGTCAGGTTTGATGCTCAGACACACGTGCACAGCACTCCTTAAAGTCAGCACTCAGTGCTGGCTGAGAGGGCCATTGTTATTCACTCCAGAAGAATCAGTTTCCTGAAGATTAAAGTTACATGTCTTAGCTGAATATTGTGAATGCTGTTCAACCATTCTCTAGGCTTTCTTGTAAAAGCCTGAAAATTGTGCACTTGACTCCCTCTGGAAGTAGAATGAAAAGCATTTCAGACTGTTCATAAACAACTATTTCATTACAGAAGATCAGCAGTCAGAAAAAAGACATTTTGAAGGTAGCAAGGAGATTCATCTTCTTTTCTAAAAAAAGAGCAGTTTAAAAACTTTCATTCCATGAGTCTCTATTATAATATCAGTTTGCTCACCCACTTGCTATTTAACTCCCTCTTTCATGTCTTATTAGCTAGAATCTGACCTGTAGCTTCATAGTTCAAGATAAAGGAGTACCATGATTTCTTAGTCAATTTTAACAGTAGTACAGATGGAAGCATAAAAAATATCTGTTAAATCAGTTTTTTAAAAAGCTCAGAAAATATTTGAGTTTCAAAAATATATTAAAACAGTTTGACAAAAATGACTATACACCTGATAATTCCAAAAAAACTTCATCATATGGAGGGATGACACACATAAAGCCTAGAACTACTGTTACTAATGAGATTGTTGTTAACAGGCAGCAGTATCAGTGCCTGACTGCAAATTCCTATCTGGCCAGTGATCTGACAACAATTCCAAATGACTCATTAGTGATCTTCACTTCAGGAGGTGCTTTGTAAAAACCTGGATAATTCCTCTTCTTTCACTGAAACAGCTATTTGCATGAATCCTGAAATGTGAAAATTTAAGTTTCTCTGTAGCTGCCAGCTATTGTCATTGATGAGATTTGAAGGTTTCTAATAAGTTTCCTCACAAAATTTCTCAGCAAAGAAAAAACACAAAGAAAATTACAGCTCTTGGGGCCTGTTTCCAGCTCTGAAATCGGTCCCTTTGATGACTTTGCCTTCCAGCTATTCTGATTTTTGCATCTTGTAGACTTGGGGAATGGTGTGGTCCCTGCAAAAGTTCTAATTATTTTAGTATTTTTTTCCCACAGTGAAGAGCCACTGAGATGGAGTTACTTCTCAGGAAGCAGAGGTCAGGATTCAGATTAGACCATTGGGAACAATATCTATCTTTCCCTTTATCACTCCTGTTTGCTTCCATTTCTCCAGATATGGGAAGAAGGCAAAGAAATCTCAGAACTCTGGATGAAGACTCACAAGATAAAGACAGAATGGGGGGGAAAAATGAGAGGAACATGTTCCTAGGAGAAGGCTTTAGAAAATTCAACTTCTCACGCCTGAGTCCAAACAGCATAAGGAAGAGAGAGGACGTGATTACTTCCATCCTGCTAGACAAAAGGAAAAGTCACACTGCCTGACCCACCCTCAAAAATAATGGCCTGCTCTGAAGTACTGAAGTTTCTGAAGGCAACATAAAGCCTACACCACTTCTGTATTCAAGTAAGACCTAGGAGTCACTGACAGGAGCCTGGGATGAGTACATTGTAGTGACCAGAGCATCCAGCAAAGAGTTAATTACACCATAGAAAAAAAGCTTATTATATCAATCTATAGCAAAAAATAATCAATTGGGGGCCTTTCACGCTGTGTCTTACATTACCCTAATTTTCAGATCAGATCTGCATTTTAAAGTTTACAACTTGTGATGTTTTCCATTTGCAGGGCTGCTATTAGTACTATCAAAATGGATATAAAACAGAAGCACACAATAATTTAATTCGGAAGAGGGCTCAGAAAGACCTCTGGTCCAAATATTCCACTAAATGCAGGGGCAGAGACAAGGTTAGAGACAGTTTCAAAAGTTACAAGAGGTTTGTCAGGGCCTTCCTCAGCAGCTCTCCACAGAGCTTTCACTGTCTCTCTGGGCTTTTGCACCAAATTCCTAATATCAAAACAGGATTTCCTATGTTTTAGCCTATGTCCATTGACCCTTTTCATTTTGCTGGGCAAGCTGAAGAAGAGTTTTCTATCTTGTTTATAAATTTATTAAGCAGCTGGATTCAGTTATATGATTCATGGCCTCTTCCTCAGATTCAACCAACTCTCAAGACACTCCTTGTGCCTCACATGCTTTAACCTCCACAATGATTGTGCAGAACTCTGCTGGACCTGCCTCTCTACTGTGGTCTCCCAGCAAGTCCCACACTGGAAACAGCATTTAAAATACTCTGTACCTTTCATCAGAGGGAACATTCACATCGCTCAGCCTGCTGTCTGCTCTCTTGCAGATACAGCAGTAGTTTGCTGATCTTTCCTGTCACAGGTCTACATGATTGACTCAGATTTGATTTGCCACTGGCCAAGGCCCCAAGTTCTTTGCCACAGAAGGCATCCTCGACAGGCAGCAATCCCAGGTGCAGGACTCTGTATTCAGCTGTTTTGAACTTCATGAGATTCCTGTTACCCCCAGTCCTTCAGCAAGCCAAGGCAGCTCTGGATTGCTGGACTTGCCTCTCAACACAGTGTCACCTGAGTGCAGGTACACTCCATCCAGCTGAGTAACAATAGACATTGAAGCACCTTGACCCGAGTATAGCCTCTTGAAGAATGCCACAAGCTGGACCCTGAAAGGATAGCCCTTTAAGCCTGTTGGTGCAGCCAGTTTCCCACCGACCTCAGAGCCCACACAGGCAGCTCACATCACAACAAAACATAATAAAAAAGTTAAAACATTATATTGTGAATATAATTCGGAATTCTTTCAAGTAGACAGAAAGTAGATTTGCCAACCTGAGAAGAAGGGACTAAGCTACTCCTAACAAGGAGGCTGGGAGCATTGGCTGTCCCAGGGCAGAGAATACCCTTGTGCCAGTTGTTCTTCCAGGAGCAGGTGCAGCTGTCAGCTGCCAGACATAACTACAGAGCACACGATGTTCTTAACTTCTCTGACAGCAGCAGCCAGCAGGGACCTTCTGGGGCCACCTGCCAGTGCTGGGGTGGCAGCAGGGCCATTTGGTGCCCACAAAACTGCTCCTTGCACTGTGGCACCAGCCAGCCTAGATGCTATTCCTGGTTCAACTTTCCAGCCAAGCAGTCTGCAGCTATAATGTGCAAATTGCAGGTGTGTCAAACAAGTTCTTGAAATTTGCCAACATAAGTAAGGTTTAAAATTGTGATGTGCATGAATTTGAGGTTTTCTTTAAGCATATGCATACAGATATAAATTCTTATTTATACTATTTTCCAGGTAAAATAATGACAGTGTCTTCTTGTGGTTTGAGAGAAACTTTACCAAATACTTAAATAACCTGAGTACTTGCACATATTGATCCTTCCTTTATTCCCTACGGATATTAGTTATTGCAGTGTTTTGGGCCAACTGAAAAACATGTTTCCAGTCTTTTGCCATTGAAAGCTTACAGTCTACTTTCTAGGACCCATATTAGTGCCTTTTTTCATAAGGAAAATCATTAGAGATCTTCCATGTCTCCCTTGTGAAATCTGTGTGCTTCTGCTTCGCTTCTCAATCCAATTTAACATGTACATCTGTACTATTTTAGCAATTGGTATCTTTACCAAACATGGGAAAGAAATAAGAGCAATATATGATACTTGGTTTCAAACTAAGTTTAAGAATAAAAATACTTCTTCTTCAAAGTCTGAAAGAGACCCCTTCGTAACCACTCTTGGCAGATCACAGAAGATGGGATCTAGACATCTTCTAAACAAGAGGTTACAGATGCCAACTTTATTTCTCAAGTGACTAAACCAGACATATTAACTCAGATGGAACAAGAAAAAGATGCCTTCCTTGTCCCAACAAACCTATTATCATGAGGGCTGTGAATACTACGTGTTCAATGTTCTATGTGAAAGAATGAACAGCAAAAGCTTTCAAAATTTAGTCAGCTGTAAATGCATACTGTTCCTTGAACTTAAGATGTAAGCTCCCCTGAAAGCTGGCCTTTTAAAAAGTTAGAAACTATATTTAAAAAATGAAGGCAGAGCATATATAAAATTTCCATATTTTTAGAGCAAATAAAAAAATTAATACATCATAATCCTGTTAAAATGATTTTTTTCTGTATACTTCTAGTTGTACTAATTCGGTGTTTAAGGATGATCTGTCAATGCTTTAAATTCTGCATATTTCAAAAAACAAACTTTGGTCTCACTTCTAACAGTTATCTTGAATTTCAATATATTTGTTATTTCTTCCAGACTGACATACTTTGAAAGCAGCATTCATTTCAAAAGTAACAAAAACACAAAACTCTAAATTCATGGTAGGAGACAAAGGCTGGAAAGCATTAACTAAATACACAGATAAAATTTCGAGAATATATTCCAATTGAAATAAATTGTCTTCCCACAGTAGTTATTCCAAAGCAAAATGGGGTTTGTTTCATGGTAGAGCAGCCACACAGGGACAGCCACTAGGAAATGGCATGCCACTTCACATTTGGTCCAAAACATCTTCGGTTCTTTATTCTCATGTAGATTAGACCTAGGCCTTACAAACTACACCTGGAAATAATGAAGAAATCTGTCTAGACCTGTCTAGGGTTTTTTGATTTTTCCACCAATCAGAATTTCTCAGAGTTGGAGGGCAGTTTTGGCCAAATCTAGGTATAAAGAATTTTGGCCATTTCCTAGGCTGGCAGTCAGCTTACATGTCAAGGATGGTTGACGTTTTCTTTTCAGTTCTCCAAGAGCCTCAGCATCCACTGGGGTGGATCAGGACACAAGGTCCTCCCACTGCAGCAAGAGCTGGGCTGCCCTCATCTGTACAGAATCAGTCAGTCCAGCACCTGTGTCCTTGCTCAGCCCTTCTCTTTCTCATAGCAGGACTCACCCTGGTCCTTGACCTGCACGATAATTTGTGTTCCACACCCCTGAGTATTCCTGACCTGAGGATGAGCACTGTTCTCCAAGTTCTGATTGTTCTGGGAAGTGCCTTAGTGAGGAGCTCTGCAAGGGCAAACTTTTACCACAGGACCCTAGGACTCATTCTGTCTAAGTGTGTGGAACGTGGGAATTCCTGCACTTGCCTCACTGAGGGTAAATAATGCAGCTCTTTCTGAAGCAAAACACACCCCAGGTCAAGTTTTCTCTCCCTAGTTACACAGGCAGTACATGGAAATAGGCCAGAGTCAAAGTGGACGGCAATAAAATCAATGGCATTTTATCAGACACCATGGCTAGGGGCAGAATATGATCCAATGGGTACAGTTTGAATAGAATTCTTTTAGAAAGCACTTCAGAGAAATAAAACAAAACCAGTTTATTTTCCTTGATAATATTCAGTCCATGCAGTACAACTCACAAGAGACCAATAAATGATTGTTACTGGAAACTTTGAAAAATCATTGCAAAAGAAAACATTTATACAAGTTTATGGAGGCTTCTGAAGTATGGCCGATATGTTCAGGTCCAAAAGGGCTGTAAAGTATCAGGATATTACATAGAGTAATGCTGATGGTCTTTACTCTGTTTATATTGAATGCAACTTAGTTTGCTTTTTGCATACAAGAAAGGTTAATTCTATACTGGGCAATGTTTTGATTCCACTCAAGTGAAATTCTTATAGAAACACTAAAGATTACTTGGATTAATAACAAGAGTAATAAAAATAGTCCCGACTTTATAATACAAAGATAAACATATGCATATGTAAAGGGAAAATGTGTTTTGTGGAAAAGATATAAAATTTAGATCTTGGCAATCAGATTCAGAGAAGTAGAAGTAGCCCTGAACGGTCACCCAAAACTGGTTTTAGCCCATATATTTCCTTATAGAAGAAGTAATTTTCTTAGGTCATTTCTGGTTTAAATTTGTTACTGAAGATATTTAGATATGCTTAATACTTAGACAAGGGTTACAGCAAGATTTTAATCAGAATATGATACATCTGAGTGTAGTTTTCCAGCCATATTTGAGCCAAGTTTGCTAAGTTCATAAACCTTTTGGTGAAATTGGGTCAAGTCTAGAATTAACTCAGATTGATTTATGGCATTGCACTTAAAAAGAAAACATCTTGTTATCTTCATAAAGTTCAAAAATTAAATAAAAGTCTCAATATTATAAATCAATGTGATGCCTTTTTATTATATAATTTTCCATGTTCTGTCTGTCCAGCTTTGAAAAGAACACAGAGAAAGACCTGGGCCAATGACAGGACTAAAAACCAGGCAACAGTCAAGACTGCAGTCATAAAAATATATCTGCAGAAGAAAAGCCTGAAATATTAGAATTTTTTTTCAGAGGGAAGAGGAAGGGAACATCCCAGAGTTACTGCACTGAGGGATTTCAGTAATTTCAGGTGGCTCTTCTTAATTTTTTTTTAAAAACATATTATAAATAACCTGTGGAATTCATTGTTATAATGAAAAAGCTTAGTTGGTTAGGGAAAATACAAGTTATTACATTGAAAATCTCAAGATAAATAAACCACGATGATTAACACAAAAACTGATTGACTAAAGAGGTTAACATGATTCAAGACAAACAAAACTCACCTCTTGGACAAGTTGCCCTTTGTACCAAATAATATCACTGCTATTATAATGTAAATTTGTCCATTACTTATTCAGCATTTTTATTTCCCCATTATGCTACTAAACTTTCAGTTGTTTTAAGATTTTTAATTTAATTTTTTATTTTAATTTATTGACAAAGGATTGTTCTGAGATTAATAATCTACAAAGATTGTGTGTGTTCTTCAGCAAACAGGTTTCCAAGAGAGGGCTCTGCAGAACTGGAGAAGACACTTCATTCATGATTACTAGATACATCTCCTTGCTTTGCAGCTATCAATAACCTCCCTAAAAATAAAGATATCATAGGCAGATAATTCAGATAATTCTAGCAATAATTGATCTTTATCACTACATATCACCAAAGCAGTCTGGATACCATCTAGGAGCTTCACTAAAGTATTTGCATAAATCATCATCATGGAGCCCCTCTAGGCATTTGTTAGGTTTGAAGTAAGTGTGATGCAATAAATCCTCTTTGACTAATAGTCAGGAGACAGCAACTGACACCAATCGATGTCTGTAACTGAATCTGATGCAACAGATTTCTCCAGAAGCCTGGGCAAATACAATCTGGGGATGTGGAAAGAAATCAGGAATGGTACTGGGAACATGAAAGAGAAGTAGGAATATGTTTGCTGAAAATATTAGAAGGGAGTGTAAAAAATAAGCCAAAATAATATGGATTAACCAGAGGAAGCCAGAGGAGATCAGAATTCAGTTTCTGTGCTCAAAGAAGCTTTTATTCTTTCTTCTCCATCTTTCTCTGATGTATCAGAGATTGACCACAACTACAAAGAATGTCTTGTGTAAAGGTGGACAGCTCTTAGACAACATAGAGCAATAAATTTCCTAGACATGCAGCTCAAGGTGTAAAAACAAATAAATTAAAAGCCTCTGCTATTTAGAGAGTCACGTTAGATCATCAAACCATTTCTCTTCTCCTGATTCTAGATGTTAATCATGTGCTTTAGCCACTTTCCTGTCTGCTTCACTCACTGTGGTTGTGACACATCGTATATTGGGTATGGAAAATAGGGGCACTCACAGCAGTAGCATCAAGAAGCATTAAGGATTTGAATTCCATTTTGCACCAACATCCTTCCATTGCCCTGAATACTCTCGCAGTGTAAAAGCACATATGCCTCAGGTTTAAGTATGAAGGTTAGAGCATACAGATTTACCAAATCTGAGCCTGCATGATACTTGCTTAATGTTTGTGGCAATCTTTCACAAAACCTTGGGTTGCTGCTGTTCCTGTAAATGGCATTGCCTCCAGGTGCATAAAGCCCACAAAACATTTTTTACCCTCCTCCCAACACAATAAGGGGTCTGAAACAATCTGAGATTCATATAAAATTAGGGAAGTGTTTTGAGACCTGTACATCTGGATACCTCATAAACCATTTGATTAGAAGGATGGACAGACACCACACTGGCAGATAGTCAGTGCAGACATCAGCATGTTGTAGGATCATCCCTCCACTACAGAAGGGAAGCTCAGCTCACTGTCCTGGGGCACCTCTGGGGAAAGCAAGAGCACCAAGCAGCTCTTTCGGTCTCTAGACTTCAAACTGCCAGGCCAGCCCATGGCACTTTTCAAATATTACTAAATCAGGTCCCATGTGTACAGCAGATTACTGAGGGAGTTTAATGAGGCCACTGACTACAAGTGCTGAGCTTGAACTTGCAAGTCTCTTTCTCTCCACCTGGCCTACCTGTCTGTCTGCCCACAGGGGGGGAAGCCTCTCCTGAGGAGCAGTCTCTGGACAGCACAGATGAGCCACTCACTGCAGTTTCCATGTGGCAGAAGAGTCAACTCTTCTTGGAGTTGGAGAACTTGGAACTTGCAGAAATAGCTCAGATTGAAACACACCCAGCAACTGAGCTCCACTTCTGTGCATGAACCCAGTAATGTGCCAAACCTCGCCTCTTCTGGGAGCAAGGGGAAGGCACTCGAAAGATGTTTTTTGGGAGGAGAGGAAAAAAAGAAAGCACAGCTACTTCTGTGATCAGCTTTAGATGACAAAGCTATTGTCACAAGAAGAAAAAAAGCTAGGAGTTATTTCTCTCCAAAATATTAAATTTAGATGAACCTTGACGTTTCTAGGTGAGAAACCAAAGTCTAGCTCCAGGTAATAGCATGTTTGCTATGGATGTCACTAATGAAATATATACAACAACTAAGACACATTAGTTAAGAGAGGCCCATTAGTCAGTTGTGTGTTTACAACATAGCTCCTCTGACTTGATGAAGTACATACAGAACACCATTGTGATTTTTCTACAGAACACAAGCTGGTATCGAGGCAATGCAAATACCACACAGTGCTGCGAGATCCAGATTCACAGAGTACTGTGGTAGCTGAATTGTTTGAAAAGACATATGGCATCCCAAGTGTAACAGATAGTTGAATCTCAAGGGGGAACCATTGTTCATTCATCTGGACCAAGTGACATTCTTTATGCAAGAATAATTCCTGATTAAAGGGTGAGTTTTAATGGAAACTAATTAGGCAACCTCTTTAGCCCGGGCATAATGATCAAATGAGCTGTCACATAGTACCTGATACAATGATCTCACTTGGTACAAGATTTTATTCCTTAGCAATTACACTCCCACGTTGCACTGCATGTGTTTATTGCCTGGAGCACACATGTCAAATTAAAGAGCAGCTTATGCACCTGATATTTAATTATTGCCTAGCACTACAGACAACCGGGAAATGTCAAAGCGAGCAGTCCTGCACTGGAGCAACTAAAACGGATATCTTCTCTGGCAAAGAAAAAAAAATAGAGATAAAATATGTATGGATGATTCAGTTGTCTTACAATTCACAGTTACAAAAAATGGCCTCCTAAATCTTAAATAATTTACCATCGTGCTCAATGCAGAGAATACTCCCTGAGCAGAAGGGTACGTGAAACAGGTTCATCAGCTTACATGACTATTTGTATTTGATGCATTTTTGCGTGATTAGAATGTTTACAAGAAAATGGAGAAATTTGAGCCAGTTTATATCAACTTCAAATATCAAAGGGATCATTTATTTATTCAAGAACGGACTAATTCACAGGTGTTAAAAGAAACATTCATTTCTACAACTCTGTTATCCTGCAGTTAACTTAAAAACATCCTTAGTTTACTGGAAATTTTCCTAAATTCCTTCATAGTCAAATCACCTCCTTAATCCTAGCTGTAATAAAGCTGAAATGAAAAGCCAGCAATACTAAAAGAGATGCAAGCAAAAGGTTTCCAGCAAATTGAGACAAGCTAATCAAAAAAAGAAAGTTTTATGGCTCCAACAGAGGTGATGAAAATAAGGTGAGGAAAAATCCATAACGCCCTAAGTTTTGAGCACAATTTTTAATAAAGAAAAAATGTGCACAGTACAGAAGAGTTTCTCTTAGTCCTTGATCTGTAATGGAACACCCAAATAGAGATACAGTGGTATCCTGTGGGTAAGAAAGTTGTGTGCGTGTATCTTGGACCATTCTGCTACCAATAAAGGAATCTAATTACCCGTAGTCTTAATTGCACAGTCTAATACTAAAAAGGCTTAATAAGAGTGCTTTTGTATTTACAAAACTGCACAGCTTGTGAAAGAACCCTCAAAACATTTGGCAGGAATCCCAGCCGAGGTATGACTGACTGGAACCTCTAATGACTACAACATGTAAACAAGTGTTTTGTTTCGACTGATAATCATTAACTTCCAGTGTCAGACTTATCCCACAAGGTTTTGTTCACTCCTTCACCAGGCTGCTTTACAAAGGCATCTGGTGCTAAGGGAAAGGGCGAGGGGGGGGGGGAGGAGGAAAGTGCAGAGTGCTATACAGTGTTGTCACTCTTAAACTAAAGTGGCAGTAGGCAAATGAAAGGGTCATGAGGTAAATGCTTCTAACAAGGAGCAAGCTGCTGTGATAATTCCCACCATTCTTTGATGGTCCCTCTTACTGTGTGACTTAGTGACATAATGTGCTAGACCTCCTGGTTATTTTATTTTATTTTTTAATGAAGAAAGGTAATTTGAAACTGAGCCTCTCTGAATTATTGTTTCATGACACAGTAGCTTTCAAAATTAAACATGTTCAAAGAGGAATAAAAAGAAAATGGAAATTTGTTTTCCCTTACTACTGTAGTACTGGAACAATCTGCCTCTAAGTGCTGCATTAAAATAAAAGAGGAGCTGTTGTATACAAGTCCTATAAGGATAAATCTGGTTGCAAACACAACAGAAGAAAAGCGTGCCAGAAATGACAAACTACCCTGGCTAGCTAAGCAACAGTCAGTTTAAAAGTGAATTTCAAAAGTCCAGATCCTCAGCTAGACCAGCTCTGTTAAAATGCAAACACCATCGACAAGCCTATGTGGATTTCTCATCATACATTTACTTTATTATTAAAGTACTTCCCATTCAAATAATTTTATGTAGAAACACCAAAGAAGTTGTAAAAAATTGTGTCTATTATGTATAGCGTTTAGTAAAACATCGCAATCTATAAACAAAGCACTGAATAGCCCATATTTACATTCTCAGCCCTTTCTTACCCTGGGAAGTGCAGCTAATTTGGTAATTTTTAGCCCCACGGCTGCAGATAGTCAGTGGTCCCCAAACCAGCAGGAGTAGCTTGCAGACTGCAGGTCGAGCACTTCTCTGGCTACCTGCGAGCAAAAGGCCATTTGTAAAAGCTATTTAACTATCCATACCACGGAGACTCCTTTCAAAGGTTTGCACTTATTTCATGCCCAGCTAGGACGTTGCCTGTGAAAGAAGCATTTCCTGCTCAGCTTCAGCAGCGCACGGAGCAGCAGGCTGAGCACAGCTCTCAGCACTGCACGGAGGAATTTACGCCAGCAGCTCTGATGTACAGCCCCGCAGAAGGAGCAGGTAGGAGCTGTGAAGCAGCCCGGCTGAATTTATTTAAAGAGCACTTGGCAAAGCAAGTTTGCAATTGTTTAATTTTCATTATAACCGCTGCCTCACGAGATAATGAGCCCTCATAACAGTGTTTTATATAAAAGCACATTATGCCTTTACCCAGCGCACACAAATGGCCAGTGATTATTGACAATGTTAAAATGTCAGTAGAACCAAGCCAGCAGAAAGGCATAGATTTAGATGCCATAAAAGCTGCAAATGACTGTTACATTGTTTTAAGGAAGCATCTTTAAAAGGCTCTTACAAATAGAAAAAAAGAAATATTTGTTACGTGGAATAGAAATTTATGATGAAATGTCAATCAAATTTGACTTCACGACAAGCATTAGGCACAAGAAGCAGCTAAGCTCATCACTGCTGCCACGACTACTTTCAGTTTTAGGATTAGTAACAAAACGCTCCATAAATAATTTTTGATTTTACCTTTGGCTTGAATTTTTTTCCCTTGCCATTCCAGGATTTCAGTGTTTTGGAATGCTTTAAGAAAACATTCTCAAAGTAAAACTTCAGAGAATCCAAATCTGCACATTTGCCACTGATTTACAGTCAGGGGAAAAAAAAAAAAGGTCCAACATTTAAATTAAAACCTAGTAGAGTACAAGGTCTAGACAGGATAATCACTATCTAAATTATTACAAATATTTCAGAGGCTTTTAGCCTCAAAATGTCACTCTCAGCATCATCTCAGACACAAGTGGGTCTTATTCCCATTCACGAAGGGGAAAATTAGTGTGGTTAAAAGTCTGATTCCAAAGATTTGTGTTTGGCTGTTGTTGGTTACTTACATCAATTCTCCAAAGTTATTCACACATTTGAAATTATTCAACTCAGGGGGGTTTGTTTAAGTTTGTTCCATTTTTTAATTAGAAAAAAAGAAGAATTTTAGGATGGGATTTTGGGGATATTTTGTTCTTTGCTTTAGGTTTGGAGTTTTGTTTGGTTTTGGGTTTGTTTTTATTTTGGGGGGGGAGGGGGGGTGGGTTGCTTGTTTGTGTTTTTTAAGTTACCACTACCTGGCAAAGAATACAGCATCATCTAGGATTTGTCAGAAGAATTACTGTGTTTTTCTCCATATAACTCCAAAGCTCAACAAATGCATGTAAGTCAAATAATTTTTAATTGTAGCTTGTTCAGTTGCCAGGCCACATGCTGCATTTCATTTCATACATTAACAAAAGGTGTTCAAGAGCAAATGAGTTGGGAATATCAGTGTTTTCCCCACTAAAGATATGCTTCTATAAATATAAACCTTCAACCTCTTTATTAAATGAAAACATAAACAGGGAAGTGAAATCAAGAATTGTAGACTTGATCTATGTAATCTATTGCAAATAATATTATTTTTTTCATTTCCAACTATTATTATTTTATCTTACACAGACATTGGCCTTTTCAAATGCGATGTTCAATAAATATTGGTACATCCCTCTCACTAACCACAGGCCTGATTTCTTCTCCTCACTTATTATAAACCAAATACTTTAGAAACAGATTTAGACAGCTCAAAGAATAAAATGGTACATCTGTATGATTAATATAATATAGATTTTTTAACCAGATAGGAGATATTTCAACTATAATTCTAAAATATTAATATTTCATTGCTTTCATTGGACACTCAATTGTGAAGTGAGTTTAAGGCAATAAATTAGTCTTCCTTAAACATGCATTAGATAGATATTGTTTTTCTAAAGTTGGAAATTCACCTAATCTAATTTGTCTCCAGTCAGCTTTAACACTTAGCAGGTCTCTAATAAATAAACACACAAGCAACAAAAGCCTGAACATCAGCAGAGATGCCAAGAGGGCTATTAATTAAGCCACATTAGTACAATGTGATCAAAAACAAGGCATCAGTATCCTTAGGGCAAAACTACATTTCAGGTCAAACTGTACATACATGCATGCACATATACATGTTATGTGTGTGTTTATATATATATATATATATATATACACATATATATACACCCTCAAACAGGCACACATAAAGTAGTATATACTAGACAGACCCGTCCTTTATGCTAAGTATTTAAAAAAAAAAATGCACCAAAGTAACTATTTGTACTGGTTGCTTCATTTATTTGCTCTGTGAATTATTTGAGATCAGATTTTAAAGCTCGTTTGGTTTCTGATGTGTTCAAAGCCCAAACCATTGTCTCATACTGTATATGCTGATGGCCTGGCACCACCCTATGGCAGCCGCCAGAAATGCAGATGGAAATTCTTCCAGCTGCATGGAGAGAAATCAGCAACACCTAAATGTATTAGAGAAAAGAAGCAGTGAGTGCTTTCTCTAAAATAATCAACAGGAATTTATTCAAAACTAGCAAGCTTCTCTTAAACATGTTTTAAAGTTGTTCAAAAAGTGTGATTCTTGCAGAGTTTTGTGCTGTCCAAAATCCACATCAAAGCAAATTGATTAGTGAATGCTAAATTTGCTTTTTTAAAAATACCATTAAATAATCACAGTTCTTGTGATATCAAAGCTCATGATAAGATGGGCATTATTGTTAGGCCTTCTGTGACAGGAAAGCTGACTAACAGAGCAAAGGGAAAAGTTAATCAACTCTAGCAACTGCAGAAAGAGAAATAGGTGGCTTCAAAGCAGACAAGGAAAAAATGTCTTTAGTGATTTAGCCACAGAAAATTTATTCAATCCTTACTTGGTCCATGATATGTATTATGGACAATTTGAAATTAAACACAACAAAATGCCAAACTCCCTCCCCTTGCAAAAAGATCCTCAATCAAATGTGAGAGGGTAAATAATTCCCACATTTCCTCCATTCCTCAGACAGGATAGCAAACATTTCTTCAGTGTCAGGAAAGCTGGCCATTCCCAAATAAGAGGTAAAGTCACAACTTCATCCCCAGTCATCTTAGTCACAACCTTTATGCAACTCCAATTAGATTTTCAGCACACAGAATTACAACAAAATGTAAAGGCAATAAAAGAAGCCCAAAACATTTGTTTAAAAATCCTTGGTAACAATTCAGGTTCTTTTTCTCAGAGAAATTTCTTCTGAAAACCTCCTTGGTATTGCAAGTTGAAGCTGTCTTATGCTCTGGTGCATAGTTTGCTCTTCATTGCCTTCCTTATGAAGGTTGAGGTTTATCAAGTGTGAAAATAATTTCCTGCTGCTCCCAGAAAATAATAAAAGAGAGCAAACAGCATTTAGGCTGTTTTACTTTTGTGTTGTTATTTAAACATACACATAGAAAATTTGAAAAGGATGAACTGGTGATGCATATTCTTTAATTGACAGATTGCTTTACCATAGACTTTGCATGGAACTGACTGTAACAAGCATCTCTAAATTTGAGACCTCCTGGATCTCAAAAACACAGAAACTAACAGTGCTTTCACAGGAAAAATTAAGTCTCAAATGCCATCATAGATTTAAAATGCTCTGGCAGCTTTATCCAATTTCAGATAAACTAGATTTTTCAAATGTAAAATAATCTGTAAAGTTTACTTTCTCCTGTGCTTAGAGGGATTTTTCTGGACATTTGAGTGCTATAAAAGGAAATATTTACACAATATATTTTTTCTGTGGTTCAACAGACTGACAATTAAATCACAGATTCTTGACCACAACTCCCCATAAGGAGAGTTTCACAACAGAATTCAGAAACCACAAAACACCTGTGCTCATGAGAGTAATATTTGTATCTCTAGAAAATTTCCTCAGGACAGGATCAGTTTTCTTCCACAAATTAAGACACAAACAATGCTCCAGACTGAGCAGATTTTACGACTTGACCTTTATTGATAGAATGGAGGTGCACAGGGATTTAATACTTCCTCTGGATGAAATGGCAGGTCTGAAGCATCTTGTGTCTTACTCACAGAAACATCCTTTCTCTTTTCTTTATTCTCTAGGCAATAACCACGCTAATGACAGAGGTTCAGAGAATTCACTGAGAAAAACGGAAAAGACACAGAATATGTTCATCCTGTGATGGATTTTAACTCAGAAGACATTACTTGACAGAAATTCCACAGCTTCAAAAGGAAAAGAAAACTAAACAGCAACAGAAAAGCTTGCAGCCCTAAATATAATAGTACAATTTATATGTTATTTTCACAAGGATAAGCTGTTTTCTAAGGACAAGACAAAATAATCAACTCTATAGAAGCAGCTTGAGTAGTCTAAATATGTCCCAGTTAAAATTTTTAATGAAGCTGCAGAGTGAATGCAAATCTACAAGTCCCAGAGCTGGTGTAGCACCACGTAATTTCTAAGTGACAGTGCCTGAGCAGTCCCCTAGCAGCAGCAGCACAGGCAGCTCCTGCTCAGGAACTGAGTACCCTTGTAACACATTAGTGGTCCAACAGCAGCATTCAATCAGTCCCTTTAATGTGAGGAGTGCCTTTTTACTTTGTGAGGAATCTTACACTGCTGGTGGGGGGGGGGGGGGGTTGAACTGGAGGTCTTGGGATCCAAAACCAGCAACATTACCAAGGCAAGTGAAGGCAAAGCTCCAGGACCTTTTAGCAGGAGTCTTGAGAGGCTTGTAAAAACAGTGAGAGCCTCTCCCTTGCAGGGACACCAGTTATAAAGGATAAACCACTCAGCCAGGTTTAACAGAAACAAATAGGGGGTGGAGAAAAACCCACACAGGAAAAAGGGATGCTAAATTATAGAGGAACAGTAGCACACATGTTGTATTCATTCCAGGTCAGAGTTCACAAGGAATTAAATCCTGGCAGAGCCTGAGCACTTTCAGCTACCACGGGGCCAAATCCTCCCGTCTTGCACGTTTCCTTAAAAAACAGCAAACTGCCAGGGACTCCCAAATTATATTTCCCCACTTAGAAGAATAGCTGAAGTGCTAAAGTGAGAGGAAGACATGACAGAACTATTCTGGCTTACTGACAGAGGTTTCTTGGCTTATCTTCTCCCCCTTAAAGAAGCAAGAAAGTCAGATACATAACAGAACAAGCCAACAGGAGAACAAACATTTCTCATAAAATCTCAAGGCAAAAGATTACTTGTTTCCCTGCTTGCTGAGAGGACAGCTTCCCCAGCTGGGGAAGGAAGCTGGAAGGAAGACTTGGAGAGCTCTCCTTCCTTGGAAAGACCTGTCCCTTCCCCCACCTTCCTGCTGCTGTCCTGTTCCAGGTGAGATCAGCAGCTCTGAACTCCAGCACGCTGGGCTGACGGGAAAGCTGAAAGGCTTTCCTGGGGTTTTTGGCTCACAACCTCCAACTTTTTGGGACAATGCCAAAGTACAGCTCTTTCTGTGCTTGTTGGCTCAGCAGCCTTAACAGGGTGAACTAGAGCCCAGGCCTCTAAAGGGCAATTACTCATTTATGCACAATGAACCTACAACCTTATAACAACCAGAACAAACACAGCACTTCAGGATCAGACTCTGCTTTTGGGTAAACACGAGGCGAGCAACACAGAGTGCATATCACTTAGATGGTTTTGAGTAAGTCCATAAAAAGCACGTTCTTGCACAGAGAAGGGAACCTCACCCCCACTTGACAGGACACAGCAAATATGGCTCTGTTGTGCTCTGTTTCAGCAGAGAATTTGCTGCATCAAAAGGGAGAAATTTTCACTACCAGCTCTCCAAGAGACAACCTGGTACAGAGAGCAAAGCTTATGAACTGACAGACAGCCTGATGGCTCCTCATGATCCCTCTGAAAAAGCTGCACAATAAATAGGGAGCACTTGGACCCAACACTTACATAGTAATATAAAATATTAACTCCAGCCAGGGTGTGCAGCCTTTGCCAAAGCTTGATTGGCGTTAGGTGATTTTGGCACCATTGCTTACAAAGATTTCAGTGGAAACCTGGGTGACTGAAAAATAAGTGTAAAAAAATTATATAGACCAGAATAAACCTTCAAGGCCTGGAGCAGCAGAAGAGGTCAGCCAGGTAGCTGCTATTCTAAAGGCAAGGAGGCAAATTTAAAAGAAGCTTGAAAGGTTTGAATAAAGAAAACAGTGTTACAGAAGATGCCGTGAAACCTGACCTGGCTAACAGCTTAATCTGAAAAGCAAAACCAAAGAAGGGAAAAAATGTCAGTGGACATGGGAAACCAAGGAAAAGAAATGTAACTGTCATTCCCGTTAATTTCTGTGTTCGTTATTCATTAAGTCTTTTGTCTGTGTCTACTGATAAAAGGCTTTAATCTCTACACTTCAGTTCCAAATCTCTATGAATGACAATTTAAGGCATTTTATTTACCCCATATTTTTAAAGATGCGGTAATTAAAATAATCTGTTTTACACTTATTAAAAATAAATTATTGCATATTTTAATGTTTTTCCTCCCTGCAACTTTTTCTTAATTAGTTATTTAAACTGCGTTGAAAATCCCAAGCCAATACATTTCAATATTCATTTTTTCTATTTTAATTTTTCAAACAAGAAGAAAAGTTTCCCTCTTTAAGCTGAAAATTCAATTTAAAAAGCAGATTAAATACTCATTGGTGCTATTTTACATCGTTCACAGAGAGCTTTTTTTTTCTTCAATATTTATTAATGACGACATTCTTGCATGTATACATTATCTTACATCTATTAACATCTTTCATCTGGAAGGAACTTGGAGAGCTCTAACAAACAGACACTTTTGTAACTACGATGAGGGACTCATCCACTGCTTGAACCCAAACCTCCCTGGAACAGAAATCCTTCAACTGTTTAAAAGTCCACAGCAATGCTGTGAAAAGCAGCAAAGAGCACCTTAGCGAACATCAGCAGAATTTAGTGCAACATACACCCATTCCCTCTTGCTTCCACTGAATCTTACCAGAAAATTCATGAAGTAAATAAATTAACTATCAAGGCTGATTGGTGAAGTGTAATTACTTCTGTTGGATTCTAAGATATAAGGCCCTGTATCCCCAAATAAAAGATTAGTAAACTGCTTATTCCCAAATTAGAAATGGCTGCACATACTTTACATAATTTACCTTCCATCATGTTGCTGTTTTACTCTCTGAAAAGTGCTGATTACTTCAGTATTAGCAAAAAATAACCAAAAATACAACCAAAATCTGGCTGCCATGTCAGCCAAGACCCTCAGCAGCTGTCAGCAGGTTTTAGGTGTCTGCCATGGCCACCCAGCAATGCTACAGAGGAGGCTTCACAAGGTTACACAGACAAATGTATGTGGTTTAAATTTAATTGTAATTACAGACTTTGTGAAAACAAAGCTTCAGGGGAACACAGAGGCTTAATTTCAGCTCAGTTGGAACTGAAGCAATCATTACACAGTGGGGAATGGTACAAAGAATGAACTCACTAAGCTTATGCAGGTGAAATACAAAGGTACTGCCTTGGCACATGGTGTTTCCCAACTGCCAGCATAATTTTTACTGCCTCCACTGTCTAATAATTCCCTAATAAATATTGTCTTGCTCTTCCATGCAAATCACATCATGTAGTGGGCAGTGTACACTACTCTCTCTTCAGCTGTCTTAATCTCTTCAGTGTTTGATTGGTACAGTATCTTTCCACGTAGAACCCAGTCTAATTCAGGGCAAGATGTCACATATAAAGATTAAACTTGTACTTAATTGCTGTGATGAACATTCCAGAGATACATAAATTCAAAGTTTTTATGCTCCAATGTCTCCTTCCCAGTTATAGAATGGTGTAGAGGTTGGAAAAGACCTTGGAGATCATTGAGTCCAACCATTAACTCAACACTGCCAGGGCCACCATTAAACCACGCCCCAGGTGCCACATCTGCATGACTTTTAAACACCTTGAGAGATGGTGACCAGGGTCAGAAAGAAGCAGCAGTTTTCTCAAGTTCACTTTAGAAAGAAGCAGAGAGAGCACTTGCACACACATGTATCAGTAGCAATGCCAACTCCATATCAACCTGACACTCAACAGTTCAGCAACAGGAAAATTGGAGCTACACAGCCATGAATTCCTTGTTGGGACTGAAGAGGTTTCTAGTCAAACCTTCCAGAAACTATTGCTGTCACCTCCCATGTCATGATTAAATAATCACAGCAATTCTCTTTTCTCATGATCTGAGCACACAGAATAGATATGTTTCCTGATGCCCAGGGCTAAGGGTTAAAGGGCAAGGCAAAAGAACCCTGGTTAAATTTTGTCCAACTTGGGATGCATTATTCCATATAATTTTCCAGAAGTACACATTGCACTAAACTGGAACAAAAGAGGAAATATGAGATTTATAGATTTATTATATTGCCCAATAAGTGGTGTCTTCTCAGTCATCAGCCTTATTTCCTTACAAAAAAGCATCAGGTTCTTCTTCATTCCTGGGGGTTTTCTTTCTCTGCAGCACAATTGTGATGATCAAGCCACAGGGAAATTACAGAGCACATTTCATCCATAGAAAAATATTCTTAAAGCCCAACAGCAGGCCCAAACCAATGATTACTGTATTTTATATGTTCAATGTGTTATTCCTGCTTTTGACTCCAAATTAACCCCCAATAATTTTGCAAATTTCTATCCTTCTATCTCAAATGTAATACTTCTTAAGAGAATGGAAGATAAAAACCTGGGCTAGAACTGGACCAAAAGTTTCAGTCTGATGCTGAAGATCTGGATTTTAAAGTTTTAATATCTGCACTGTGACCAACAGTCCACTCCAGTATTTCTGTAAGTTTACAACTTTGAATGAGAGCAGAGATCTGAAGATTCCATTGCCAAATCAAAGCCAAATACATCAACTGTCATCATAATGTCTTTATTCACAAAAAGGGGGACACATATATGCACAAAGATATTCTATGCACTGCAAATTCTCTTTCTATAGAAATTATATTGTTACAAAGTAAAGCTATGGAAGCTCTACACTAAGGGTGCATCCCTGTGGGAATACTGCATGAAAAGGCTTTTTATTTTTAAAGATAAATTAAATTTTTGTGTATAATTGAGTCACACTTTTCATGTAGCACTCAGCCTAGGGATGTCTGCAGGAGAAAAGAACAATATCTTACTAAATCCCTTTTAGGATCATTAAATTTAGATCACAAAACTCTCGCAGGCATGCAATTCCAAACATGTCACAGAAACAAAAGGAACAACAACAAAAAATGACAAGCTTCTCTTACATTATTTTCCTTCTTTACAATGATGTTTAAGGTAGCAAAGTGTTAATGAATTCAGTACAATGTACCATGCATTGTGTTAGAACTTTTATATTGTTGAAAAATTGTCATATTTGGCTAGGCAGCTGCATGAAGAAGAAAAGCTCTGACAATATCTAATTGAGTCTATTTTTACTGTCTTTCAGATAACATTGTTAGAATTATGTACTGTACATACTTCTTATTTTTAGTTTCATACTCCCTCCCCCCTCTTCACAGCCCTTCTCTGCAACAATATTTTATTACTGCTAATATAAATCCAGGTCATTTTCACAAAAGAGTGTGTCCTATTCTGTAATGTTGAAATGGGGCTACAAGCTGTTATGTAAATGACTATTAATAACAGAGTATTCAGGGCATGTGCCTCTTAAGAGCTGGTCCTTCTTTAGAACACTGACTGGGACACAAAAGCTTCGAGCTCCGTCTCCTACTTTATCTTGTTTCCTGGGCATTTCTTAGCTGAACATCTCATATCTCACCTGCTCCTTTCTGCAAAATGGGAATAGCAGAACATTTTCTTTGGTTTTTTTCTGCCTTTGGAACAAGAGTGCTTAAGTGCAAAGCCTGCCTCTTCTGTGGATAGATCATGTCAAGTGCAACTGCCCCAATCACACACAAAATTCCCAGTATTCCCAAGGGATAGTTTCAACACAGAAACTTTTCATCTTTCATCCTTGGGATTTTTCATGATTTTTCCTCACAGCCTGGAAAATCAGGTTGGTAGGTTAGTCACACAGAATAATTTTCTTTAAGAATAGAGAAAGCATGTCTTGAGCCTCATCCTTTGCAGCAGCCTCATTAAGAATGCTGCAGGACACTAAGCAGGACTATCAGAAAGTCTTTTTAAAAGGAAGCAAATTGCCTGGGGAAGCAGCACCACCACTGATGAAGTCCAGGAGGAGAAAGTTACTCCTCTGCACAGCTAGCAAAGAGGACTAGGTCTTCAGCCTCTGCAGACAGAGATACCATAGCCTGCTTCCATGCACACCAAAGTAGATAAAGCAAGCCAGCCAGGGGAAATAGTCGCAGGTCTCCACACAGAAATGCATTTATAAAAAAATACTACTATTGATGAGAAATCACTGTAAAAAAAATTCCACAATTTAAAAACAACATAAAACTTCACACCAACATCATCCCAATCCCCACAGCAGTTGGTCGAATATCATTTTATACCCAAGGGCTCAAGAAAGAGATTTCTGGGGAAAAGCCCTTTATGAAAATTTCAACCAGCCATGATCCAAGAGAGCGTTTTGCTATGTTCACTAGGGAAACTATCAGTAACTGGGCTTCACTAAGTTTTGGAGGAAAACATTTTTCTGAGAAGAAACAGAATTATTTCAGGGACAAGGTATGGGAGAAGATAGTAAGTAAACAGGACTTTCAAGACAGGAAAGAAAACCGCATCACCAAAAAAACCCCACTTCTCAGCTTCTTTGGTTAACTCCTGTTGACACCACCAAGATTTCTCCCCAAAAAGTAGAGAAAAATATCTCCTCTTGAAATCTGAATAGCATACATTCATGTGAGTAAAATGAAACAGTGAGTAAGAAGTCAAAATTCCAGAAACAGAAACTAGTACATTTAGTAGAAAAACTAAACTTTTCCTTTCTTTTACTTTTTTCCTCCCAACAATAGAAACATTGAGTTTAGAATGAAAAGTAAGATCCCATTTGCACAAGATTGACAAAGTAAAATACAAATTCTCTATACAATGCCCTTGCCCCTTAACCTCCAATTCTGTCTCTATAAAAACATACTTTATTATTTTTCTGCCTGACTCCTCACATTCTCATGATAGGAACCCAATATTGAGACATTGTTCTGATTGATTCAAACTTGTGCAAGTTTTTAGTTGCTCACAGGGACACTGATTATTACAGAAACAGGAGTTTTAAAAAAAAAAGGAATAAAAGTAGAACTTGGAAAGCATGGCAGTCTCAGGGAAGAATAGCTGGGATCTAATGAGGAGCTGTACCTGTGAAACCCAATAGCCAGAACTGAATTAGCCATTCAGGGTGGCTTACTCAAAATAGTTCTTAGAGCAGATTTAACAGCAGAAGTGCTCCAAACCCATATAAAGTGCAGCTGCAGATACAAGTAACAAATGCATTGAGTTAGTGGGACCTGCTCCTCTGTTAGAGATGCCCAGAGGCTATGGTCAGACATCCAGGATATGAAAATGGATACACCATATAATCAAGACCATAATGCCCACGGCATTCACTTCCATTTAGCCTGCAGGCTCCTGAAAGTACAGGGAAAAGTCTGGTCGATTATGGGAACTGGCATTACGTATGTATTGCCAAAGAGAGCAAAATTCTCTAATATGATAACACCACTTTTCATTTTTTATGAGTTTCCTGATTTACAGTGCACAACACACTGGCTTGAACAGATGGGTTTAGGAATCAATTGGCTTGTGCGTAAACTCGTCCATTATTTAAAAAAAAAAAAAATCAGTATAATTTTCATGTCTGGATCTACACAAAGACTCAAAATAGAATGCCACCAACTTAGCAGGCTGAACTGTAACAACCTCCATCAAGATTCTGCCCATGTACCTCTGCCAGTTCCCACCAGAGGTGAGGACTGGGTATCACATGAAAAGTTCTTTTAAAAAAAAAGTAATTAAATCTGCTTGACTACTACCATTTACTGTCTAGGGTTACTATGTGACTGACTATAAAATAGCAACTGCTAATGACAAAAACCCAGAAATACTTAGTAAAGGAGGTTTCCACTTTCTGAATGCAAGACGAGTTGTAGCTTCATAATGACTGCTATGACATTTATTATTAATAGCATATTTTTGGAAATAAATGGCTATGTTGAGGGGGTTTTGTGGAACATCCAGCCTAACCCTCACCTGTTCATACTCAATTTTGCAGTTTAACATGGGAAAAGAAGTATAATATGGTCATTTTCTGTGTAGTTCCAAACCAGACACAGGATAACCAAATGCACAAACCTCCTGCAAGGGACACAGAATGTGAGAGTGCTACCTGCACTATCAGCTCCTGGCCTCATTGGTGTATCCTTCACATAAAGCCTTCCAGAAGGGGTTAAATTTCCATCTTGGAAACTGCACCTTTGGTCCATAGGGCTCGTGGGAGGCAGTTCTACTCTCCCACTGTTCCCATAGTTTTCCTGATTTTCAGCTTGAATGTACTCATGACCAAATCATCACATTTGTTCTGAGTTTTCAGTGTTCTTGCATCTTCACTTCCTCTAGCTAGTGTGCTTCCTCTGCTGTTAAATTTTTCTCCCTCTCTCTTCTTTCCTTCCTGTTTCCCTGCTGTCCTTGAGAGTTTCTTGGGTAAATTACTGTTTGCAAGGACCTACTTGACAACAAATTATTCATTTCCATTTTGCACAATTATGCAAGTAATTTATTTAAGGATCCTGTTGAATGTGTGTACATATAACACACACAATTGTTACTAGTTACTGAATTACCAAACAGCTCAACATGACACAAGCCAAAACAGAGACTTTATTTTTGTGTCAGTGAGAACACTCTCGCTAAGGCAGAAAAATACTGTTTTGGTCCTAGTTCTGTTAATGGCAAAGTCTGTTTTCAGGGTGGTTTCCTACCACTATGGAGTCACAGAAACAAGACTCTTCTCTGAATTATCTCTGCTTCTGGCAATTGTCAAAGAAAATACATTGAACTAAACACACCATGCATTTGCCCCAGCAAGTGTCATGCAATCAGCTCTTACTGCAGCTTCAGTCCTGGGCCAATGCTCAGGTTTGTGAATAAGTTCTGACGTAAGTGTCAGTTCCACATTATCCTTCATTTTGAGAATTACCTTTAATAAAATTAGCAGAGACTGACTGTACATTCTTTTCTCTCTAAATACTGAAAAATAATTACAAGGAAACAAGGGCATCCCTAAAGTGGTAAAGGTTCAAAGTATCTATAACAGGATGTAACCATGTCTCTATTGTGTTCCCTGCTTGTAACCTAGGAAACTAACTGGTAGGACATGAAAGATGTACTAGAAAGTAAATTCAGCTTTAAAACATCAGAAGAGAAGTTGAACTTCATTAGCCAATGTACAAGCCATCTTGAAAATATGGAAAAATTAAGCCTTGTGCATGGTTTGAGGCTTTATGAAATTTACACCCTTAATATTTAAAATTATGCAATTGCTGCAAGGCCTCCCTCTATCTCTTTCAGAAAGTCTAAAACAAAACTTTCATTAAAGGAGACTTCAGGCTTGCCTGTGGAGCCAAATAATTTCCTAATATCCCATTTAGGAAAGCTCTTATTTTACAGGTCAGATCTGTTTACCCCACATCTGTTTTGTAAGGGCCATAATTCATGCCAGCTAGACTAAAATGGGATGCAAAAGAATAAAGAGATTATCCTGACCATATCTAGTCTGTCAGAGACTGACTTTATTTCTCCCATTACATTTGTTTTTCCTTTTCTTGTTCTTTGTTCTGTTCACCTTCCTCCCTTCTCATGTGCTACTCTTCTCCTGACTTTGTGTACTCTGCATTGTCACCTTTATGTTTGAAGGTGAGACACCTCATTTCCTGCACTTCTCTCCCTGATGTTATTCCCACACAAGTGAGTCCTCCTTCCAGGAGCATCTCATTCCCACCATATAGAGTAGGGCTTCCAGCCTTTCTCCACCTCTCATCACACACAGCACAAAGCACCCCTCTGGATTTCACTCTGACCCTCCCCATATCAGGTCTCTGGGTATTCCCAGCACTGGGATGTCCCATGCATTGTGAGGGCATCAGCAAGGCTTTTTCTCCTACAAGCCAGGTCCTCCTCCCCTACCAGGATGGAGAACAAGTATGTCATTGTGGCTGTGATTCGCCAGAGATTTCCCAGATATGGAGCCAGAAAAACACTCCATTTGTGTTCTTCCAACAGAGGTCTTACAGCCCACATGAGGGGTTCCCAAATCGCCCTGCTCATTAGGAGTTTTTGAGTGTGTTTATTAAAAACTAGAACTTTTTTCCATGGAGGACAGCCCAAGAAAGAGATGGAAAAACCAATACCTTTCCACCGAACCCCAAATTCTGCTCCACTGAAGTGAGAACAGGCTTCAGGCTATCTGGTTTGAAGCCCCCAGAGATCATTGACCAAATGCAGGCTACAAATGTTTTATCATTCCCTCTTCTCACCAGAACATACTCTATGTACTGGAGCTTACACAGAATAAAACCCATCTATGCTCTCTGTTTCTGCATCCAGATGGGGCAGCTTCTGTCCTTTTGTGCTGCTTGAAAACAAAGCAGAGAATCTTCCCCATTTATTGATTTCCAGAACCCTAAAGGTTTTGAGAGAATGCCTTTGCCTTTCAAGCCAGAAGGGTCGGAAGCCACGGCACGGGAAACTGGCAACAAAGAAAATGTTTTTTGAAAGCATTCACTCAGCAATTCTGAATTGATCTGCAGACTGTGTTCCACTTGTGCTTGCTTTTCACAGCCATTAGAGCAAGAAAGCTCTTTTTGCACTCTGGTCCAGCCAAAGGGGTGGGAGGCTGCAAATCGTGGCTGTGTGGACCTTGCACACCCCAACTCGTGGGGCAGCCTGGCAGAGCTGGTGCCATTCCTCAGAGAGGAGCCAAGGCCTGGGTGAGAAACCCATCCTCATTAAAGGGAAAAAGCATCAAAAAGATCAGGTGTAAGGGAATTCCTACAAATCAGGACCATACTCTCCCAAGTGAGAAAAAAGATGAAAAGATGAATCTTTCCTTACATCACATACTGGTGTATACCTGGTAATTCAAACAAAAAATTACAGCCTGGAAATGTGCATTTGCCCCAAGGCACGTATGGGAATAACCACACGTTTAATCAAGGCCGGCTCAAATTTTTCTATCATGTCTACAGACATGCAGTGAACCACAGAAAATAAGTTATTGCAGAAAATAAGTTATTCATCTCAATGGTGTCCTGTAAGCTTCACATTTTCTGTGCAATCTGGAAAGACTGCCAAAATACTGTTTGTTTATTTCCTAACACACAGGCTGCTTCAATGGACCTTCCACAAGCAGAAGAAAAAAACCAAGCAAGGAACCCTCTCTGTGGTCACACAGCAGACAACTTCCTCACTGCTGGAATGCAAGACCCCAAACTTCCTTGACATATCTCCTGCACATTGAGACAAAACAGCACAGGAAGGAATAGCTGTTTGACCTCTCTCTCTACTGACAATAAGCACAACAAACATATGGGATGTATCTCTGTGGTGAGAAGAGCAGACATATTCTTAATTTATTTAATGTTATCAGAGGCTGGAAGCATTCTGTGGCTTAAAGGTCCCCTAAAAACTTGGGCTTTTGTGAAGAGATTATTTTATCACCATGGAAAGAAATGCATTCAGAGATCTGTGGCCCTGAGGTGTCGGGTTACAACCATCTCCAGGAAATTAGAATAAAAAGGAACTCTAAAGTACAGCTTTTCAGAATCCATTTCACTGCTTGAATATTTTTAGAGGAAAAGACAAAAAAAACATTCAGACTTGGATTTTTTAAACAATAGATGTTTCTCTGACTAGCAGTCCAAGACTCCATGGAAAGAATATTTGAGAGCACACTCATCTTTGCTCTGTCATCTTTATACCTCACCCATGGCACATCAGAGACCTTCACAACTGCCACTCTTTTTCAGTAACCAATACTGAAAATATAAGAATATTGTAACAAAGATAAAATATAAGAATTCATAAAAAATAAAGTATATGAATATTGTAATAAACAAAAATCAAACAATAACAATCACTGGAAAGACCCACTGGAGACTTGGACATATGAAATTCCATTGCAGCAACCAATTCCTAGGCACCCGATCTTCAAGGTAGAATCCATAATTCTAAATTACACCTCTGGGTAATGGCTAAGGAGAGTCAATTTGCTCAAAAAGACAATCTTCAAAGTAATTGTCATCTGTGCAGGGAGTTGACAAATCCATGGCAGTGTATTTGCTAACATTCTGCAGCTTTTCCAGTTTAAGGTCCCAGGAGAGGCTTCCATTCATAGGGATCCCCACTGCAGATGGGCTGATAACCCATCCTCAGCCAATATGGGAAATCCTTTCCTGATCCCAAAGAGGTGTCATGACAGTCTATATTTATCATACAGTGCTGCATGATTTGTCACACAAAGTCAAGTCTCTTGCAGTGCTTCTGAACACTGCATAGATTTTTATCATCCCATTCACACTATTACTTCGTGTTTTTCTATAAGGCTGTTCCCTTTGCTGGCCTAAGAAACATTAATATGAGAAAGGAAGAACAAAATAATTTCAAGCAGGTTAATTTCTATGTTTGCATGTACTAACAAAGCTGCCTAGTTTTACTGAAAACGAAGCCATCATTAAAATTCCATGGAATGACCACAGTTGATAACAACTTTAATGGAATTTCAGAAGATGCACTGTTTCTTAGGTGAGTTGGTCTTAGGCCTAGACTAAGGTCTTAAGCCTAGTGTTTTCAGCTCTAGGAAAACAAACCAGACACCAGTTAAACAAACCTGAGTTTATGCTTTTTTCCTGACAAGTTGTGACTGTGCAGAAAGATCTTTTGAATGCTTTGGTGCTACCACCATAATTAAACATCACAGATGTTCTCTCAGATCTGCAGCAACACAAGTGTCATTTTCACTGTGTCAAAAATACAATACTGTGCTTTCTACTCACCTTCTGGCCACAGTGTGACCACAAAAGGAAAAGAGAGGGAAAAGAAAAAAGGAAAAAACCCCAAATGTCTCCTCGGGAAAAGGCTGGAATTTCAAGTCTTGGCACTATTTATGCATGCTATGATTTCTTATGCACAGTCTCTATAGCATGAAAAAGCCTACATCAAATATGACCATCTTCTGAAGATTCTGTGTGGGTTTTGAAAAATCGCTTTGCACATTCCAGTGCTAGTAGGTACCCACACTGAGTTATGAATAACTCCCAACATGTCTCAAAGCCAGCAAGCCTCTGGCACTACTTCAGGATATTCCTGGCAAGAGAGAGTTTTCCTACAACCCTCGTATTAGACTCAGGTAACATTTTGGAAAAGGATATTCTACCTACTGAGCAGCCTTTTACATTTTTTTTAGGAAGGGGTCACCCAAAGCACTCTTCTTTGTATATAGAGTTATGCAAATAGATTTTTAATCCTGGTTTCCCCAGAAAACAGGGCTGATGCAATCACATTTGTTTATCTGTTTTTCACCAAAGCTTCCCACATCAGCACATTTGCAAGTAGAACTAGTATCAAAGACATGCTGAGTGAAAACAGGCTGTCAATAGGAGGAAAAGTTCCAAGCTGGGCTTGTGAACTTACTGGTCCCTAGAAAAGTTTACACTGGGGAGATCAAAATAATTTTCTCCTGATGAGAAGAGAAAAAAAAAAGAAAAAAAGAAATAAAAAAGATAAACCAAGGTTAAATAGCAGGAGATCCTTCCAAACCATGGGAAAATGTCAGATTTCATATCAAGCATTATATGCAGTTCCACTGAAAACCAGTCCACAGTCGTTCTTGCACTCTTAAAATTATTTGCTTTTAGCACTTATGTTGTTCTTTGTATCAACAAAGCTCAGCAACATTAGAGCTCACAAACAGCCTGTTCTTGGTGTACCTTTGCATGTCTGTGCACTTTCAAAGCTGCTCCTATTTGGAAAGAGAATTTGCACCAGATAGACCAAGGAGCAATCTGGGCAGACGGGTCCTGTGCATCAACCTCATTCATTACACAGTCCTTTAGGAGAAACCCCTCATTTTCTAGTTCCTTTATGCATACACTTTTTCTGAAGTTTTGTTTTTATAGAACACATTTCAGGGACATTTCAAGTGGACAATGCTCTAAGTCACAGGATGTGATTTTCAGGGAGTCCTGTGAAGGGCCATAATTCAGGCTCAAACACCCTGATGGGTCCCTTCCAGCTCAGCAATTCTATGACCCTTCTTCTTCCTCAAAGTGGTAAAAGCAGTGTGACTTAACTTCCAAAAGCAAGAATCAACCCAAATTTATCGTGGCATGGAAGAGAAAGGATCTAGAGCTTTAATTCGCTCTTAAATCTAGTTTAGAGCTCTGAAAATACATCTATATTTGCACTGTGCTCTCGTTTTGCAGATAAGTGATAAAAACTCAGTTTTCTTCATGCTTTGAGCTGATGGTAGGCAGATTTTACATGGTTTTCTTCATCTGATTCTTACTTAAAAAATATGAATATATATATATAGAGGAATGAATGAGAGCATTAGCCTCCACACATTCTGTACTTTATGCTATTTACTACTGGATACCCCTGGAATATTTGCAGCTGGCTGTACTGTGTTTTGTACCATGTAGCTCTTTATCATGTTTTTTATCAAAGAACTGTGGTTTAGCACAGAATGAGGCAGAGCTGCATTGAAGCTGTAATGTGGTTCAGGTTACCAGATTGCATTTTTGATGATTTGGTATTAAAGTGCTCAACACACACACACAAAAATCAACATTTAAGAAATGCAAGAGAGAAAAGCTCTAAAGAGTGACTGAATAAACTATACCATTATGGAGATTTTGCCTTACTTTCTATATGAAAACAAGTGGCTTTGAATCAATACAAGCGAAACCCCCTATTATTTTCTTTCTGAGGCAAATCTTGCACTAAACTTTTGCTAGCAGAAAGTCAGGGGTGTGAGGACATAGGATTTGCAACCAGCACAGCTGTGCTGGCAGGAGGCCCTAATATAGATGTGGTTTTACCGGCAAAATTGAACTTTTGCCAGCATAGCTAATTTCTCCCCTGGGAGCTGGTTTTGCCAGTACAGCTGCGTCCAGGCTCGGGATCACTGGTATTGGAGACATTTACAGAGCTGCCATTGCTGACTCCCAAGCATGGGCGCACACTCAGCCTCAGCAGAGCAGTGGTTTGGCAGCCTGTGTACACCTTGTCTAACACGGAAACAGTCAGCCAAACAGAAGAGTTACCTGGATCCTCCAGTGCTGCTTCCACAGACCTGATGATCACTCTATTTTTTTTCTTTTTTTTATTTCCCCTTCCTTTCTTTCTTGTCCTGACTGCTTGCCACAGGGGCATCATAGAACACTAAGCTAAATTTAGAAGTAAAGTTAAATTATCTTGTTACATCCCCTCTCTCGGGCATCCTCAAGCACATCACCTTCTCCCCATTCCCTTTACTCTCCTGGAAGCCTTTGTGTCTCTGAGCTCAGCACTGATTTCAGCTGGTGCCTGTCCTAATAATTGCTATCAGCTGCAGTTCCATCACCTAGTTATGGTCTGCACAGCTGCCCCTTTCTCATCCTAAAGAATTCTGCAGCATGGTATTTCTGATGTGCTGCTGAAAGTGCTGATCCACTACCACCTACATGCCCTAATTCAGCTTTCCTGTCTTTCTGAAGTGTTATTGCTTCCAGCTTGAAGTCCCCTTTCAAACTGGGATCTCTCCGTTTTCTGTGGGAAACAATTTTGGCTCTTGCATCAGATACCAGACAGGACTGCTCCCCTTGACATTTAAGACAGTAGGATTCCATTGTAGTCAGAGTGCAACTTTTGTAGTTGGATGATACAGAATATAATTTCCCCTGTGCCTCTTCATCACTAAAATTCTGAAGAAGGTGCTGCAGAAGAGCATTGTGTTTTTTCAATAACTCCTTTGTCATTAACCTTCAGGTAAAAAAAACCCCACCATGGTACTATTCCTGATGGTAAGGGAGAAAGACCAATTGTAAAGTAATGGATTATTTTACATCAAAATGAGTCAAAAAAAGTAGAAATATTCTGTTTTCTACCACTGTTTAGAGCAGACTCTAGGAAGCTATCTTAAAAAGAGATCTCAAGCACTTGGCAACAGGAAAACAATAACACTGTTAAAGTATTGAATGTTTTTACTTTTAATATTATTTTTATGCTTCTGTTTTTAGCTGATTTAAACAACCACAAATAACATTTAAAAGAGTATAATGTTCTTTCTTGTGATTTAAATTGACCTGTATAAATTTGTCATTTAACTTGAGCTTTTGATAATCAAAACACTGTGAAATTATAATTCCTAGAATCCTTTGAAGATTCCTGATTTTGGGTTTGGTTTCATATGCCAACACATAGGCAGCAATTGAATTCCGGCAGAACACTTTGTTCTGTGTCAGAACCATCAAGAGTGGCAGAGCCAGCATCTCCAAACACTCAGCAGATTTAGTGGTGCTCTGCAAATGTGCTCAAAAGGTTGTTTTGCTAAAGTCCCTCAGCACAGCAAACCAATGCCTTGATTATTGATGTTCTCAAACAAACAAATGCAACAAGTTGCATTGAAAAAAAGTCTCAAGTGAGATTTGAAAAATAGATTATGTATATATCAAGTAGTTAATGAATGGTAATTCCGAAAAACATTTTTTTCCTCCTATCCCAGATACCTCATCGTATGTAATTTACAAAGTTGTTCCTTAAGAGATCAAATTAAACCTCAGAAATCTCCCAGCAGAAAATAAGGAATTCAGCCTGTTGCCAAGCACCTTGTATCCTTTTTGGCACAGGGGTGTAGGGATGACAGAACAGTGCTTGCCATGACCATGCAATTTTTATCACCATGGCTGGGATAATCTCCCAGGAGATGAGCAGTGTGTTTACACATCAGCTGGATGTGAACTGGCAAGGAGAGCCAGCCCCTCAGGAATGCTGCAGTTATCCTGACAGGCAGCTGGATGCACCACTCGGCAACTGGGATCCCTATGAATGGAAGCCTCTCCCCATCTCCTGGGACCTTACACTGGAAAAGCTGCAGAATGTTAGCAAATACACTGCCATGGATTTAGCAGCTCCCTGCACAGATAAAATTACATTGAAGATTGTCTTTTTGAGCAAATTGACTCTCCTTAGCCATTACCCAGAGGTGTAATTTAGGGTTATGGATTCTTCCTTGAAGATCGGGTGCCTAGGAATTGGTTGCTGCAATGGAATTTCATATGTCCAAGTCTCCAGTGGGTCTTTCCAGTGATTGTTATTGTTTGATTTTTTTTTATTACAATATTCATATATTACATCTGCCTCTTTCAAATTGCTGACACATAATGCTGACCTTAGCTCTGCCTTTCTGCAGCATTTTGTCAGAGAAGCCCCATGGTTATTTAATATCCAAATAAAAGCAGTAAACAAGCACAAGAAGCAAGCCTGCAATGCTTCCAATTATTTGCATTGAAAAAGATCATCATTGTGGATGTTATTAACTAATTTGCTAAACACACCAATAGCTAGTTGGTTATCAATGAAGCTTATAGATATTATAGCATGCACATAAGACTACCATGCTGCACAGGTGAATTTGGCCTTTAAAATGTAAATCTATTTTCCTCTCCCATTTTTTCAGAGTACATGCAAAATGGAGTTCGAAAAAAAGCCAGTTCCCTTATTTTTTTTATTTTTTTATTTTATTTTTTTTTAATGCTAACAAGCAATGATTATGTAGCTATGAAGACTTAAAAACCAAGGGAAGCCATCTAAAAAATCTGCAGGAAAAACAGGGCACACTTTGTGTATCCTGCCCTCCACACCCTGGAGCTCTCACAGCAAAATGTGATGCTGCTTCCTTCAGCCCCAAGGAAAGGGTGGCACTCGCCTAGGGCACTGAGAGAGCCACAGAGGTTCAGTTTGGAAACCCTCCTCACAGAGTTCTCCAGGCTACTGGCCTGGGCTGGGTTGTGAACAGCTTGGCTTTATCACACTTTCTTTTCTCCAGATCTAGTGAAGATGCTCCCAAGTAACAGCTACCAAGTGTTTTAAATGCTTTCAATTACGCATTGTCAAAACCGTTTGAGGAAATTAAACATATGCTACTGTTGTGTGATTTGGTTCATTTTGTTGGTTTGTTGGTGTACTTTTTTTTTTTAGAGAACAAGTTTTCATTTCTATTATGTGTAAAGAAATTAAGGCACTGATTTATCAATTCTTTGATATTTATTTCTAACTTAAAGAAAAGACACTGCATGTCCAGAGAGGATATTCCGCCTTTTTGGAGGGACAAAATGAAAAGTTGAATTCCAGCCTCAAGGTCAAAGCAAAACTCCAGTGTTATCAGTGGAATGCAATAAGCACATTATTTTCTGGGTTTTTGCCATGTGAAAATGCACACCTAATTTTCTACAGCTTATCACATGGGACAGGTAAGGACAGAACTGTAGTTCAGCCCAAAAAACACCAACAGAATTTTTGATAAATCTAGGACTTTTTACATGCATTTGGGAGAGATTCTCACACACAGACACCTGCAACAGCAACCATATATTCCCCAAGTACCTTAAAAGTACAGGCTGCAGATTCAATTTCTCCTGAGCTTTGCAATTCTCAGCTATTGTCAATTTGCATCACAAGCATAAAGTCATTTAATATACAAAAGCTTTAATGCTCTTTCCACATCATATAACAACACATGTTTATCTGGGTGCTAAATAAAAGCTTTCAGAACTTTAAAGTGACTTTATGAATTGTATGTACCATAAAATAAACATTAGAGTATAATAATATTCTGTAATTTGGAAAACAGCAACACAAACCAGTAGAAGACAAAAGAACAAATGCTCGAATAATCTGCTGCATGTCAGAAACATTAAATTAATTTATGCAATAATGTAAGCACAGTGATGTTAAGGTAATATGGAGGACATAAATTATACATTATTATTGTCAGTTCTAGCACTTATCTTAGTGGTATGTCAAAATAAATCCTGATATGTTAATATTTATAGAAATGAACAACAAGTGTTACAGCTCAGGGATTCATCTGTGATATTTTTATATATCATTTGCATTCGCATATATGGGTGTCATTGTCTTTTCTGTAATTTGAGAGGTAAGCATCATGCAATTCATTTCTAATGCATTTTACATTACCATGAAAGCACATTATGCTTCCTGCACTAAGGCTTTTCAAATAGATGGCCTGCAATGATTTAGAGATTGCACAAAACTACTCAGCAAATAGGTGACAATCTACCTGCAAAACCTGCAGTAACAATGGGCCACAGTGAGCAAAGTGCACAATTTGCTAACAACAGATTGTCTCTACAGAGTAAATACCTCCTCGAGTTCTTGCATTTGTTAGGGATTAATATCTCCAAAGGATCTTTCCATTCTTTATATTTTCACAGAAATTTGCGGAATAATTCGCCCTCCTCCCCATAAAATATGAGATTCTGTATTTACCCTTTTTTATCGTATCCATTTTCACCCAACACATCAGTTTCTGGGTGAAGGTAATTGGACCCAACTTGACTTGGCATTTGAGGCTGACAGGAGAAGTTTCCAGAAAAAAAAATGCAAGGGAATATTTCCCCCCCTGGATTAAGTACAGTCACATTTGCTGCTACCTCAGAAGCAGGAGGCACATTCTTCCCTCAGCAAGAGACTATAATTTCTCCCTTGAGTAAGGGTGTGTTGGGGGCTTTGGCCCTGGGCCACATCTTCTGGGTTCTGGGAACCACGCTTTGGACAAAAAGGTAGCTGTAGAGTTCATGTACTGCTGAGTCTACAAGTAAGGCTACTGTTTCTAATTACCCAGGATCATTTTGGTGTTTTCCAGAGAAGAAGTGTGAAAATACTTACACTCCCTGATTCAGCAGTAAAAGACTTGCTCTGAGACTTAGGTTTGTGTTCTGCTTATGGAAGGACAGCCATGTCAAAACGATTTGGCTAAGTCTGATGGTCTTGTCTTTTCCCAATTGTCTCACTTGCAGCTGAAGTTTGTTGCTCTGAAGTTCATCTGTCAAGATTTTCAGTATGGAAGAGTTTAAATTCAGATTTTTTGTGTTTTTATTATGCAGATGTCTGTCTTTTAAGGGTCTCAATGACTGTCCCCAGTACCAACCCTTATGCTCCATCCTGTCTCGTGAAAGAGGATTTAGAAAAACAGGTTCATGTCTTTCTTTTAGTTTCCCTCCCCAGGTGTTTGTAGGGTCTATTTAAAAACCCATGGATATCAATCTAAAGGGTCATTTTGATGCCACGAATCCAGAGGAAAAATACAAGAGAGATTTAAAGAATAAGCAAAAAAAAAAAAAAGTATAGGTTGTGGGTTTACACACAGCCCAGCTCCATTGGGTATGGTATGAGTGTAATAGAAGTTACAGGAGAAAATTTGGAGAAGTCTCAGAGAGCAGTTTCAGAACAACACAATCTAAAATCAAACTAATACTTGAAAGAAGGGGCTGCACAGCTGTAAACTGAGAGTACAAATCATCCCTGTAAGCCTCTTGTCAGACATGAAAACATGGACAAAAAGCTTGATTTCACCTTTCAACAGGAAATAAGAAATAAAAGAATTCAATGCCCACATTTTCGCAGAACCCCTGTGCAGTTCAGGAGAGTGAAAAATGACACAAGGAAGTACAATCTTTGCACATATGAAAACCACACCTGGAAGAATGCCATACCAGCACAAGCAGCACACTGTACACACAGAAAATAAGTAAAGCACAGTGTGTGGGTCCAATTTATCACTTGCCTTTTGTTTATAACATTTTATGCTCCACAGAAGTCTAGGATTCTCTTCCATCACCGAAATGGAACCTGTGTCAGCACTGCAGTGAAATGAAATACTATAAAAGGCTGCTTGAAGTTTCTGGGAACAGAGAGGAAGTAGTCTTGGGGTAAATGTGGAAAAAGCTTCTAAGCATGCAACTTTACAATAGCATTCAGTCTCTATGGGATAGGTCTTCAGCTACAATAAATGTTATCACTTCACAGAAATCAGCAGAAGAGTAGCAATCGATATCAGCTGAGGATTTGTCCCACTGACTTCAAAGGACTTACAGTGCACACATTTAAAGGAAATGTATAAACCTTTCCAGCACTGGGGACTTCAATGTAAGCACACCAAATTCTGAAATCCTTACTTAATATTTTAAAGTACTTTTATTCAGAAAACTCTCATTGGAATCAATCAGGATAAGTAGCAAACAGAGCACTAAGAGGTATTTTCAGACCAAGATGCTACATATGAGATTCTTACTCATCAAAGCTCCTTAGCAGAATAAGGAGCCTGGTCTCATGTAAATTTGTACTCTGGAACTAAAGTATTCTTTATTTCTTGGGCTTACAAAAGAAGGGGATTTTTTTTATTATTTATTATAACTTTCCCAATCTAGGTGAAGCAGAAAAAAGAGACTGAAAGCAGGAGGAAAGTTGGAAGTAAGCACATGTAGACAGTATGGATTTTAAAGGTCTCAGTACCAAAAGGGAAAAATATGAGCAACAGAGAAAAAAATTATTTGTAAAACAGTGACTGTGTTTTGAAAACAGTATGCATTTTTCAACTTTATACAACAGAAATTATGTCAAATATTTTATAGTATTCCATTAACTGTTTTTCCACTTTTCAACCATATACATATCGACATATAAACTTATAGATTCTACTTCTAGTAGAACTTTAGGAAAACATAAGATAATGTTAGAGGCACTTAGTGTGGGTCTATCCTGCTTAAACACTCATAAATCCTGATAAAGGGAATGGGAATTTTAAGTTTACGAGCATATTGTACATTCCCTCTACATTCTTCCTCACTTGTTTTCATCCAGAGTTCTGATTTATATATTTGTATGAACTGTGCAAAAGTTACTGGGAAATCCCAATAATGGGCATAGAGAAAAACAGAGAAACTGGCACTTGCCAGGTAGAAGGGAGGGGGAAAAAGGTGCAACTAATGGTGTGCTGCTAGTGCTGAAACTGCCTCTCTTTCCTAAATTTAAATGACTCTTTACAAAATGGTCACTACAGCATATTTCAATTTTGCTCCCTAGAGAAGTGGCAGCCTGATGCTTGTTTCTTTAGTTTAACTTCAGCTTGCTATCACTGCATGGCAATGTATTTTTTACTGATTTCTTCTCCCCTCTGCAATGTCCCCAGTTTTGTTTGGTTTCCAGTGCTGCTTAACAATGGCGTCCTTGTTGTCTCTGGCTCTGTCCATTACACTACTTCCCTATTTTGTCTTCCTTATCCTCCTAAATTCCTTTTTTGTTGCTTGCTCACATATGGCTTTTTTTTTCTTGTTTAACAAACATACTGTGCATCCTGAAATACCCCACAGTGTCCAGCAGCATCCCTGCCCAAAACATCACAGGACGCACCCTCAGCATTGAGCCAGGACACCAGCAGGGCCTCCCAGTCAATGCTCCTGCATGGAGAAAACCCTTAACTAGCATTAGGCTGCTAAATAAGTACCTGAGCATGGGCCTTTCTTGACCATGGAATACAGGATGTGTTTATTGTAAATGTCCTGCCTGGACAATCCTGGTGCAGCATCACTCCTGGAAGAATCTGCAGGCAGTCAGCCAACCATGAGTTAGCACAGTCTGGTGTCAGCCTAAATTACACTGGCCACCAGGAAAGGGCTGTGGAATTTGGAATGGGCAGCCACACACAAACCTGCTGCTGCTTCAGCACTGCCAGTTTCTAAAAGCATTTATTCCTGCCTCCCTCCATCACAAAGATGTTCTATAGTCAGATACAGCGTTCTATCCCCAGAAGAATTCTGGTCTTTCTCTCCACAAAACAGATTGCTGTGGCTTTCTCTTCTCAAGCACAATTTTCATTAAATCAACTCTTAGATCTCTTCAGGGTCTCCTGACTATGCTGGCTTGTCTAGACAAAAGTGGTTTAATCCCACAGCGCAGAGGAGCATGGGTGTGGCCTGAGAGCAGGATGAGAAGTCAGAAAAAACAGAAAAGGTCTAATACCCAGCTACAAAACAAGTTCTCCTATAGACAGTACCTCCTGTAATCCCAAATCTGTATTTAGTGAGCTCTAAAGTGACATATCCCTTTGTGAAGGAGAGCAACAACATTTCCCATCTTCATGTCTATTTATACTTTTCTACAGTGCTCTCTGGCTGTGTTGAGACAAATCAGTTTGCTATGTTGCTTCAGTCTCATAGTCACTTTTCTTCCTTTTTTTTTTTTTTTTTTGTCTCTCATAAATATGGTATGAATATGGAGCAGTCCTAATACCACTGGTAAAAAAAAAAATAAAAAATTTAAACATAAATACAAGATCACACTGAGATTATTTTTTGCCAGCTAGAGAACCAGCGTGCTTAGTCATGTCATGTGCACCTGTAGCTCTCCCCTTTCCTGTTTTTCACAGGTATCAGGCTTTGGTATAAACACACACCCCAGACTTTCCCAGGGCAGCATGGGATGGGAAGGGGGTGGTGACACAGCCTGTGGGTGCTGAGAGCAGCCAGGCAGGGTTGTGTGTGTCAGCACCAGCTGTTCTCTGCAAAGAATGCGTGTTATCATGCTAAACAGGATGCATCTTTTCTGCATTAGGCTGGTAAAGCTTTGCAACTTTGTCAACCTTTTTAGCATTCAACGAATTCTTTTAAACATATGACTTTTAGCAAGTTAATCCATTCATTGTCTGGAACTGTGCAAAGTGACATAAAAGCACAATGAAGCCTAATTAAACTTGTTCTGTGAAAGCTAATTTGTCAAACCCAGAAGCATAGTTCATAGATAAATGCTAATATTTGAAAGTCAAATTAAAGTTGAAAAGGTTTGTAATAACAGTTAATTAACTCTTGTTTTGTTTTCCTCTCACAAACTTGAACCAGCTGAAATATTGCTCAGTTCATCTTTAACATTTTGGACCACAAAGATAAAATTCAAAGCTTTGAGATAAGCCTTTGATGTTGGTATTCTCTACAGATTATATATTATTTTAAGATCTCTTTGTTTAAAAATTCATTTTTATTATCCCTGCATGAAATGCATGGCAATTCCCCAAATAACTAACCATCAGGGCAATTAACATCTTCGATCGACACCATATTCCTGATAATTAATACAGACTTTGTACCTCCCCTGTGATAGCTGCAAGGGTTTGATTTTTCAGAGCAACTGTTCATTTACAGAATCAGTTTCATCCTAATGAAAATGGATTGTGAAACTTTAATGAACAAGACTTTGCTGTCATAATAATAAAGACTTTGAAACAACACGAAGACCTACATAACAAGCATCTCGCTACACTTGTGTTGCTATTCTGTACCAAACCAATTAAGTCATACAATGAACATTAACACCAGTGTTGGTCTAAACTATGTGACATCAGATAAACTCACAAAAGCGTGCATTATTTTGCTCTGACAAGTTCTGGAATTATGGCTTATTAAACTATCCATAGAGCAGGATGCTTCAGACTGCCCTTTCCCTTTGGTTTAACACAGATAAGCAAAAAGTCTTGAAAATCAATTTACACACAGTGCCACTGTGTGTTTGCTGGAACAAGCAAAGGGTTGCCGCTCCTGCTTGCTTCCAGCACCTGAGGAAGCACACACAAAAGCAAAACTGCTGTTTCTGGCATGCATGTAAGCACCTGCACCAGCACCTCGCAGGATAAATAACTCAGCTATTAACAGGTAGGCTCTCCTGAGGAAGGGGCTTGCTGTTTCAACACTAATCTTGGATAGCCTTCCCAAGGATTCCTGTCAGCAAAGGCTGAAAGGTTTCAGCTAGCCAGTGACCCCACTGGAATGAGCCCATCAGGCTGTGGTTCAGCTTGAAAACCAACAAACCAAGCAACCACCTGCTGAAAAATAAAATAACTGGGGGGGCAGAGAGGATTAATATTTTCAACTGCTGGACCAAGATGTCAGGGTTTCTCTTGAGCTCACCTCAGCCCTGTGCAGGGCTCCCTGGAAAGTTCAGAAAGGAATTTGATTCAACCTCTAATATCTTGGCAATAGGTCTTTCAAAGTTGCGATCTGAGCTATAATACCCTCATAGTCTTCCTTTGGCTAAATCCCCTCTAACATGGAAATGGCTGAAAGTTCCCATTTAAAAAAAGAAATGGTGTATGGGGGAGAAGGGATAGAGTCATTACTAAATAAATGAATGGGATGATTTTAAAAAAGAATAATTTGCTCAATCAAGAATAATTTGAGCAGCATCTAAGTAGTCATGGAAAATCATAAACTATTACCCTATATAGTGCTCTGTTGACTATTAAATGCCTCCTTTTTCACACCACTGGCCTGAATGAATAACTTGGCAGCACAAAATTAGCCAGGTGGCAAAATGTGCTTGTGTCAGCTATTGGCCAAACAAAACAGCAAACAGCAAAGCTCATTTTGCAATGTCACATTAACTCCTTCAACACTGGGGGCACGTATTCCGTATCTGCTGTTTGGAAGCACCTGGGAGCAGGCCAGCAGAGAGCTGCTCCCTCCCTGCAGCACAGGTGGCCCTGCTCCTGCTGCATTCGTGGCTCTTGCAGGTTGAGCTGATGTTTGAGGCTCTTTCCAGACGTGGCATCTGAGATTATATGGGAAGGGCTCCTCTGTAACATCTGTGTCAGCTTTACATCCCAGTTTAGAAAAACTGTATTCCCAGATGCTTTCTGCTGGAGGGGATTTTATGCACAACTTCCTTTACCTTTATTAGAGCCATCTCTTCACATTACCATAATACTTATCCACTTTTGAGTTTTCATATTGCCATTATCTCATGTTTATCTTCAGCTTCCAAGTGACCTTCAGGAAATTGATGTAAACAGCACGAAGCCAAGCGTTAGAGGACCAAACTTAACTGTAATATGCTCCTAGTAGCTTCATTGGAAATACCTCAGGGATTTATCTGGAATTTTACTTACTAAAATATTATATATGACAAAAGGATGCTTATCTCATTGATGTCAGCAGGATGCTTTTGAGAGATTTCACAGAATTTACCAAGAGCAACCAATGACCTTTTTCATTCTAGAGGTTAATATAGGGAAAAAAAAACATGTTCTCTTATAATTAGCAGCCTTTCCCTGCTCCAGAAACTCACCTTCCCATTGCACAGCCAATAGTAGATCCCTAAAGTTAAGACTGGGCCTGGTTTTTGTTAGCAGAGTATTTATTTAACCTTAGTATGTAATATTTCCCCGAAGTACCATGGAATCCATTAAGAAAATAAAGGCAGTATTTCATAATTAAGTTGCTGGTTTAATATTTTTTTACATGAGACATGCTTTATTGATAAAACTGACCGTGTCATTCACTGTGAACCCAAAGCAGAAAAGGGTGGGATATTGGCAGCTGAATTTTTTACAAAGGATATTTATAGATTTTTTTTGGTCCACAACATATATATATCATATTTCAGATTCACTTTATTTCCAAAAATTATAAACACATTGTACCTAGCCAAGGATGATGTTCTGTTCTTATCCAGGCAGTCTCTTTTCCACAGGGTTGTTTCACATGCCCTTGGAGAAAGACATGTGTGAATATTTTCCATTAAAAACAGCAGTGGTGGAAGGAGGGAATCACCAGTACTGTAAGTTAATGAGATGGGGGGCTTTAAATACACTTAATAAACAGTCACTTAGGCTGAGCATAATAAGTCATGGAAATTTATAAACTATTACCCACTATAGTACTTCATTGACTATTAAACATCTATTTTTCACACCACAAGCCTGAGTGAATAGCTTGGCAGGAAAAAAAATTGGCCAGGTGGCAAAACGTGCTCAGTACAACCCATGTCAGATATTGGCCAAACAAAATAGTCCAATAGAAGCTGATTTTGAAATGCTTTTTAACCCTTGACAGCCTACAATGAAGTTTTCTACTAGCAAGAACACTTATTTTCCTGAAAAGAGTAATACATATAAGAACTACACGATACTTTTTTTTGCAGTGTATAATGGTTTTGCCTATCCTGGACCCCAGTTCTTTGTGCTGCCTCTCTGTGATGTCCAGTGCTGCTGATGGTCACAGCCTGGGGACAGAGGCACTCTCCGTCACCTAAGGTGGGAGGGTGCACCCAACATCAACTTTTCATTGCAGGTCTTTAACTCTGGGGTTTGGACTGTGCTCTGATTTAGGTTCTCTCTTGTTTAATAACAAACTCCAAGGAGGACTGAGGGAATTTCCAGGCTAGTTAAACACATGGCAATCCCTAAGCACTCTTCCATGAGAAAAAGGACTTTTTCTGGTGTAGAAGCAAGGGTTTACCCATGGATTTAAAACTGTGATGTGCATGGAGTCACATGGGACAAGAAATGTCTGAGGAAATATCTGAGCTTGGTTGCATTGATGTATATTAGCTCTGATTAGCTCTGTTAAGAGACCAAAAACCCAACGTTTTTAGAAATTTATCAAACTTCAGCCACTCCCAGGCTGTTTAACCATTCTGGGGTATCTCAGCCTGGCTGAAGAGCCCCTCTGTAATGAAGGGTAGAGGGCTAAAGCTGGTGGCATAGAGCACATAGGTAATATTTAGTCTAGATGAAAAATGAGAGCTTTGCACTGTGTCTGACCTTTCCTTATCCTTTGTGTCTTCAATTAGGCAGAGCAGCAGAAAGGCAGCAACCTTGTATTCCATTATGTTCTGATATCTGTGAGAGCAGAAGATAAAATATCTTTTTTCAGCTTTTCATGAGCTTCATGTATTTTTTCCTTTCTTCCATCTAACACTGCATTCTGACTTCAGTTTGCTCATCTCCTCTCTGGTAACTTTTGGATGTGTTTTACCAGATTACACAGAGAGACAGAATTACCTTTATCTCTGGTTGATACCATTCATCACTACACATCCCAATGTGCAGCACCTCCTGCCCTGAGCTGATTTGAGAGTGCTCCTGTGTGCCACTACAGGGCTAAAAATCAGCTTGTCAGAAGAATGACTCAGCCCCCAAAGTCCAGTCCCTAAAAGCTAATCCATTCAAATTCTGAGTTCCTACTGAATATTGCCTTCTAGATATGTCCCCCTACCAAACATTGGTGGAGAGGTGGTACGGACACACCACTGAAAGCACATCTGAAGAAACTGTGTTAAGCAGTAATTTTATTTTTGGGGTAAAGGACTATATTGGAGGGAATAGACAGCTTACAATTGTCTTAGTGTCTGTTTGCATCAGTCTAGCTAAAAAAAAAAAAGGGGGGGCCAATGTGGCAACACTGAGTTGAGCCCAACATACAGAGCTAAATGAAACTGCTGAAGGAATGTGTGTAGGTTAAAAAAAAAAAATTTGAAAAAAAATCCAATTACTGGGGCTGGAATTAGGCCAGAACACCTTCACTAACACCTCTATTCATGAAAAAGGAAAAAAAAGTTATCCTTAATGACCACAAATGATCACAGACTCTGTTTTACATCTCCTACAAAAGCCAGCATATCCAGCAGCATTACATTCCCCAGAGCTGGATGGATAAAGGGGAAAATATGTCATTGATTCTTTTCCCCCCCAAGAAAGTCATGATACTGTTTGCACTAATTTGAACAGTACAGAGATTTTCAAAAAGTACTGAAAACCTACGTTGTCTCACTGCTTTCATTTTCAGAGGCACTTAAGATCTGCTTTTTCTCAAGTTGAATTCATGAAAATAACTTAACTGTAATGCTATTACCTGCAGCAGCAGGGAAACAGCCTCTCTGAAGGTTCCTTGTAACCCCATTCCAATGGGGCAAGGTCTGCACTGTCCCAAAGCCCACTGAAATACATGGAAGGGCTTCTCTGGGTCTCAGTGTGTTTTACATCTTGGGGTAGATAAACACCGAAAAAACTTCATCTTTTTAATTTCTAATAATGAAGAAATACCAATTTATACATATCCTTCCTTTTTTCATATATCTACTAATCAGTTCCTTGCTACCTGAAATTTGGGTACACAGGAAGAAGAAGGACTAAATTCCTTTACTTAAACATCCTCTGCTCCACTGGAAAAGAGGAACGAATTAGGAGATCACCTTTTCCCCTCACACATTTGCTGGTCACACTGGGATTCAATGTCTTGCAGGACAATTCTTGGCGTGGTGTACTCTTTTCCCCAATAATTTGCTCATTCTGTTGCCTACTAAAGTCTCACCTTTGCTTTACATGAGAGTTACTGAATCGAAACTAAGAGAACAGCTCACATGGTTCTACATAAATTCCTTGGATTACTTGTTCAAAGAGACTGATATAATTCTGCTGTCAAACTTACAATTGGCTTAACCCAACTTGGAGCCTGTAGTGTTGTTCCAACATGTGCTACTGGTAAAGCTTTCTCTTTCTGTAATTTTATTTTCCGCTGCCAAAGCACGCAATGATCCAGTGCTCAGCTATTGAAACTTAGTGAATTAAAGGGGAACACTCCTGAAATCTGAAGAATTTTATTTCATATTCCTTTTCAAATTGGCTACTACTCTGAATCACTTCTGCCACTTTAATGGGCAATAAAAAATGACCAAAATCCTGCTGTCCTTAGACCCTGTGTTGGCTAAATAAAGCAAAGCAATATTCCAGCCTACATGTTGCTTAATTGCTGAGAGGATTCCTCTTGCTGCTGCTCTACCAGAGCTCCTGTGATAGATCTGAGCAAAATTTTGGGAGTGAAGCCCTAATCAATCCCTTCTAGCGACTGTGCTTTAAAATGGAGAGTTTGCTCTATATTTAGCTTTTTTATTAGCTTTTTAATTTCATCTTTTGTCAAAGCAAAATAATTATTAGCACCGACCAGATATTATCAAATTGAATAATTTGATAATGGAATAATTACTAACCCTGATCAGGTATTCCTGATTCTGGCAACGTAATATCTTCCTTACCCTTTATTTACTGTGATCTTGGAACCCACTGCATTCTGGATTTCATTTAATCAAAATTCCAAAGATTTATGCTTGTCTGTGATGCTTGTGGTGTTCCTTTTTTTCCTTATTATATGCCATTCATGGCATCCACACAAACTTGCTGTTTCAGCAATGGAACAAATCCATAAGACACCACTGTAGATGCAAACCATGTACCCAAATGAGTTGATTTTGGCACCCAGCTTGCTGATGAAATTTATGCTTCATTAACAGATGCCTAATGTATATAATGCACATATTTTAGAATTGACCTCAACCTGGCCAGGGAGGCTGGCTGACCCCATGAAAATACAATTACCTAATGAGAGATTAGAGTTTTGCTTATTGTATTTACAATTTCTAGGAAATTACTTTGTGTCTCTGTAGCTGCGTCAGCCCCCTTGCTTAAAGTATGTTTTAATGTTATTAGAGCTTGCAGGCTGGAATAGTGGAAAGACAGGGAAAGGCAGCACAATTTCCTTTTAGACCAGAGCCAATGTTTCTCCAAAACCTTAGCAGGCTGGGTTTGCCACAAGATCAATGCAGCTGAACACTCCACCTGCAGAATGAGCTCACTGTCTGTGCATTACACCAGCCCTCTGCCAGCCCAAGAACTCGGGCTCCTGGGGTTGGTCTTGAACCTGCTGCTCCCCACACTGGAGTGCTAAGCTTTGCTGCCAAGACACCAGGCCAGGTATTAAATGCATTCTTGTTCCTATTACTTTCCAGTACTCCAGAGGACCACATTAGAAACCCCAGAAAAGTTAATTGGAAAGCAAGGAGAATGCAGAATGCTTAAAGACTTTTTATAGACAGAAATATGTTCTTAAAACAAAAACAAAAGCGCACCCATGGATTTAAATATTCAGCTCACCTTTTCCTTACAGAAGCATCAAAATGTTATTTGATGCAAGCAAAGCATAGAAGTATCAGGATTAAGTTAATCTTCATCCCTGTATAACATTTTATGTGGGCTGCTCATTTCAGCATTGTAAAGCCTCCATCTTTAGGAGGAGGGGACTTTATGGACACTCAAATCCCCAGGTGTAGGAGCCCTGGGCTATGAACCCACCAAGGACCTCCAATTCAGTCCCACTCAGGTCTTTGGATGGAGCATGTGCACCTTGTGAATTCCTTGGAAACCACAGTGAAAGGCAGGAGTGCTGCTTTTAATTATTTGGAGTAAAACTAGTGAACAGGAAAGTGAGGTCCCCATAAAAGTGATTTGGTGGGATAGTTTGCCTTAGTTTTTATAGTTCTTGCAAGGGAGAAATGAAAAGCCCATTTGTGGTTTTCTAGTTGTGATTATTGGAGGTAAAAACTCAAGCACCTCAGGTTTATCATTGTATAGATTGCAGGCTTGGGAAATAATGCACAGTAGAGTTTGACCACTATGCTAAGTCAAGCTTCTTACAGGTTTTCCTAGGATCAAGCTACCAACACAAAGAAATTCAAAGATTATGAACTCAGAGGCACGCAAGCATGAAGATACATATTTTCAATATAGCAGATTTTTAAAAAACCATTAGTAATTTAGACTTTCTGAATCATAGCTAAACTTTAGTCTTTTTTCACAAAAGAGTTTCACAAAAGAGTTCCACTATAAGGGGCTTTCCTACCAGCTGTCCTTCTCTCTCTGTGCATTTCTCTAGCCAAAGAGGAAATAGATGTAAAAAACAGAAAAAAAGAAAAAGAAAAAGAAAAAGAAAAAGAAAAAGAAAAAGAAGTAAAAGAGAAGAAAATCCTTCCATTTGTAGTAAAATGTCTTAAGAGAAATATTTCTATGTTACTTTAAACTGTCCTAAACATGCCAGTCCCTTCAAATGAGCCATACAAGTCAGGGGGGAAAAAGAGGAAGCTGTTCTATAAATTTATAGAGCTCCCCTACTAATAAGGGAACTGCATTTGTGTATCTCTTCCTAAGGCTTTAACTGTGTTGTTGGTTATGGCAGGCAGATACTACAATGAAAAAGATATTTAGTGTGTAAATAAAAAACATTTGTGAAATCTATAAACCTTCTTCAAAATACAAGCCCACTGCTCTAAACAGCAATTTCAAGTTCTCTACGCCTTGATTTGGAAGGGTTTTCCATCTTGAAAAAGAAATGATTAATGAACTGTAATTAATCTGATGGCTCTGACAGCTGCTACTTCTGTTGAACTTTGATATACAGCCCAGGTCTCTTGCTGGTGGCTTCACAATAAGGTAATTGATCTGGATCCAGACTGAAAGGCAACTGAGCCTCATCCCAGTCCTGCCATGTCAGTCCTCAGTGCAGAGGGCAGCAGCAGCTTAGAGAGCCTGTCAATATTTCTGAATCACTTACTTGAAGTGCAAGCTGATAAGTTTTGTGTGTTGATAAAGTTTGCTATTAACCCTAATATATCAATCAGTTTTCATCTGTAGGAGAATAATGGCTCTGCTTTCTCTGAGTCAGCAAGGAGCAATGCCAGAGCTTGGGGTGTTTTCATATTAGTGCAAGGAGGGGGGAGAATATTGCAGTACAGCAGCTGTACACACTGAGGGATATTCCTCATTTATGGAGAGGAATACCTTTCAAAAGGATTGATGCTCCTGTCTCCTTGGGTAAGTAAAAAAATATCAAGCAAGAACACCATAGGAGTTTTGTTTTCAGACATGACATTAGTGAGGTCTTTAGATCTAAAACAAACAAACAAAAAACCCACCAGAAAAAACCCACCAAAAAAACATAGAGTGAAAATATTGGAATTGTTAAAAAGTTATAAAAATGTGACATCAAGAGCAACAGACACACAATGAGAAACACCAGAAGCTTTACCTGTGTAATTCAAGATTTTTATTACATCCCAGTCACACTTAAAGAAAGTTCTCCACCAACAAAATGTTCTTTGATGCAGCACAACAAGATCTCATAGATGAAGATTATCTCCAGCTTTCAGCTGAAACTCACATTGCAAATACATGGGATTCTTTTTATTTTAAGCTTAGATCACCATCAATCACTGAAGCAATTTAAGAAAGTAATCAATTTACTGTTAACCCTACAGTATTTCTGTCAACTAGGAGGATCCCTCTCCAAAAACTAACAACTCAGGACGTAGGAGAGATGCAACTTATTGTCTTCAAGTGGCAAGGCAGACTAAAAGATCCCAAAATACCCCTCCAAAATCCCTGAAACCAAGCAAAACAAAATCAGTTTAAATCAGTGGAGCTATGTAGATGGCACCCCTTAAAATATGAGGATCATTAAAGAAGAAAAAAGAAAACAACACAAAACCCTACATAGTCACTGGTTTTGTGTACTTGTAAAAAGAGATACTAAAAAATATTCATAGGGTTCTGTGCTAGGGACCTCCCATCCTCTTCTGAGTATTATAGTGTTTAGATGCTGACAAATAAATTACATTAATTGCATTCATTCTAGCAACCACTTAAACACCATTAGGGCTTATGCAGACAATAACTGTGCCATTAGTTAAATCTGGATACCTCACTGCTGGTAATCAACATTCTGTCTCTTTCCAGTATAACTATCTTCATTTTTTTTGCAAGTCTCCTTCAGAACCATTCAGCTTTTGAACATGAAATTAAGGGCATTATCATTTTGCCTAATAATATTATACGGTGTTCTCTCAGAGTTACAGTCTACTGAGCTACTTGTAATTACTTGCAGCAAAAGGCTGAGGTCTGCTGACTACTTTACTACTTTTTTTTTTCTTGCCATGCTGCAAACACCTGCTGCAAGACCATCCTCATATTACTGTTATAATTGTTGCTTTGCTTCTTTCTTAATCCAGGGGGAAGAAAGAATCCTTCTCTTTCCTGTCCCTCTCCCAGAGGACTGACAGCCCAGGCCAGGAGGAGCATGGAACGTGAGATACAGAGGACTAAATATTGGAGAAGCTGTCTGTCTCTTCTATCCACTTTGAAATAAAAGCAAATGGCAAATGCAGTGGGTGATTTCTTGAAATCTGTTTTCCTTCCTTGTCCTCCAGCTGACTGTAGGAATTGCCACCACAGTCCTGGGATTAGGATGCGATTCCTTGCCAAAGCTGCTTGTGCATCCTCTCCCATGGGCTGATCCAGGGACGTGTGCTCTCAGCAGTCCCAGAGTTCCATCTCTAGGAGTTCCCAGCTTTGTCATCAGTGTAGCTGTTTCTGCACACAATGACCAGGGGACCATGAGATTTCTTCAAAAAGTAGGCTGAAACCCCTTGGAAATTCACCAGTCCTGTGCCAGTCCTTAATCACAAGAGTGAGCTGATTTATTTCTCATATTGACACCAAAAACTCTATGCACTAGGGAGGAATTCCTTGATTACTGGAGTTAGAGAGCTTCTTTGTATAAATGGGGAAAAAAATTAAAAGGCAGGGTAGGAAGCTGTAAAACTGATTATTCAGGTCACAGAGATCTCTATTTTTATCTTTTCATTAGCATTTGTTTGTGTTTGATCAAGGCAATAAAGAAAGGGTTGAGCACACTCAGTATCACATTTTGTGACTTCAGAAGTGGGGTTTGCCCACAGCTTCAAGAGAAGCTCAGCAATAAGCAGCAGACCTGAAAAGACAAATCTTAGGGAAAATACCTCACAATTATTTCAAACTCTTCATTCCACAGCCAACACCTGGCCAAGGTTCCTAAATTCAGCATTGATACAGCATTGTCATAAATGTAACCAGTGTTCATTAAAATCAAGTTCTTTCATTTATGTTCATTCTCCCCCCTCTTGTGGTTCATTATAAAATCACAATTGTTGCTTTCAGAAATGTTCCATGGTTATGCAGAAAGGATAGAAAAGGATCTACAAAATCCAACCAGGCAGTACAATTAATAAATAACAAAATGCAAATATAGTAAATAATGAGCTTTTTATTCAGGGTAATTCTCATTGCTAATTTAAACGTTCTCTGTAATCTCTGGTTGAAAGCAAGTCTTGCCACAAATGATATGGAGTACATTTCAGACAGATTTACCACAACTATTAATTGGATATCATGTGCTATTGTCTGGGGAAGATTTTAGTTCTTGCACCCTCAATCATTCATTGTCTATTTTTGCTTTAATGTCTTCAGCCAAATAATCATCTTGTATAAGACAATGTAATACTAAAATACTCTGAACTTGTGCCAGAATTTATACAGCAGATTCTGGCAGTTTTTACATGCAGGTATGTTTCCCCAGCAATGAAGTGTAATTATGAGAAGTACTAATTAAAAATATACAAGTACTTTTTCCACGGACCTTGGATATTGGAGGGTCTGCAACAGGAGTAGGTTTAAGCCTCAAAAATTGTTAGAAGTGGATGTAGATATGCATACAGACTCAGGGAATCTCTTTTCAATTAAAAATGTGTTATTTGGGATAAATTTAGAAAAACTGATATACTGATAGAAACGTGCCAATTTAGCAAACCAGAGACACAGTGCAGGAAAGTCAACACTTACTAAGAAAACTGGAGGATTAAAACTTATCACTAAAGTCAGAAAACAGTCATGTCAGCATTTCCCACCACAGTCAAATTGTTCCTATTGAGCAGCAGGTGTGTGAAACTGTCACTTTCTTTAACCAGCTTCATACTCAGAGCACACTGCAAACTGTGCAAAACAGCTCCCAGTACTGGAAAAACTGTGGTGACTGGGATCTCCTTTCATTCCCAGGACCCAACTGGAGGCTGCAAGAATAGAATATTATAGCAGCTTGCATGCTCACAGGTGCAATAACCCACATAAAATCTCCACATGTCTGAAACTTTCTGAATTAGGGGTAAGACTAGTGGTAAACCTGTGTTTTGATGAATAGCAGCAAAAGGTTCCCTTTTGTCATTCCAGCAGAAAATCCTTGAGGACAACTTGGGGGAAACATTACAGAAAGTTTCTCATAGATTAGACAATTTTTAGCAAAATAAATATAAAAAGCAAAAAAAACCCCAGGACAATAATGTGAACCAACTAGGTGTAATATTTGAAAAAGTTCTTAGTAAGAATGAAGAATGGTGGTGGGACTTAGAGGAGCAACGTTCTCCATTTTGCTCGTAACATTTCTTGAGCCTGTTACTCTAAATATTGCTGAGCAATCATTTAACATTATCCACCAGAAATCACACCATTTATTTAGTCCGCTGTATGCAAAGGCTGAAAATGCAAAAAGCCCAGTAAAACAGAGTTCTGAAGTTCTGTGGACTAGTCTGTGAAGTACAAATGTACTTCAAACATTGGTAATTTGGCTTTCAGTTTAAAATGAGCAGGGAAACTCCTGCTCCTCACTTTCAACAACTTTTAATTGTTTGACACAATCACATCATGTAATCAGGTCAAAAACTTGGTAAAGTCATAAGGTCTTTGAACTTTAAGGATTAAAATAAGGCATAGACTCAAGGGCATGGGCAGGCAAATTACAATGGCACACAGATAACACTGGAAAACACACCTCAGGGTACACCTGAAGTGCCAATTTTGTCTACATCTTCCTTGTCCCAGCAGGAATCATTTATCCACTGGTTCATGGTAGTAAAATTCTGGGAAACCCTGACCCTCATCCAAACATAGCAAGCTGAAATTTCTGTATCAAGACGGATTATTTCCCCTTCTGCAGTCTTATTTCCCCTTTCCCTCCCTTGCACAGGCTTTCTCTGAGGAGGAGAGCACATCCATTGCTCTGCTGCTCCTGCAGGCCCAGTGCCAAGGTCCAAGTAACCTACATCAGGATGCAGGAAAAGCCTTCTTGCTCTCATTGGGCATGCAGGACACAATCTAGCCCCAAGAAATTAGGAGATTAAAGTTAGAACATGTTTTAAATGGATCTGAGTGAATAATTTTTAATGAACACATTTAATGATGGATGAGTTTCCTTCCTTCTTACCAAGAAATGTGGGGAGCGGGTTGTAATTTCCTTCACATATTCCTTCCTCATTGAATTCGTTTTTAAATTTCTTTTAAAGTAAGGGGTTGCTACTCCACACACAAACTCACTGTTCAATTGCAGTTAGTCCCATAAATCACTTAATATTGTTTCCATCCTCCAGTCTAATGAACATAACTCACAGAATCAGCTTTGTGGTACACAGGCTTACAGAAAGCACATTAGAAATTCACTTTTCATAGTATTCCTGTGTGAGCTTAACATTTATTTTCTGCCAACAGTTATGCGATTAAACTTTAATAACTCTGTGAGTGTGTGCAGGAAATGACACCAAAAGCAACTCCAAGATGGCTGAAGATTTGCTTCCAAATTTGCACAAATATAAGTAGAGATTGTTTCTGCATTATTCATCCAACTTTAGACCTAAACCAAATATGTCTCACTAGCAACCTCGGAAACATATGATGAAGTGTTTTAAAATGCCAGTAGATGTCACCACTTATCCCCCAGCAAGTCCTTAAGTACATCTAAAAGAAGCCTTTGAAAACTCAGTTTGCACTTCATCATGAGCTGAGAAAGCACAGAGACTCCTTTTGCTTTGGGTTACATTGTGTTTTGACAGAAAAGGAATATATCCATTTTTCTAATCTGTGCCAATGAATTAATGAGTTTCTAGAGCCCGTGCCACTATTGCAAACCAAGGCACGTGCAGATCAGCTGCCGATTGTGGTGGCGCTGCTAACACAAAACTGTACCTGGTGCTGTGTTCATTTTTTCCTTTGTCACTTGACACTTCATAAACATTGAAGTTTTAAGCGATACTTTGATTGTAACTACAGCCCTGATTGGGACTACAGTCAGTTTTCCAGTGTTCACAACCATTCTCTGTAAAATTTTGTTTGCTTTTGTTTCCCAGTTTTCAACAAGCCCCAGTAGAGTCTCCTTCCTAAACATTTGGGTTCTTTTCAGCTTCTGCTTGCTGTTATCCTCTCCTCTCCTGAAAATGAGACCTCATGCTTCAGTTCACCTGATTTTCATGGCCACATTTTTCTCCACACCCACTGGGAAGAAGACATCCATGAGGCCTGGAGTTCTGACATCATGGAAGAAGGCTCATGCTTCTGGTCAGCTGCATCCAGACAGACATTCCTGGTACTTTTCCCTCTTCTCTGCACATTAAGCCTCTAAGGAAGAAAATATTTTTAATTAATATCGAATGAAACTCAAGTTGAGCTAAAATCTGCCTCTTTGAGAAACAACATCATGGAATCTCATTTATTTATCCTGACCTTGTCTCCTCACATCTGATAATTAATAAATTTTCATCCCTTTATAATTCTCTGCATCATAAAATAAAACAAAAAAAAATTTACTCTGCTCTTTTAAAAGCCACTCAGATCTACGGAACATTATAATATGAAAAATCAAATTAAGAAAAACTTGTTCTGCCAGAGAAAAAAAAATCTTTAGTCTAAACTTCATCTGCTGAAGAGATTTTAATATTCTTTTTATTTAGTGACAGATTTTGCATTTTCTAAAAGAATATTAGAGGAGAAAAATTAATTCTCAACAGTTCCCAGAGCAAGAAAAGTTTTGTATGACTTTTTTTTCACTTGACCAGGTGGCCCTAAGGGAAGCTTTCTGTCTATATTCACCCCTTAAGACTTGGAAGAGAGTTTGGATGCACGACAGTGTATCATCATCTTATATTTCTAATGAGTTCAGCAGTGGTTTAAAGACTTCAGAAAAGTTCATTTTCAGGTCTCTAGATTGCTTTCTCTCATTCAGATTTCACCCAGATTAAAACTGCCAAACTCACTAAAGAGATTACAGATGTAAGGGAAATTGGTTTTTAAGTATTTTAGGAAGTGAGATAAGACTCAAATGCATCCCTCAGACTTTTTAAAATATCTTATTCATGGGATCAGGTCACGAGAACAAGTTAAAAAACTATCAAGCACATTTTAAGATTATTTAAAACATTATTGTTGCAATTCCTTTCCCACCCAGCTGCAAAGGGGCCTCTAAATTACCCTGTTGTCCATGGGATTTGTAGAATAGCAGCCAGAACTAACATGAAACTGAACAATAGCAACACTGTACTCTTTCTCAAGAAAAAGGAGAAATGCAGTCAACAGCAAAACCTTGGGCTGTTATGTGACAATTCACTTCTTTTAGAAGATTCTCTAATTGCTTTCTTTAAAAAAAAATAAAAACAACCTTTCATGTTAAGCATTTTCCTTGTTTGAAAATAAGTTAAATTTGAAGCAAGATTCTATGCTTGAAATGTTAAAAGTAGTTTATTGATGAGAGTACATGAATGGAGAATAATATGAGCAAGTGTCCCTGACAAAATTGTTTATAAAGTTTTCTAGAAAATGCTCTAGCATTGCAAAAAATAATGCTGTCTTTACACAGAGACACATATTAAATATGTGATGAGTTTGACTGCAGTGGTTTAGATTTCAGAAAAGCCTGCAATGAGTAAACGAATAGGAAGGAAGATGATTCCAGAGCAGGCAAGTGTTACAAATAAAGCATGAAAAAAGAGGCATGCAGACAAAATCAGGATTATCCACAGGGCTGCAGCTCTCAGCTGTCCTGATGAGAACAGAGAGAAGTTACCCCTCAAGGTTTTTTTTAAAAGTAAACAAGGCCACAGATACTGAGGACACCTGAACTCAACAGGCGCCATGGAGCAATCTCCAAATTATGAAGACTTATTTGAATCTTCAACAGGAGGAAGAACTTTCAGCAAGACCTTTGCTTTTGCTTGTATTTCATAAACAGAACACACCTTCATTTTGCCATGCAGAATTACCAGAGTGCTGCAAATAAAACCAAACATGGGATAGTTGGTAATTTACTTGGAAAAATAGTCCCTGGGTGAAACTAGATTTTGGTTTTGGTTTTTTTCTGATCACAGAGTAATTTCTGGACTCAAGGTAAAAAGAGACATAAAATCTCTATGAAATGTCAGTAAAGATAACAAAATATAAGAACTTCTTTGGTAAAATCTTTTGCAAAAGCTTTTATATGGTTTAATAGAAGCTTTTCTAATTAAAAAAATAACCTATTTGAGAAAGAATTTTTTTAAGAAAAATATATTCATACTTCTTTAGTGAAAGATTCTATACCTCAAAAGTACTTGAGAACTATTTCAAAATACTTAAAGCCTGAGATCCTGGTGTCAATAACACCTCTGTACCAAAATCATGTTTTAGTGATTTAATTTTCAGCAGCCTTGTAAATTATTGCTCACACCAACTTATAACATTTAAATCTGAATTAAAACAGCTACAATATTTTATTGATACACATAATGAGAAAAGTGAAAAAATTAGAAAGGTCATCAAAGGATAAATGAAGAAGGCAGAACTTCAGCGGTATGAAAAGCAACAATAGTATTGCTACATGAAAGGGGCTCTCAGATCAGCTTGCAAGCAATAGAAGTATAAATGACAAAAAATCAGCTGTTTTTAGTGAATGAAAGCTGCAGCTGAACAGGTGTTGGACACAAAAGGCATCTCTATTACAGCCATGTCAGATTAATAACTGCAAAGAAGCTGCAAAGACATTTCCACACATGGAATATCTAAGGATCACAAACAAAAAGACCATACTGGTACTGTCAAGGAATTGTTCTTTTTACTAATATTTTTTCAAAGTAAATTCTCTTTAAGTGGCCTTAAATGATAGGAACAATCTTAGAGACCTGAGTATCATAAAAAAGGATGGAAAGGAACACTTCACTCCTGTAGTTTTTAACCTACATAGGAAGGAGAAACAAAAAATGAGAGTAATAACAATTCATGCACATTCATCTGGTCTTTGCAGCAGAATCCAGCGATTCCAGCTGAGTGCACTACCCAGCATTTTGGTAGCTATAAATACAATGTTTTCAAAAAAGAAAAATATATAATATTTGAGGAGTTGTCAGATGGTGATAACACTGCAAGTGAGGAAACTGACAAGATGTTAGACCAAGAGATTGCCTTGATGCAGATGTAACAGAGCAGTGAGACAATGCCTGCAAATACCTTGTAAAAAATGTCACTGTCTTGGGTTTCACAGATGTTAGGTTTGAACTTACAGAGGCTTTCCCTTATTTTGAGCTATGCAAATCTTCAGCTGTCATTCACTCTGAAGGGGAAAATCAGTCAGTTGACATCAGGTGGAAAGGCCTAGGGAAAATTAGAAAGGAACACAGTTGTGAGCTACCACACACCCATCACCATCTGCAACATTGATGGAAAGCATGTTCTTGACTCGAGAAAGGATTCCCAATGTTGACAGCTCAAAGATTAAGCCCCAGTAAGCACAGCAACAGAGACTTTATGCAAGGGTTTAGCAATGGTGTTGATAGTAAGCAACTTCCAAGCCAGCATGGGCTCCTATAGGATGGCCTGAACCACCTGGAAATAGTCCTCAGTTATGTGTCTTACCCGTGATGCTGTTCAGGCTCTGCCTTGTAATGAAAGGTTTTTAACTCGTTGTCTTCTTTATTCTTCTTCCTTCTTCTTCCTCTTTCTTCTTCTTCTTCCTTCTTCTTCCTTCTTCTTCCTCTTTCTTCTTCCTTCTTCTTTCTTCTTCTTCTTCCAGCTCATCTGATCACTTTTGGGAAGGAATGGGTTTGAGGGGATTTGTGTTTGTTTTCTTTTTTTCTGGTGAGCAGAAGCTTTCCTACCATGAGCAATACTATTGATTAGCTCAGTGGTATTTCACATATTGTCCAGAATACCTCACTTTGGAGTTCTGAGCTAGTGTCCTGTGACCTGTTTTTCTTCTCCCTTTTTTTCAAATGCAAGAGTTTTTTTCTGTGATAAGAAACCTATAATCTGGTATATTATCATGATATCATTGAGTTGGTTCAGCTATTCCTTGTTTTAAAACAGCGGCAAAAAGAAGTCATCAATTAGCACATACCAAATAGATAAATAATGTCTTGGTCATTTCACAGGAAGAGTCTGATCTTGCAAAGTCTTCTAGTCTGAGGGAAATTGTGCTTGATGTGTAAACAGCATGTAAAACCCCAGTTGAAAAAGTGCTGCCCATTTGTCTCCAGACTGAGCCTGGAATTCTTCTCCCCTGATCCAAACTAAGAGTCAGATGTCGAGGTGTTTAGACATCCCCTGCAAACAAATCATCAGCATTCTTTCTCATAGCCACTGGATAAAAAAAGGCAGCACCACAGTATTTTGTATACACTCTGTCTTGGGCAGTCAATGTCAGGGAGAAAGTACTGCCCACTTCTCTCTGAGGTCTGCAGAAAATACCGAAATGACTGGTCTGGACTCTGCTTGCAGAACATTTAAGCCTTTTGCTTTATTTCAATAGCAAATTAGCAGAATAACCTTCTACATGTTTTTTTTCCACAGTGGTCTCCCATAGGTTTCATTGGGTTCTAGGCATGCTTACATTATTAAAACAAAAAGCCACTGATTGACCATTGAAAATGAGAGAGAAATTAAAGAGAAAAATCTTTGATTTTCCAGTATTTGCTCTGTAGGTCTAGTGGTTTTCTTTTATTTCTCTGATTAAGTGATTATTTGGCTGACAAATGATCAATTCATAAACTCTTAGTTAGCAAGTCTGCTTTTAAAAGTACCAAAAGATGAAAGTAATCTACCATACATGTGTTTTCTCTCAGGTATTTTGGAGGTTATCTGGATCTTCCTCCCATTGTAAGAACAATAAACATTTCTTTCTCTTCTAGGTGATCCTTATTACATCTAAATAACAAGGTATTTCTGTTACTTAGTTTCTCAGCAAAAACCTTTTCAGTACAATAATTAGCAGGACCAGACCTTGGAATGTAACTCCCTTCTGTAGATAACTAGCAATTACACAAATATCCTCCCAAGAAGAAGAAATTTCTGACAGCTGGAAAAAGAGAAATTCTGATCCAAGAGCAAGCCAGAAAATAGAGATAAGAGTCTCCTCAAAGCATAAAAGTGTCTAGAACAGATTTCTCTGTGTTTTTGTTCCCGGTTCTTTAGTTTGTCAAGGGTTGAAATTATTCACCCACCTTCCCAGCAGTTCTACACTTCCAACTCCAATTAACAAATTCACTCTGGACCTTCTTTCAATTCTTAATGCCATTTTCCCTCCCCTCCCTTTAAAAATGAGAACACTGGTGAATAATTTACAGTGTCTAGTATGCTTCTTTAAATGCATTAAATTTAAATATAAATTTAAACTGAAGATCAAGGCAGATTCCTTAAAATACAAAAGTCAGTGTTATTTTGACTGTTCATTGCTACTATTTAAAAGGAGATTGTCAGCACAAAAATTTGGAACAAGCCATGAGAGATACCAGAATCAGTTTTGCACAAAGGCAAAACCCTACAAATGAAGTCATCTTCTGGCTACTAACAGGCAACCCAAAAAATAGTTAGGATATGCATTTTACAAAGACATTATTTTATTCTTTTTAGATACAAATATATTTTGAAAAGATCAGACAAGTAACATTCCACATAAGTAATTCATGTACCAAGTACACAATAAACTGAGAAAAACCAAACTTTGTTGTATGAATGAAACATCTGGGCCCTGAATATCTGTAAACAATTTGAAACTAAATCTGAAATTTAAAGACATTGTCCAAAGTTGCTGGAGTGTAAATCAAAATTACAAAGAATCCTGCAGCTCACTGCATGTTTGTTAAGCATTTCTAATCTCATACAAAATTGAAAACGTTCAGAAGAATTTAAGTGAAACTACAACATTTCTAACAAGTTTAACATTCATTTTCCAGGAAGATTAAACCAATCCCTAACCTATGTGCAGTCTGTATAGGTCAATGAGTCCACATAAATGAGCTGATTTGTGAATGTATTACACATACTCTCTACCTGTTGACTGGTTTTGTTTAAAAGCTGAAGAGTCACTTTTGTAGCAAACATTTAGAATTAAGAATTCATTCAGAATACAGAATTCTCATTCAGAAGTAATGAGAAAAAGAAATCAATATTTGTAATTGTTTATTATTTCCAAGTGAATCAAGAGGTAAAATCAGAGTTAGGTTTATTTTCTCATAAACTTTAGCATATACAAAAATAAAGTGCACAACTCCTGGTGAAAAAATCAGACATAGCTAAAATGGGTTTGAGGACACTTAGGTGACAAGAGGTGCTGAAATGGCTCTTTCAAAGTATATTTTCTACTGCAAATATGAGTTCCACCTAAAGGTATTTCGCTCCTGTAATATAAACAGCCATAACCGTAATATGAACAAATTTAAATGGAAAATATGGAAAATATGGGCCTAGAATCATGGACCCACATGTGCAGATTGAGAGTATCTGTAGTAAATTCAGTTGATGTTGGTCTACATTGCTGTGTTTGAGAGCAAATTAGTTGTTACCAACTTGCTCACTGAATATTTGATTGACCTGTTAGAAATGACATTAAAACATTATGAGTCATAAAGGCATTTTTTTAATAGCTGCTTCAGCTCAACTGTACTTATGTGGAAAATTTTTTAAAATGAGATTTTAAATTTACCTATTATGGGATAAACCCTACTCCATCTAGGAACTCGTACCCCCAGTGTTAGTTGAAGCTGATAGAATGAGGTTCTGTTCAGAAATTCACTAGAGAATTTGATTGATCTTTTTTTAGGGATTGCCATGCTATCAGAATTACAGCAACAGGATCTTATTTGGCATTAGTTATTAATTCATTGTTTATACCAAGACATCCATGACTCACACATGTACTTCTTCTTAGTGAGAAAAGTGTTAAAGTCCATCAAAAATACAATATTTTAAAAATTTCACAGTGCCATACATTTTAAAAGCTTTGGAAACTTAGGAAGCTGTCTCACAGTAAGCAAAAAAAAGCAGAACTCATCTCTATGCTTACTAGAACATCTGATTCAACACTTTTCTTTGAATTGCTGCTCATCACAGAGCAAATGGTATGTTTTGTAAGGTTCTAAAATTCAGTCAGGATAGAGATTATTAAAAGAAGAGTTCACAAGAAAGACATTAAGGCAGAGACTTCTTAACCCATACAATCAAGGGAGACAAAAGCAGCCACCGTTGTCTCACTTCTTAAAGCAGGACAGATTTCTCATATACAGAAAATGTGGAAGGCAATCACAGCTTCACAATTTCCTGGTGCCTTTCATCTCAACACCACATAATACTAAATAAACATTAATGAATTAAGCTGCTTAATTTATCTAAAAAGAAAGTACAGTAAGGAGGAAATGGGGGGGGGGGGGGTTTGGCAGATATCCTACTACCCTAAATTTGTTAATTATAAAATGATCCGAAACCATAGTTGGAAGCATCAAGAAAAAATAACATTTTATTTAATAATCTATAGAGTGCTTTGTGAGAAGTTAAGGAGAAAAAACACTACCAATTACTGATTGAGTAATTTCCAATATATGTGGTTTCTCAATGAAAATAAAAAGGGAGAATTAAGAAGAGTGTTTATGAAAAAAAAATCTATTTTAATCTATTTAATTATGTCTGTTATTTAGGTTATCATCCATTTCTCAGCTTCCAGAGCTCCTAAAAGTCCCATTTAAATTTTAAAAATACATTAGTAGTTAGAAAACCAGAAAAAATGAAAATTCTTGTTACAATTAATTAAACTCTTCAGATTATTTAACATGAGTATGAACAACATTTCATAAAAACAATAGCTTTAATGTTAAAAACATGTCTAAATAGAAGCGCTTCCAGTTCTTGTAAGGCTTGGGAAGGAGAGAAAATTATCACTGTGTAATGATTTTTAATTGTAGGTAGGAAATCTCATATTATGGAATGAAACATATTCACCATCAAAGATTTTTCTAGAAATATATAAATTTTCCTAGGAAATTTCAGTCAATGTAAATAAAGAGCTTTCTGCAAGTGTGTGTGGAGCATATCTTTATATGGCCTAAGAATGACTTCTAACATAATTTGAAATCAGTAGTCAAACTTTTTTGGAAATTTTTCTCAGTTACATAATTCTATTAAAAAACAACAACAGTTAAGAACTGGACTCAGACAGTAACAACTCTCATTTCAAAGTATGTACTTACAGCTTTTAGGATTATTTGTCTTCTAATACAGAGGAGGCTAAAATATTTACTTTAAAAACCTACAAAATGTTCTAACTATAGAAAAATACCGGTGATAAAATATCATTAGAAGCATTTAACAGAGCAACAAAATTTTGGCTTCATTACCTTAATTTAACTATATTAAACAAAACATTTTTGTTAGATGGCAATGATAAGGTCTTGTGTGTCTTGGCAGAAAAATAAAAAAAATTACCTTTGCAAACCACTGAAACAAGTTTTCTCATTCTGTTCCTTTGCTCTTACAAACCACATGTTTATGGGTTTAGAATAAATAAGTCATAAATAACAATAGGACTAAAACAAAATAAAATTGTACACGTGTTGTCTTGCTGTATATCTATCATCTTGGTTATTGTTCAAAGGTTTTTGGCTCCCATTTATACAAAGCTCTCTTCCATATTTGTGCATAACAGAAAAGAGTCCACCAGCCTGGGCTTTACCAGCTGCTGAAAATCTGAATCTTCCAGTCCGTCAGGGCTCATGAGTGCCAGTCTCCTCAAGGCTGCCTAGAAAAACAAAACAGCATCATTGCAATGCAGTCAGGCTTGGCAAAGTCTTCATTGCAGGAATCCATTACAACCACATCTAAATAACAGCCAGAACTCAGCACTGGTCTATGAATTCTGCTGCCTGGGTAACCTCTCCTTACTCTCTTCATCTGTCTGATAACTTCCCTCAAGCAAAGTTATTAAATGACAATTATTTTGGGGCACATTACTTTTAGACCCAAGCAGCAGGTCTAGGTACAGTACAATCTCTCAGACACCAGTGAAAATATCTATCAGAGTTTGAAGAAGCTTATGTTTCAAGGATAATATTTTTGCCACATTTTTATCAGAAAATATCTTCAGGCAGTCACTAAAATATCAGGAGAAGCAGAATTGCTGAGACAGGAGGTAGGTAACGTCTCAAGCAGTAGGCATGGATTCAAGGAATGTGCAGCAACAACTTCAATGAGACAGAAAAATCATAGTCTGGTTTGCTGCCATCACTCTGTGGTCTCTGCTCTAACCACACAAGATTAACAAGTCTTTATGGCATGTAGGAAGAATAATCACAGCATTTTCTATGCTCACATTTATACTTTTTTCATCCTGGATGAGATCTGCTTAAATGAACAAGCTGCAATAAACAAGCTTTGCTTTTGCATTTAAAATTGCATTAATATCATAAAGCACTGTCAAACAATACTCTTCAGTCTTCATTCATCACTGCTTATGTTCCAAGCCTAGATCACCCATGTCCCCAGAGGCCTTTCAGAGAATTCCAGTGAAATCATTCAGCTCTGGTATTTGGATCACAGTCCCTGCAGTGCAGAGCCAGCCACTGGGATCTTTCTCCTGAGCAAAGAAAGTGTTAACCTTCTGTTATCCACTCCTTGGCTGGGTACTGTATTGTCTTGGAGACACAAATAGAACAAAATATTGGAGTGGAGTGGGAGCAAGAAATATCTTTTCACCTTTCTGGATGCCTTACAAAAATATTTTCATATATATGTGTGAGTGCAGATAAAGGGCTGCTACCCCCGTGACTCAAGGCTAATTTCAACAAACATAGAACCATCACAGAATGGAATTTAGGAATTAATGAATCCATAAATTCCAAAGTTTTCCAGGGAAAATTTTTGGTGCCCAATAATGTGAAGATGAAGCCATTTTTCCTTATGTGCTTAAATCTTCAATCTGAGGATGAATAATTGACAGTGTACAGAATTATGCTTAAGGGGGAAAGCAGGAGACCCTGACATGAATTTAAAACATTTCTGCAAAACTTATGCATTTTGAAATCTAAAGGGATGTTTTTCCTTAATTTTCCATTAGAAGCATGAAAGAAAGACTAAAACGTACGTACCAGACATGCTACTAAAACAGAATCACTATTATTTCTTTCTGTTGGTGATCTGCAAAGTTTAATCAGGCGAGGAATACCTGAATGCACAAAAGAGTGTCAGGAGAAATAATTTAAAAAAACAACTTCTTGACACATTTTTTAGATGCATCATATTTATCTTTTTTTAGTAGGTATGATCACTAATGCAAAGATGATATGCAAATACTTCAGGGACTTTCCATGGAGCTATGCAGTTCAGAGCAGTCATAATTAACAGTTATAAAGCATAAACAAATAAATTGGGTTTACTTGCTTGCTGCTGCAGTTTCAGAGTGGAAATTGTGACCTCTGTTTCTCCCCTACCAATCCTCCCACACACCCTTAAAAAACTCACACCCAAAGAACACGTTCCCTCCTGTTGGATCCATCACATCTGGATGTGCTGGGGTCCCAGTTTTCCGTGCCCTGACAGATCCTTCACGAGGGTTTCCATAAAGGAATGGAGGAGGCAGCAGTGTCAGTTGGCACAGCAAGGCACAGCTACGTGTTGAGTGGATGCTGCACCTCAGGCTCCTCTGGGAAATGAGCCAGAGCTTCATTTAGCTCCAACTCCTCAGTCATTCTCTGGACAGACTCTATAGGGAATATCTTTCACAAAGTTCACCAAGGGAGGCTAAAAATTAAAAAGAGCTGCTCCATGACTGGCAGTTCCTCCCTCTTTCAGTGTCATCAAGCAGGAGACATATTCTTACAGCTGAGTTTTACGGCTGCATCTGCCACCTCGGGATCTCGGCTGAGCCGTGCCAGGGTCACTGCAGATTTCTGCTGCACTCGCTCACAAGCTGCAGCTTCTGCTGGGTTTCCTGAGGAGGACTTTTCAAACAGCATCTCCATTAAAAGTTGAATGCCTAAAAGGGTACAAGAGCCGTCGTTATCCTCTCTCCAACAAAAAATCTCAGGGCAAAAAAAGTAAAGGGAAAAGGAAAGCAGGGTTAAAAGAGATCAGTTACTACCCAAATAAGGCACGGAGAATACATAAATTAGGGCTGCAATTTAGACATCAGTACCCAGGCACATCTGATCAGTCTGCCTTCCCTAGGGAGCTACAGAACTTCTGGAACTAGAAAATGCACTAACACTTACCTCCCCTAAAATTTGGTATTTTAAATTTCACTAATTCATTTCAGTCAACTAAATGCAACTCCTTATTTGCTTGTAAATTAACCTGAATATAATCACATCCTGAAAAACCTTTAGTAATATATTTCAAGTCTCTAAATGAAGTTTCATTCTCCATTAATGTAATTATTTTTTTGTTTGTTAAAATATTTTTAAGTAAGTCTTTAAAAGTTTCCTTCTCAAACATTTTAAGGGTATTTTAAAATTAGGAATCTTTTAATGAAGGAAATTATGAAATTCTGTTTCTTGAAGTTTACCATATGACTGACTCTTCAGTCCAGAAGAGACAATGTCATCCATGTCAAAGTGGTTTCATTAATTTATAGTTGCCTGTAGAAGTTTATATTCTTCTTGTAGCAGTGCAAAAAAAAAAAAAAAAGGTGATGACTTCTCCTTTCTATATTATTTTAAGTGTAAAGACAATTATGTGCTATTAGACTCCATATGTTATTAGGCATTCAGATTACTTCAGGTAGCGTCAAAGGATTTTAGAACATTTGCATAAATAATTCAGAGAATTACCATCAGAACGATGCAGCTGGATAATAATCAACCAACATACAAAAACGTCACAGTTGGGAAGAGAATACCTAACTTCTCCAGCATTCAAAGAGCGTTCTCAGAACTATGCACCTGCTTATTATAACATTAGGCAGACACAGAAAAGATTTTACACACAGGATGAGTGTCAGCCCCTATCAAAAAACCAGGGGAAAATTCTTTTAACTTCCCAGATGGAATAGATACACAAATTTTACTTGGTGACACTGTCTCTGACAATCCGCTGCAGTATCTGGCATAAGTTAGGACTACTTGGCCTAGCAAAGAAAAATATGTGGATTTTTATTGTAATTTAATGTTTCTAGCAAAAAAAAAAAAAAAAGAAAAAAAGAAAAAAGGAAAAATCAACAAAAAACAAACCACCAAAAAAAGAAAACTCCACAAACAAAAAAATGCACCTGTCTTACTATATTGCTTGGCCTTGAATTTGCTGGCAGATGTATTAATAAGGCATTTATCTCTTACCACAATACTACCTGTATTACCACAATACAGGTTGCTGAAACACTTTTTGCTACTTTGCTTTCCATGTAGGAGTAAGTCACACACACAGAACCCCAGCAATGTGGTCACAAATGCAAAGTTTCCTAAAACAGTGGCATTTTATTTCAGTTATGTAGAACTATCCCCAGAACTGATTTTGTACCCTGCAGCAATGTGCAATATCCAGCAGAGACAGGATGCAAAATTAAGCTGTATTAGTGAAGCCTTTCTCCTTTACCTTACAAGTCCTACATTCCCGTCTACTCAGACTCTCCAGAAATAAATAAAAAAAACATAGTTCAGCTGAAATACATACCATTTCCCTGAATGATTTCTGAAGCACACTGGTCCAACACAGACATGTTTGCCAATATTGTCACAACCTGTTGTTAAAAAGAGAAGGAAATATGAAGCCTAGCTCTACAATTCAGTAATAAATATTATTGTGGTTCATAAATTAAATATGGCAGAATTACGGCAAACATTTGGGAGTGCTGCTATTGTGCTGAATCAGGTCAGGTGAAATGCTAAGAAATGTTTGCAAGGGATTTGGAGCTTTGAGCTTTGATTCAAGGGAATAGTTAAGGTATATTTTTCAGTTTTGTTGAAGTCAAGAACTCTGTGCATGTCAAGGCAGTTTCTCAAAAGGAACTGGACTTAAAAATCTGTTTATACCTTTCCAGAGGTAAAGATCACGGTTAGGCTTTGTACCAACACAGAATGAGTTGGTATATGTTCAAGCACAATCTGAGATCTTGCTTTACAGAATTTATTATCCCAAATGGCTTTAACAATTTTTGAGATTAGGTGTAACTCAACTTGCTTAAAGTGATGCAGCAAGCCACTGACAGAGATGGTGCTGTTGGCTTTCAGTCACCCATTCCCTTCATACTTTCTCACACATACTGCAAGACATTCTTCTTTATCCTTCAAATAGTTTGCTTTTTGCATGCAGACACGTCTCAATATTAACAGCATATGTGAGAGACCAAATAATAAATGCTAGAGATCGCCAGAATGCAAAACAGAAAGAATATTATTTCTTAAGAACTTTAAAATTTTCTCTAATCTAATTCTGGAAAACTAACCAGCCTGAAAAATAATGGTCAGTTTTGGAACTGGTTATCAGCTTTTTAACAGTACAGTGTCAGTTCAGAAGCCACCAAAACTTCTTAGATGTAAGGAGGCATGAGATCAAATCACCATCCTGATCTCACTTTGCCAAAAACAGGGATGACTCATTTCCGATGCTGTGACATAAAGGTCTTTCACTTTTGAAGGCAGTGTTACAGTGTCATCTCTCTGAATAAATACACTTACTTAGCATGCAAATGACTTGCTGAAACTCTACAGAGTGACAGGTAGAAATATGGTAACTCAGTGTATGTCTATGTATTTATTCCATATTAATTATTAACTGTGTTGCAGGCAGAGTGTATATGTTTTCTCATTCTAAATTATATCCCGTTAATGAAAATTGCTTCCTCTGTGCAGAATCTGTACCCCATGTGGCTGTCTAAGCCACAGATGAAGAATTCAATTAACCACAATTTGAATACATGCCAATTATTCCACTGCTTCAAGTTATTTTGTCTAATAAGTATTTTCATACATAAAAATAGTTTGTGTGCGTCTTTTGATACCAAAAAATTATTTGAGGTTATAACTTTACTTCCTTTGTGATGATTATGGGGTCTCTACATTTTGCAATATTTAGGGACTGGGACTACACTAAAGGGAATCTTTAGTGTATGTAATCTTATCCAGAGGGGTGTAAAAAAGACCCTTGTGATCAATGACCATCAAGTTCCACCTGCATTATCTTTTAAAATCTCAGTAGGACTTGAAAGATAGTTAAACCATAGATTAACTCACTCCTTATAGATATATTTTTCTTTAACCAAGGAAATTAATTTTCCTGTGATGTAAACTATGTAAGAAAATAGGATAATGTAAAAATATAATAGGCAAGCAGAATAAAGAGTTTACTGTAAGTACTCTATTTTCCCTAAACTTCCCAATTTTAAATTTCATGCAACTTATCTGAAAATTTCCCCTGTAATACTAACCAAAGTTCAAGGAAGTTTCCTACTAAAGATGAACTCTCTAAAGGAAAATACAAAAAAAATGCAGACTCAATTTGCCTTCAGATAGTAACACTTTTGTGAGCACTGGTATTAATGAGTCTCCTCTATTTAAGGTTGATCAAAAAGCATAAATAGAATCTTTCCAGTAGCATCTCTCCCACTGTAGATTTATTTTTTTCTTTTTGTCTACTGATACAGAGGCTTATACTGCAGTCTTTATCTTTGCCTCTTTTCCCATTATCTGGCTCCAAATTTCAAAAAGCCTTAGGCAGTCTCAAAAATAACTACAAAGTCCTGTTGAATCAGCAAACCAGTTAGGATATTATTGTGAGACATGGAGCCCACAAACAGAGACACTTAAAAGTGACTGCCTAAACCTCATTTCACAGTTGAAAATTACTGGAAAAAATAGATACCAAAACCTCTTTCAGAGCTGTGACTTCAAAATAATTGAAAGACTTGAAGATATCTAACATGGAATCTCTACTGTTCAACTGCAATTTTTAACATCAATTTCATTAATTGCTCAAGTAGTTGACCCTGCAAAAGAGCATACTCCACAATTACAGAACATGGCACCTGGCACAGTTTATGGTTCTTGCTGTATTTCTGGATTCCTAAGCCATTCATTGTGGTCAACTCAAATTATAAGAAAGCAGATATCCTGAAGACAGGACACGTGAACCCTGGTCACCTTCTGCTGCCCTCCTACCATGCAGAAGGAATGTGCTGAAGCCACCCACCAGTTCCAGTACCCCAGTGATGTCTTGATCTGTGCTTGCAGATGTGCTATTAAGCAAGTTTTGTCAGATAATCCAGCATAATTCCCTACCTCAGCACCTGTATCTCTGCTAGGCAGATCTTGATCCATGCATTTCCAATGTCTGTATTTTAGCAGTGCTATCCAATAGACTGATCCAGTCTGCTCCACACTCCTTTCTCTGCTATCCACATCCATCAAAAATTGTAGGTGCCTCCCTAGAGCAGGAGTCTGATGAACCTGCTGGCTACAGCTTTCTCTGTGAACAGGAAGCCCTAAATTCATTGCACTAATGAAGACCACAGAAAAAACAAGCTTGATCAATAAATAATCTGCACAGAATCACGGAAGGGCTTCGGTTGGAAGGGATCTTAAAGATCACCTAATTCCAATCCCTGTCAGAGGTAAAGACCCTTCCCACTTGATCAGGTTGCTCAGAGTTCCATCCAGCCCAGCACTGGGCACTTCCAGGAATGGGATATCCGCAACTTTTCTGAGCAACTTGTGCCAGTGCCTCACCACCCTCACAGCAAAGACTTTCTCCCTGTTATCCAGTCCAAATCAACTTTCTTTCAGCTTTAAGCCACTTCCCCTTGTCCTGTCACTACATGCCCTTGCAAAAAGTCCTTCTCCATCTTCCCTGTTGGTTCCCTTGAGGTCCTGGAAGGCCCATGACATTTGTTTTCCATCAGAGGGGAGCTGGATGACTCAGGTCAGTGTCATGAGTCTCCCTGCTATAAACAACCAGAGGAACAGCACTCCAGGGTTCATCCTGTGCTCAACACCTGCCTGTCATGGTGTGCTCAGCTCTGCACACCTAAACCACGGGGCACTGAGACACAGGAAAAGGCAATACGTCAGAAAAGGAATTCTCAGACCAGCTCATCTTTTAGCACCTTTTGAAAGGGCACTAGCTTAGCAGAAGATCAACATGTAGTTGATCTTAGTACTCCTGGGAGTTTTAAGATTTTTTACAAGACCGAAAGACTACATAGCTAACTTTCAGAATTTAAAAAAACACACCCAAAATCAAGAAGCTTTGAAGGTTCATCTTTAAATGGTGAACTGGATATAAAGGGATATTTGAGGGGGAAGGGCTCCTTCAGGTCCATGGAAAATTTCCCCATTTAATAAATACACCTAAAAAATAATGGTGTTATTTCATATTTTTCAAATGTCAAAATAGCATCATCTTCTTAGACTTGCAGTTGCACTGGAAATTAATCTGAAATCTAAACAAAAATCAATACAAAAATACCAAAATACAAATATTTTTATAAGCAAAGTAAATGAACAGATATTAAACAGATACTTCTCTTAAGTGACAATATCATACACTATTATCAAATTGGCAGTGTTGATCTTTTTTTGGTTATTCTTTATATATATATTTCATAATTTAAAATTTGTTTCTATTTCCACATTATTTCCTTCTATTCCCTCAGACTTTCACACATATTGAATTTATGAGTGGTGAACTTTTGTTTCAAATTCTGTAGTCTGCTTTACCCTGAACTGTAGGAATTTGAGTTGTTGGGAGCAATTTAAATTTGAAAAACCATGGTTAATTAAGAAACTTTTAAATAGTTTTGTTCAAACAAGTTACCTTGGAAATTTTTTTTTCCTAAAATACATAATTACTAACACTATAATAACACTTTTCTAAACAACTAATGGCAACTAATGCTCATCAACCAGTGTACAAAGGTACTGAATATTTGTTGCAAGCATGAAAACTAGGTGCAAATGCTTTGGTATAAAATCAGATACAATGAGATTGTAAATCTGTATTTTTCAAAGAGATTTAAACCCAAAGAACACTTAAGAAACAGAAGGCTTCTCTGACAACTTTCCCTCAGCGAAAACTTCTCCTTTGTGAAACCAACTACTCCAGAATAAAAATGCCGTAAGATTTGGAGGATGAAAGCAACATTTTAGCTGTTAAAGGGCCGATATCTTCCACTCATTGAGGGTCCCTCACCTCATTTTTGGGAGGGGGAGGTGCCTACAGAGGTGGAAGGTGTGATGCTAATGCACCTTTATTGATAATAAAGGCACATTTCTCAGTAGACTTTTATCAACAGTCCTGACATAAAAGGAAGACACAAGCTCAAAATAAGAATTAGCAAGTAATTTCGTAGAGTGGCAAAGTAGATCAATATAGAATTGCTAATTCTCTTAGTTAATTACTCCTTTAAAGCTGATTCATCGCTAAGTAGTATTAATTTTTGTACATATTACAGAAGCATTTTGTGGTTCAGTCAAATAAATGACATAATCATAAATCACAGTGTGAGTGCAAAGTTCCAGATACCCAACTTCAGAAACAAGTGGCACCTGAAAACTACTCAGAAGCAAGACAGAGTCTCTCTTTCTGAAGGTAAATAAAATCATCTGAATGTCCCAATTCAAGATCCATCCACAGGGAGACAGCAAAAGAGTACTTTTAGCAGTGATCAAGGACAGACCTTACAGCAAATTGAGGTAGAGCAAAACCCTTCAAGATATTATCTATTAGGAGAAAAAACTTCAGTAAGAAATCTCTAGAAGTTTTCTCTGGGCCATTATATTCCTTAAAAATAGGAAATAATTCCAATTGCTTCTGAAAGCTGTTTTTGTGATTGAGAATTTAGTTTTTCTTCCTGAAAACAGAAGATAAATACACCTGGATGAGCAGAAGAAGCTAACATTCCCAAAAATAATAACAGCGGAGACAGGATCTGCTTGCAAAATTTAGGTTTATTCTGAGACTGTGCCAGGGAACTGTATTTTTGGCATGCTGAGGCAGAACAAGAGAGACTAAAGCCATAGGAAACTTACATTTTGGAATGAGGGAAGACTTTATTACATTTTTATTTACTTGACTTCCTATTGCTGACTAATCTAGATAAGGAATAGGCAGAATAGCTAGGATCTCACATTATTTGTTTTAATGAAGCACACTTTTAAAGACCTGCACCCTGTATGGGTCACATTGTGAAAAAACACATCCCATAAACTGGGGCATTTAACAAAATGAGTGATTGAGCTAGTGGCTACAGATTTCTGTCTTTCACTGGGAGTTCAGCAATATTTAAAAATCAAAATTTCTTTACATTAAAGTAACATCTGTCACTAATCTCCTTTTGACACTACAGTCTTCATTTGGGGGGGGGGAAGTGAGGAAGGACAGTAAAACCAAACACAAATGCTTGACAAGGAAAGAAAGGTAAAGAGCAGAGAAAAGAAAGCAGAATCTAGAGGAAGAATGGTATTAAGGATTTAAAATCTTAAATGAGACAGAAGATGTCAGTATCAAAACCAGGAGCATCTCCCAAATACCAAAAAAGCAGGAAAGAATTTATCAGGGAAAAAAGCAGCAACCACTTCCAATTTTTCCTTCCAGCTTAAAAATTTTTCTCTACCTCAAACTGTTTTGAAACATAATTCACTGATCTTAGACCTAGGAATAACCACTTTAAAATGGATGTGTTCACTCCCCATTAATTCTTTGTCTGCCTGAATAAGAGAAGATCAGAAGGTGTTAGGCTACACCTCCACAACTTCACAGGTAAGGTGAGAATACTAACAACACTGAAGAGACAAGTGGAAATGCAGAGAGAAAAAATTTATTATACATAAAGATACTGTGCACAAACATACATATTTCATATTCTTCTATGTGGTGTCTAAGCTGATGGCCAAAGTCAAGAAGATCCTGAATGATAAGGAGTTTGGCCAAACCCCTCTTCTGACAGTGCTCATACTCCATTAAGTCTGCATATACTATGCTACTGAATTTAGGCATAAACCCTTCTGAAAGGATATCTAATGCTTTTTAAATAAAAAAAACAAACAAACCTGCTCTTCAGGAAATGACTACCTGCAAAAAGAAAAAGAACATGGCACATTCATATCCATTTTGACCCAAAACTGGGGGCTAAGGAATCTGGAAAATATTGCTTTATGACTGTTCTTATACAATGTGTTTTTTTACAAAACTAAGGAATCTCAATATAATGTTGCTGGCTACAGGACCAGACACATGCTCCTATAAAATGGGCAACGATAATCTTGTTTATCAGTAAATCCAGCTCTCATTTCTATATTTCTTTCCAGACCTAATCTAACACTGCCTGGGAAATAAAAGAAGGAGGTTGGTTTTCAGATAGTGAAGACAGGAAAAGTTTTTTATCACTTGCACAAAAAAAAGATTCTCAGAAGTCAAAAGGCAGAACAATTTAAAGGTAGTTTAGAAGTAAAATATTTTTTGTAAGTACACAATCTGTCCAATATCCAACTCCTGGGCAGAATGTTATCTATTTGTACCATCAGAGAGGGTGATAACTAATAATAATTCCATGTCCTGTATAGAAGGACATACTGTGAATTTAGATGAGATAAAATGGCACAAGGGAAAAAAAACTCACTGTTCCTTCCATGCATTTCAGCCATCTTTCTCCCATTTTTGACTTACAGTAAAACACACTTCAGCCTAACAAATTACAATTTTCTTAAATCAGCACTAATACACTTAGAAATATTAGGTAGTTTTCTATAAGTAGTCATGTTACTTAAAGTTTTGTATGAAAAACAGATCATTTAAGTTTGAGGGATCTTTTATACAATTTTGTAATATTCAGACCATATTTTTTTGTATCTGCTATGAATCTTCTTATTTTGTCTAATTGTTTCAACATTTAGTATAACTCAATTCCAAATCATCTTTTTTACTGTACAGGATGACGTGATCATTCAGAATGGAAATCAGCCCATGAAAATAGATTTCACATTGGCTCCATAATCCAAAATAAAATCTTGAATAAAAAAGATTTCAGTCCTACTTATCTTTAATGTACATCTCCCTAGGCAAATGTCTACAGCCTGGGACATAATAATATATCTACTCAGAAAATATATTGACTACATTACTTACTTAAAAGGATTTATAGTCAAAAGCCAAAATGTCAATTTATGCTACCCTTATAAAATATAGTATTGTAGTGGTTTTTTTCTTTTCAGCTGAGTGTATTTTCCGCATTGCAACCAGTCACAAAACAAATTAAAAGGCAAAATATTCCATGAGACTGCTGTGATTTGCAGACACAATTCCCACCCCCAGATACTAGACTGAAACAAGGGGATTAATTTAGACAAACACACACTGGCTCAGGAATTTGAAGGAAGACTTCTATTAACTCTTTCACATGACCGAATTCCTTGACTGTCAGCTCTTAAGGACAAGATGAGCAGCACTCAGATTCCATCAGGACATTCAGATCTCAGTAAAAGTCCCCAAGGTGGGATTTTATAGTTCCCATTGCTGCAGGAGCCAAGGACTCATCTCAGAAGCTTCCTGCAGCACATCACAGAGAACATCACCCTTCCTGCTCTGCTTGTGCATTCTGAGAAGGAAGGTAAGGGAAGTTCTTGGAAGGAAGCCATTCAGTTTGCTGTTCACCTATCTAGGGAGATGGACTTGCAGCTTACAAGCTGCAAAAGCTGTAATTAGCCTGTCACCTAAAAAAAGTCAGTAAATCCTTCAATGTGTGCCTTCCTCATAAAAAGAAGGCGCTTGGTGTGCTACCCACAGAGCAAAATGCACACAAGTGCCAGCAGAATTCAGATGAGGGCACAAAGAAATAGGGAAATAAAAACGATGAGAGCTTACAGGAGGGAAAAAAAAAACCAAAAAACCAACAAAAATGTGAAGATATGTAACAGTACACAGCCATGTCAACACCACAGGGGATATCCTTGACTTTCCACAAAGAGCAACATAGTAATTATGGCTTAATTCCATCATTTTATACACAGCCCTGAGCTGGAAAATTAGTGTTATTAATATAAGCTAGAGCAGCCCTAGCAACTCATCTAGAACACCAATTATCAGTTTTTAGGATCCACTGGGTCTTAATCTCCAAGGCCTGGCTCCTGGTTAAGGATGAAAAAGCCTTCTGTGGCAGTGAAGATCTCAAGTCTACCATAAGTCATCTGTGCATTAGCATAGACCTTTAGTATTCTGTGTCCCTTTGCTAAAAAAAAATAAAATCTAAAAGTACTGGTGAGAAGGAAAGGGAAAGGCAAAAGTACATTAGCAGAATTTGCAAACCATCTACCAGGCAGTTAGGACTTGGTCCAAAGCCCACCGACGTCAATGGGCTGGGGATCAGGTCCTTATTCAGCTTTTGGAGCTAATTCATCTTTGACCTGACAGCTGTATATTTAGGCTCCACATATATCTTTGCCTCAAAGGTCCTTGCAGTGAAGTTTTGAATCCCTCCAAAGACAGAGACTCCACAGCCTGTCTGGGTGTCTGTGTCACTGGCCATCTTCATGAAGAAAAACAATAAATTCTACTCTCTTAGATATATGGAACTGCAGGTTTTTTGGAAAATCACATTAAAGGTGTCATATTTTATAAAACTCATTAAAAAACACAAAAGCAGAGAAGGAACTGAAGCAGATAGAGGCACATACTGAAAAGAACCACAGAAGTAATAAATTAAAGAAATTAGGTTTGCTATGTCAAAACAGACACAGTGATGAAATCTTTTTGGCTTTTACACAGATGTGACAGTGGCTTGCTGAGAAATTCCTCACCTGATCCCGGGAATATGGAGTGTCCACTATGTGCTTGTCTGAGCAGGCTGCTAGGAGAATCTTCATTGCATTTAACTGGAGCAATATTTCACAAGCCATGGTATCAAAGAAAGTAATATTGGCAAGAGCTGCTGAAGCCAGCAGGAAAACTTCACCTGATGAGGCTTCTTGGCACAGTTCTAGGAATGCAGAAAATAAGTTAGATAAATGTTGTTCCTTCATTGCAGCATTTAAAGGCCATATTTAAGCATCTGTGACTTGCACTAGTGATCTTATTAGCCAATATCAAGTTCATTAACATTGAGATAAAAAAGGAAACAAAAAAAAAATAAGCTTAATTTTGTCAATTATGTAACATCATAGAGTGGTTTAGGGTGGAAAAGGCTTTTAAGATCATCAATTCCAACCAAAGCCACCATTAAACTGCATCCCCAAGTGCCACATCTACACAGCTTTTAAATACCTCCAGGGATGGCGACTCAGCCACTTCCCTGGGCAGTGTTTTCCAGCACTTAACAACCTTTTCCATGAAGTAATTTTTCCATATATCCAATCTAAAAAACTCCCCTGGCACAGCTTGAGGCCATTTACTCTTGTTCTATCACCTGTTACTTGGAAGAAGAGACCAACACCCACCTCACTACAAACTGATGAATGATCTGCTCAACCTAGTATATCATTCTACTGGGAATATGTCATTGCATGTTGTTCAAAATAAAGCTTGATAAAACTAAATAAAATTAAATACAGGAGGCAGAAACCTAACAGTAAATGATCCATAAGAGAATAATTCTGTTATACATCCATTTCTTTTGAACAAGGTACATATACATGTTGCCTATCTCTAAACTTATTTTTCTGTAGTAAAAAATTATCTTGCATATTTTTCAACTTCAATAAGAAGTGCAGAAGAGACAGCTACCTTTTAATCCCTTGTACTTTAACTAAGATGTGAATCACCTGGTAATGGAATTTCTGCATGGTTTAAAAATTAAATATATTACAGTAATTCAATTACTGAGTTATAAATATTACAAGGAAAGTAGTATGTGATTATTGAAATGGCTCTTGCAAAGTTTTACATGTTCTATTTTTAATGCTTACATTTCTTGGGCAGAATATACACCACTAAAATTCCTGTGGAACTTAAATAGCAACAATTGAGGACATGATCCACCAGCTAATACCTTCTAGATAGGCTGTTCAGATTGGCCTTGGCTGTGGAACACTATAATAACCCAGAAAATCATCTGAAACAAATCAGGTCAGAGGCCTCTAGCTACAACAGAATCCAGCTCAGCACAGGTTGTTCCATCTGCTGGATTCAGGGCAGTATCAGGGCACAAGTTTCTCCATTTGTGGCTGGACATCAGGAACAAATTGTTCCCTTGATTTCTGCATCACTACTTCTATTGGGGCCTATTGAAAAATGCCTAAATACATCTAAAATAATTCCCAGCCACAGCAGAATCCTCAAGCACTGGTACGACGCTTTTTTCTTCTTCTTCTTTAAAAAGGTAAACCAAACACAAAAACATGCATTCAAATTTAAGTGCTGCAGTTTAGCTGTAACCACTGAGCTCACTAGAAAAATATCCAAATGTACTGATCCATAAGAAATCAAACTAGAAAACCTAAACAGTACGTTCTGACATGGAAAGTGGATTTTGAGACTAGAAAGAACAGAATGCTTGAATGAAAGCTTATGGTATTTGAGAGGGAGGGAGCACAATGCCAGAAAGAAGATATTCCTTTCTTTAGAAAGTAATAAGAAAAGTCATCTTGTTTTTCTAAAGCATCCTTACTGACTCAGGTTAAGGAAAATCTTGCTGTTACCTTCGTCTCATTTTACCATGGATTAAAGGCTTAGACAAGAAAAACAGATCTTTTATTGTCTTGTAACAATACCCATAGAATATTCAACACTCTACTTTTCCTCTGAATTAGCATAAAAATATAGATGTAGTGGCAAGATTAAGTTCTAGCAAGTTTGGAAAATACAACAGGCATAAAGGTTAGCAACTCTTAGAAATTACTGTTTTACAGACAAACATAAGAAAAGAGGATCATTTGCTGAGTCTTTCCTGAGGCTCTTAAGGTAGTTTCTACACAGATATTATTACTACAAATATGCATAAAGTCTACTCAAATGTGGACTGGGTAAAAAACATTATGTAATTTCAGAATGCTCTGGTTCAGAATTTAAAATTGTTATTTTGTCTGTTAAGGGAAGTATACTAAACATTATATAGGGAATATTTCTAATGAAAGAGTACTACCCCAACCTGTTATTTTAACTGGACTCAGAAATCCAGTAAAAAACTTACTGACAAGTGCTGTCACAATTTCTTCCATATTTTCTAGAAAGCTGCTGAGATGCTGAGTGAAAGTGAGGTGTGGAGAGGTGATCTGGGCAATTACTGCGGCTGCTTCTGCATGGGTAGCTTCAGAATGGCTGTTGTCAGTGAGGATGTCAGCCAGGCACAGTATCCCATCAACCTGTGGAAAAACAATAAGTAGGAGTTAGAAATACTGTAGGAAGCACTTTTGCAACCAAAGATGGTTTTCCAGTTCTCTCTTCTTGGCAGTGACTAAACTACTCATTTTCAAAAATAACTTGGTGGCCTTTGTGACGCAGGAAGTTTCAGTTTAGCAAATACAAATTAGTTCAGCATACAAGTTCGATGACCTGCCAAGAGTCTTGAAGTTCCTTCTCCTTTAATGTTTCTGTGAAATCAATTTTGGTGAAAGAAAGTCTTTTTTGACAGACATCTGAAGTTTAACGTGAATCCAAAAATAACCTCTGATAAGCAAATGTTAATTGCTACTATCCCTCATTTGAGCTCTACTACAAGACTCAAACCTGAGTGTGTACCAAGGTCTAGACAGACATATTTTTCTTGCCACTTTTCTCTGAAATTGTCACAAAGCCAACACAGGATCAAAAAGAATACCATAAAGATGACCCTGGCCAAAATGTTCCTGATAAGAGCACAGCACTTATATTAGAGCCAGGTCCACACATCCCTAGTTTACCTCAAAAGGAAACAGAAAAATGAGAAATTGCCTAAGTTTTTACTTTTAAAGTGTTTGAAATGTTCTTACACAGTTCAGGCATATAGATCATATTCACACATATTGGTTTATATTATAGGAGACCCATTGGCACAAAGCAAGACAGCAACGGGGCACATCCACTGGGATCATTGTTAGCAAACAAATGCAGCAAGGCAGTGTTCTCTGAGCACAGGGGCATAATCTGTGAACTTTCAAATGAACAGCAATGAGTTCCTCCCCATTTATCATAGCCCTGAATAATTTATCACGTTGACAACCAATTAGTTAGAACATAGGATTGTTTAGGTTGTAAATGACCTCCAAGATCACTGAGTCCAGCCTATGACCAAATGCCACCTTGTCAACTAAACCATTGCCATTGCACTCAGTGCCAGGTCCAGTCATCTCTTGAACACCTCCAAGGGTGGTGACACCACCACCTTCCTGGGCAGTACATTCTAATGCTTGGCAACCCTTTTCATGAAGAAATTCTTCCAGCCTGATCCTTCCCTGGTGCAGCTTGAGGCCATTTCCTCTTGTCCCATCCGTGGCTGCCTGGGAGAAGTGGCCAACTCCCACCTTGCTCCAGCCTCCTTTTAGGCACTTGTAGAGAGCAGAAAGGTCTCCCCTGAGCCTCCTTCTCTCCAGGTTAAACAGCCCCAGCTCTGGACACTTTACAGACACAAAGAGGAGTTAGGAAGGCTCAGTACTGAAATATACTTCAACACTCAAACAAAAAACAAACACACATTTGTATTTTACACTCACTAACGCTCTTTCTTAGCTCTGCTGTTCAGACTGCATTCTCTGTCAACTCAAAGCTTCCTCAGAACATCCATGTTAAGTCCTATCCATTACCTACAAAAAGGATATTTAGCACAACTCTTATTCTTGTTTTTGTTATTTATTAATACAGAACGTTGAGCTATCTTAATTATTTATCCGGCAATGGGCATGAATTAAATTATTTGATAAGCACTACAGTTACTATAAAATACAGTTACTGTATTTTACAAGAAAAGCTCTCAGATAGATGAGAGTAAAAATTACCTGCTGTAAGATTATTCACTGGGATGCAGTTTTTAATAGGGAATAGACTATATCATTTAAACTCTAATAACCCAGATAAATATATAAGAAATTCTATCTCTATTTTTCCTCAGATCACAAATGGTAGTTATTGTACAAGCTCTAGTACTGGCAAAAAGAGAAAGAATAAATTTTCAACATTAAACTTATTCTTGACAAGCTTTCAACATTAATCTACCTACAGTAAAATATTTCCTCCTAGTTATGGCAGAATTCTACAGCTTGAAACAGCAGATTCACATAATTCACTGGGTTTCAAGGTATATTAATAGATCTCAGTGTCAAGAATTAATCTATGTCCTCACAAGATGATTTAGTACCCTAAGTGTGCTAGACAATATCATATGCAAAACCCCACAATTTTGTCACCTTGAAATCTCCCCAGATCACACCTTGTCTGGGGTCCAAAGGATGTTAATAACAGCAGGCAGTATAAAAATTTAAACATAATCTACGACATTCAAAAAATACTTCACAAGAAACTTCTTCTAAGATCTGTTCAGCAGACTTCAGCTCTAAATTTACTGTTTAAAATTCACTTGGCCAACTCTTATTCAATGACCTTGAGAAATGACTCAAGAGTAGTTCTATGCTGTTTGAGAACAGGTATTGGCTTTCGAAAGACAGGTAAAAACACATGGTTAGATTTTTCCATCACCAGTAATTGTGTAAATCTACATTAATAATACAAGCTTCTAACAATACAGGGCTCTACTCAACTTTTAAATCACATATTTGATTTCATTATTTGCTAAGCAATAATTTTTGAAAATTGGGACTTGCTGAATTCTGAATTTAAAAAGCAGATATGATTTTATTCAACACAAAGATAAATTACATATTTTGGGTCTGTGAAAGCCAGCACTAGTTATTTTCCTACCAATTCAGAAACATGTAAAATACTAACAAATTCAGCCTAAAATTTGCTCCATACACTTTTTTGTCCCATCTTAAATATAGAAAATAAAATAATTCTACTTCAGCAGTCAACCCCATTTATAAGTGTCTAGTAATAAATTTTAAAATGACAGGGGAACAATCTAATAAAAGCACTTTAACATCCAAAAAGAAATTGCTGCTCAAAGCATTTTTATAATTAGGTTTCACACTGAAAGGAACTTTGGATGGCTGCCCTGTTTTCTGTTTAATTTTGGTGAAGTAATCAGCTAAATGTCAAATCTGTTCATCACCTTGGCAATACAAAAGAACCAGTTAGCCAGATAATGCAAACAAATGAATTCCATGAATGTAACAAGATGCTATGGAGCCCCTGCATTTGAGGAATGGCGTTCAGTAAATGCTTGATCACTAATATTTCAGTGTTGATAACTGGAAAAATGCCAGGAACTTACATCCTTACAAGCATAGCCCTGTTGTAGAAACTTAATCCAAGTGACAAAATAAATGTGTGACCATGTTACTGCATAGATCAAGTCTCCTGAAAGGAAATTATTTCTTTTTCTTACAATGGGAATGAATGAGTTCTGGGGCAACAGTCTTCTTCAGTATAACTGTCCTAAAAATACTAAATAAAACTAGGCATCTGTTAAAGATTCCAATGCAGAATTTTGGATGAATTGCATTAAGGACTTCATGATTTGAAATATTACACGCAACAGCAGTCTTAACTCTGTGCTTTCCACAAGGAGGTTTAAGGCAGTTTTTCCATACCCCTCTGGGAACGAAGACCCATTGCCTTCCTTTTAGTGACCTCTATGAACATTTCTATAAAATGCTGCAGAAGGCTTTTTGTCATAGCATGAATTTCCCTACCATTCCTATTGCTCCCTTGATGTTCAGATGATCCCAACATATTGATAAATTTCCTCTAAACTTTACTTTTTCCTTATCTAAGTGGATCTCCAGGGCCATTTAGTCAGACTGGAAAGCTGTTGGCTGACTTCCCTCTGTCAAATCCATGGATAACACTATCAGCCTGAATCTTGGTGCTTCTGCTAAGAAGCACCAGCACATCCCAAAGCAGTTTTATGAAGGAATAAAAGGGAGAAGTTGCGAATCAGATGTAAGGCAGCAAATGTGGAAAAAATATCATGTAGGGGATAGCCCCTTAAACAATCTCAACCTTCCCGGAGGAGAATTTCAAAAGTAGAGCCTGTACCAAATGCATAGATCAGAGTCTATGTGTTTTGTATCCCTTCACACATGCTGCGTAATAGCACCTCCTACCTAAACCCAGGACAGGTTAACCATGGAGGTGAAGACATGAACATTAGCAGGGCAAACCAAATGTATATAGGTGGATAAAAACTCAAACACATCAAAATTTATAGGATGAGGAATGAGGGTGGCAGAGAAAGAAGGCAGGGAGGGAAGATTATCATATTCATCCAGAAAAACTCATATACTGTTATTTTGATGACTTGTTACTGAGTAATTAAATTGAATGAGATGATTTAGTAAAAATTGATGCTATTAAAACATCCCAAATACAATCCCAAGTAACCCAAACTACTGCAACAATTCCATGGCAGCAGCAGTGACCGGTGGAAAAAAAAAAACCAAAAACCTGCAACGATTTTTATAACTAATGCTGCAGAACAGTGGCCATGGCACCTTATTTATGAGCCCTATTGTGTACACCACAGAATAGTGTGGGGCTGAATAGAGGCTGAATAGTTCCCAACTCAGAGGCTTTTAAACTTCTGCCAATAACTTCAGCTTTGTATCTAAACTGGCAGTGAGTTGTGCTTTGGTTTGCAGCAACTTTGACTATGGCTTCCCTTAAAAACTTCCCTCCTTCAGATGTTGTCAAGCTAATGAAGAAATATTTATTCTCCCTGATGTTTTTCCATTGAGGAGAAATGTAAAGTTGATCTGATCTAAAGGAGGAATGTTGTCATATGGCATAAGAAAAAAGACATTTGGCAGTGCCAGCTTGAAGGATGCATTAAATGTTAAATGTGGCAGTGCCTGAGTAGCAACCTCACATCCATGTTGCAGAGAGAAACAAATTGCAGAGCAAGATGGAATAAGTTCCTTACTCTGAACTGTTTAGGAGTCAAAAGATAAATTGTAGGCAAACCCTTTCTCCCTATGATACCAAGAAGAATCAGTCCTGCTGCTCAGAATTCATGTTCCTCGGCACTCAGAACTGCTCCAAGCATGTTGCAGATTAAAAAGTACAGATGGTTGTCAAAGAGATAATAGAGAATAAGTCATTTTACAGAAAGGATGGACCAAATCAGTAAGATCGATATCCAGACTTCTCTCTTGCCTTTGCTTCAAGGATAAGAGAATAGCTGGCTTTGAACTCCCTCAATATTGAGGACTGATATGAAGGATAAGGCAAATTTTTAAAGTATTTCTGTGGTTGATAAAAGAAAAACCAGGCAATGCACTGCTATTAGCCTAGCAGTATTCACATATTCCCACTCCCATAAATCAGAGCTCACATTGCTTCAAACTGCTCTCTGAAAATATAAGTGAAGCACCCAAGAATAAACTCAACTTTCTTGATCTACTCTTCCAATATGATATCCCTCCATTTCTACAGGATGAACACTGAGTGGCTTCAAAGGGCAGGAGAAGACACTGCAAAAGGAATTTGCTTGCAGTAATGCAGAAGTCATCTGCAGTACAGGTGCTTCTACTCAGCCACTGTTGGTGTGCACAGAATTGGGAAACATTGATAAAACTGGCAGAAAACCGCTGGTCACAAATGAGCACGGTGGCTTGGGGAGGGAAAAGAAAGACATTTATAATGACCCTTGTTCTCAACATTTGTTACATACTCTTTCTTCTATTCTGTCAAATAATCCCAATAATGACTGTGTTATCTCTAGTTTCAGAACCCTGTAATGATAAGGAAGAACTTTTTATGCTCACATATGATTAAAATTAAATTCTTGCAGTTGTAGGACACATGACACCAAATGTTTCTCAGGTTCTTTTGCCCTACATTTTGGAGGGCTGGATACATTGGCTTGTTTTTAAGCTGCCAGAATGTATTCCTATTTGTAGGGTTTTCTTGGTACCTGCATCTGCATTACAAATTCCAGAAAGTAAATGCTTGTTTCCTTTAAATAATGGATAAGGCTTTATACATTATATTTTGGGGTCTGAAATCCATTAAAATGAAGCCACACAGACCCAAAAAAAGGACTTGTCAACAAGATGAGAGGAACTGTCAAGTGGTGTACAAGAATGCTGAACAAGATACTGGGACCTGAAGTCTGAATCAAGACTGTACATTAGTCATTTTCACACAGCCCTCATTTTTATTTACCCTGGGGGATCATAGTCTGGGAAAAGGAAAAACACCCACCTCAACTATTCCTATAAACAAACAGGGGCTCCAGGGTTATGTGTAGCAGGGCACTCCAGAAAATGAGATGTGCTCCCTGAAAAAAACATGCTCCAATCATCTACTTTTAAATAAATAATGTCACAGACACTTCATGGTGTGAGGGCATATTCTCCAACACCTGGTGCCTGGCATTTAAAAACAAGGACTGTCTTTCAACATGTTTGATTACTTTGTATCATTTAGGTTTTGGTGTGTCACCATGGATTTTATTTTCAAGTGTTATTTAGAATACTTCTTCATGAGGAAAAAAAATCCCATGCTCACAGCATTTTTAGAGGCCCCTCTTATTCTATTACAATAATGAGAAAGTGTCTCTATCCAAAATGAGCAGCATGGAGGTCACAGCCACTCATTATCACCTAATCTAACTCTTCATAGTGTCTTTCGTCTCTCAGGAAAAGTACCTGATAATCTTCCTGCTAGAATTCTGGATTTGTTCCAGTCAAAACTTTGAAGCCTTAACTTGATTATGCTACAGATTTGATTAATAATTTTAACAATCCCTGTTGTTATTATTACTGTAATTTCACATACAACTTGTCTCATTGAATTAAAATGCTTGAACAGGTGTATACCATGATACCATGACTTGCATACAAACACAACCCTATTCTATTCTCAAATTATAAGAATTTGAGAACAATATGAAACACCACAGCAGAAAGCAGAGTTGCATTAGAGAGAGAGGTATAGAAAATGCTTAAGCAATGGATGTTGCATAGGATGTTGTGGGGTTTTTTACTGTTATTTTAAACATGAGATTTTTGCAAGCACATTTAAGAAAAAGATCCTCATGTAAAATATTTTCCTGCAAATATTTCTCATTTCTACAGTGTCAATCAGTTTAGCCTAAAAATATCTGGTCTCTAAAATGCAAGGCTTCGGCAGTATTTGAATCATATGTACACAAATTAAATGTACCATAATAGTAGAGCACTTATATAATATAATGTATTAAATACATACAGTAACTTGCTCAAATAAATGTTTTTATGTCTAAATTCACATAGTTACCAAAACTGACTCATTGCTTTACCCATGTTTCTCATCCCAAAATTTTTGTTACTTTTAAGAGCAGGGCTATGAGGCAGCAGGCATTAATAGAATTGTTTGCTACATTCATTACTTCACAATGGCTGTTCAATTATTTTAATAAATTATTTTAAATAAATTAGCTCCAGAACCAACCTTGGATGTGCCAGATTTTTATTGGCAGAGAATTTTAACAAGCAAGTTATAGAGTTTTATGATACCCATTTATAATGAAAACACTCAGTACTTTAGCTATAAAACCTTTAGTGAGCAACTCAATAAGAATCCATTTGTGTTGTAATAACAACAGAGGAAATTGCTACCCTTATTTAAACAAAAATTTTTTAAAAAAGTGAAAAAGAAGCAGTTTTCATTCATTTGGTGAAAATTGATAGAACTTTATTGGCTACAGCAGACCCAAGTTATTTGGTCCTAAGGTTCCTTTCCTGACAGTTGGGTAAATCTCTTTGGGTCTCTTATGAACATTGATTTATTTCTATGACTGCAGTGGCAATAAAATAATTTCAGTATTGCTTTAGGCCAAAGAAATTCAAGTTTAAGATCAACTGTTCACATACAATCTTTATGAGCAGTCAGAGGTCTACTAGGAGTCATCAGGTAAAGTGATCTCAGATGTTTTTCTCTCCATTAGCATCTTCCAGTGCTGCTCTTTGGTCAAATACAGTTGCCACATTGATTCTATATTAGAAGAAATAAGCACAGTCCTAAGATGCTGAGAAAATGGAATATTTTTACAAGCTTAATTTAGATTTTTCTTCTACTCAATATTCTTTGCTGCCTTAACAGGTCTCAACATAAAGAACCACTCTTATGAAGGATAATAAACACATATATTTAAAGTTAACCTGGTGTTTGAGCTAGGAGGAACAAAACCACAAATTTTGTTACACTTTCAACAAAGATTGTACTCCCAACATAGGAAAATCCAAGGATAAGTACCATACAGCACTTTGATACAGGGGCACATACAATCTGCATTCAAAATCATATTTCCAAGTCAGCTTATTTGCATAAACTGATCTCACACCAGAAAAGCAGGTCAGCACTGACTGAAATTGAATTTACCTAGTGAGCAGCTTCAATAGCCCAGGATTTTTTCCAGGTATTTTAGACAGATAAATGGGGAAGTGTTACGTTATGGCAAATACAAAACCTCAATTTGCTGTATTTTAGCTGCACAGATCTGGGAAAACAAATATGTTGTTTAGTAAAGTCTCAAATACTGTTCTGATTCTGTCATCCAGTCACTTCTTAATCCATAAACCAGTTTTCTCATTCTTAGAAAAACACAAGAGATGTTATGAAAGAAGGAATGCAACAACTACAAAGTAATAAATATTAGGGTTCCCCAGTAGCACTCAAGGCTCACTTCACATAAGCAGTAAAAACTCTCATTCCATATTCCAAATCAACTGAATCCCCCAGATCTGCAAAGCTCAAGTCTGGACTAGAAATTTCACATAAGCAAGCTGCATTCTGCCATCTGCCAGTCCGTAAAGACCAGAAGATGAGCCCCTGCAGGTCTCCACAGAATGGTACAGGGCTTCTCCTGGCACCAGGAGAGTTCCCAGGATTAGGATCTGTTGTTTTAGAAGGAAGCAAAGATAATAATATCACTAGAAGTGATATTAGAAAAGTGGAACAGCTAGGACTATGAGACATATACACATTGCTCTGAAAGCAGAGCTACTGAATCCTTGAAGCCAAAGAATGTAACTTTAAACCAAAATGTACTAGACTTCTAGAAAAACATCAAATTCAAGACATCTAGAAGAAAGAAAATGTCTTGCCTAAAATCAAACTATGGTTCACTGGATTTTCTCCTGAGATTTGCCTGCAATGCACTCCCCATCCCAAAAGCATTAAAAGAATGAGCAGTGCAAATGAATTTTAAAAATGTCCCCCATATTGCTTATCACTAGATTAGTGGCCTCCAAAGAAAAATGTAGGCCAATCTCTCTTACATGTTTTCTTTCCCTCTCTACATAAGAGGAAGAGATATTCTAGTAAAGATCATTCAAATCTGTCTTGAAGTGAGTCTCTGGTTGCTGAGAACTCTCTGGCTCTCTCACATTCCACAAAGAGCATGCCTCAGGTTTGGTTTCAATCAAAAATATGTGAAATGTGCCTTGCAATTGAAGCATATTAATGATATGACAAATCGAAGTCTTAGCATTCTTCAGTGAAGTTAGGAGCCATCAATAAAAGCCCTTGCACCTAAACCTAGTTAAGTTAAAACCTGTTCCACCTCCCATATTGTCCCAAAAGTCACTATAGCTCTTTGCAGGTATGAATACTCTCAGACTGTCAAGGTACTTAGGTGCTCTTTTTACAACATCTGCTCTAAAGTTCTATCTAAAAAGCAGTTGTTGCATTGAACACTTGGGCTTTTTTTTTTTAAATATTTATAGAATTGCCAGCTTTTGAAGAAACTCTCTGTGTTTACATACAACAGTTTGAATCACTGGCGTTTTTTCTGTGACTATGATTTTCACTAACACCCGTATCAAGTACCAGTAGCATTGATTTCCATATTGCGTCCCTTCAAAATAACTTCCAGTAAAGATTCACCACGAACTCTGGAGATTCTTTAGTCCCATCACTGAGCAAAGATACTTCTAAAGCAAAGTAGGTGCAAACCACCTTCTAGATGGCTCTTGCCATGGCAGAAAGCTAATGCTTCCCACTCCTAGTGCACAAAGCCTGCAGGATAACTCTGTCACCTCCATTGCCAGCCACTATGGATAAGTTGCCCAGCAGCAACAAAAATGTTGGCTGGGCTTTTACTGACACTTATCCATAGCTGTTTTAGGGAAAGGCAGTTTTAACCAGAAGTAAAATATAGGAGTCTCTTCAAAGATAAATGGCCAAAGTAAATGGCACCCATCCCAAAGTCTTAAGGATTTTTAAGGAAAGTGCAAATATTTTTGCTCTAAATAACTGGCCACAAACCATTCTTCCTAAAGGAAAAGAAAAACCCAACAGTCTAATCAGTCAGATTTTAATGAGTTTTAAGTGATCTCTCTTAATTCAATTGTAAACTTAATCCATGTTACTGAAAAGGTCTTTGATTGTTATACCCTTTCCTGTCTCTCTCTCTCTCTGTTATTTTCTCTTTATTTGAACACAAAATACTACTTATTGGAATAGACTTACTCTTCTTTTTAAGACTAGAAGGACTGAAGTCAGCACTCATGGTTTCTTTAAAAACTAAGAGAGAAAAAGAAGGGGGAAAAGCCACTGTCATCTTGACTTAAAATCACTTTCTTTGCCATTACCACTTTCAGCAATTGTCATTCTTTGTCTTTTGGGGCTTTTTTTTCTGTAAGAAAAATCAATTGTAATTACATGAGTATGTCTCAATTACCTGTCCTTTTTTTTTTGGGCTGGAAGTTCTGATCTGATTAATTGGATTTCTCTGTCCTAATGTCTTCTCCAATGCCCTAAGTCCTAAGTGCCTTATTTTCTTCATACATTTTATGGCAAGCGTTTCATTTTTACTGGTTCATACAAGACAGTAATTCTTCTAGCAGAGAAATGTGCCAAAAATTAGATGCATGTGTTTCTTCATGTTTAAAGGAGCTTGAAGGGAAGATTAAGCAAAGGAGGACAGCAAACACAGATTTTTACTCAGAGTAGCATCAGTATCATTAATACACTAGCAAAGCTGGTAAAATAAAGATGCAGGCTGTGTTTCTCAACCTCACCTCACACAGCTACCCAGAAGTCCATGGGCTGGAAAATTCAAACAGTGTCAGTTCCCTTGGGCACAAATCATCAAAAATCCTCTTCTGAGTGAGGAGAAAAGCAATTTGTCACAGCCTTTAAACACATAAATAAATTCAGCTAACAGGAGCAGGAAGTCAGTCATGTGGCTTCATCCATGAATATTTCCTAGGTGAGGTCCTGTGACTTGTAACCCAGTTCTTCTTCCAGGATACAGGATGAGACAGGAACACTCTTTAGTAACTAAAAGCTGATTTACACCTTCTAATTATTTTGCACAGAACAAATTAAGTATCTTATGCAAAAATAAATTGCAAACCTATTCTAACAGCTGTTTTACCTTCTCTTTCATTATAATCACTTCCTCAGCTAGACAGTAGTAAAACATCATGTTTGGACCACGCACAAAATTCACATTACACATTTTGGGGAGATACTTACTCATGAGTGGCTTCATTTCCCTCTCATACCTTATGTTATGATAAAAATTGAAGATAAAAACTGAAGATAATATGTGGATATAGGCCATTGCAATAGTGCCACCAATTATTGTTCAAGTGAACTGCCATTTCTCCAAAAATTATTTGACTGAATAATAACCAGATTAACAGAAAGTCCTGGAAGGTGTTTTGCTGCCTCCAGCCTCTCTTTGTAGATCTCTAATAATTCCAGCACAGTCAAAATGCCAAAGCACCCGGTGTTTATAATGAAATGCTAAAATAAATGCAGAGGGCGGACAGTGCTAAAGCAGTTAAGGATGGACATTTTCTAGGAACTCAGATCATCATTCTCATTGATCATTTTTGTGATCTTATGAGTAGGCCTACATGTAACAGGAACTGAAATCTGAGCCCAATAGCACCTTGTGTGCAGGAACATTATTCTAATTCACTCCATTCTCATCTCATGGAGATGCACTACATCTCAGTTATTCCCAAACCCCTGCTCATCACAACCATTTGCAATAGATGATGCCTGAGAACGCAATATCCAGAAGATGACAAGTGCAGAGAACCTCATTCCCCATGGAACAGTATGTTGAGCATCCCACAGTAAAAAATATATTCTTTATAGAAATCACTTTGTGGCATATTGAGGACTCCACGCTGAGGGGGATTGTTCTGCTTACAGCTTATTATTAATGACCATTTGCTTTTGGTGATGCTGCTGTTAGCACCGTCTGAATTTAAAACTTGAAGGTATTTTCCCTTGATAATTCTTTCTCACTCACCTGACACTCCTGGCATTCCTCCTGTTCTCAACTCCTCTCTCATGCACCTTTTCAGACTAAAACTGAACAAGGATCCATGCTTTCCTTCTGACCCCCCATTCCCCATGCACACAGCCTGCCTGCTCCTCACATTCTCTCCAAGCTTTTGAGGCTGATACTGTCACCATCCAGGCAGTACTTTCAGAACTGCAGGAATAGAAGGCATTTTTCCCCCCTCCCCAGGACACTCTTCAGTTGCTTAAGGATTTTTTATTATTATTATTATTAATACAGTTAAAGCAGAGAGTCTATCCTGTAGGGAAACAATTCTCAGTCTATCCAGTTTGTTGTGATCAGATTAGAGAGCCAAAACTTTTCAGATTAAAAGCCTGTTTGACGTGGCTTGCCTTGATTTTGAAGGATGCTTCTGTGGTGCATAGCTTTGGTCCTCATAAACATGTATTCCCAAATCCTCTGCTGCATTCCTAAACACGGGATAGATTTGGGCAGGCCTTGCCCAGCAGCAGCACAAACTTTGCTGTAATTCCAGCCTCCACTGGGTGCCACTATTGCATAACATAATGTGAATTTGCTGCAGGAGTCAACAGCCTGGCAAAACTGACTTTTAACTTGAGCTTCCTTCTCGTGGAGTTTTCAGACCATATGTACAGAATTATCACTTGGTTTTTATGACCCTAAAATGCCACATGATAATCATTTCAGCAGAGAAATACGAGGAGGATTTAATTCTTCCAGGATTGCTACAGCTGAAAAGCTCTAATGCAAAAGTACTCAGATTCTTTCCTGATTTTGTACTTGAATAAGCCTTTTAGCCCCATATGTGGATCTCTTCCTCCATGCTCTGATAATCATCTTAGCCCTCTATTTTGTCCTATCTTTTTGAATCTCACTGCAGAGGGCCTGGATTATGTGACCTTTAAAAATCCCGTTCAGCCCAAACTATTCTATTGCTCTGTGTCCCATCTGAAGTGCTTTGATGACAGGCTAATTAGCATAAGGGTAAAATCTTACCACAGACCTGTACAAACCTTAAAAATGCTCACTCAATGTTCTTAAGCTATGGGCACATCCAAAGAATGGTAATAACACTGAAAATACATTATCAGCCAACTTCTAATTTACTAGCAATTAAGTATTAGTTTTATGGAGTGGATTTAATTGCCATTTGATGGTGCATGGATATCCACAATTCAATAGATATCATTCTGGTGACTCAGGCTGTAATCTAAAAAGACTGAAAATTAATGATATTAATCACTTTTTTAAATTCTGGGCAGGTAATTCAATCACATTTGGTCTGTCTATTTCACATTATGCCTGGTCTTGTATTTTTCTTTATTTCCTTTCCCTAGGCCTCAAATAAGTAAATAACTAAATAACATCAAGTAATACTATATTAATAAAGAAAAATATTTAAATATGTCCATTATATTAATATATTCAGTAATCAATATAATTCTATAAACAAATATTACCAAATTGAATATTTTGGGAGTTTACAGAAAGCATGCAATATTCTTACAGGCAAAATACTGCTAGAAGTAGATTTTTCTTGCCAGCCTTCCATCCTGGATTAATTTATTACCCTACTCAGTTGGCAGAACTGACATAACCACAATTGTTTCAAGTTGCTGAAGGTGGGGGAAGCAGTGTCTCAGTGTTTATGAAGTCTGCTTTTGTAAATTGGTCTTTCCTCTCACTCCTCCCAACACTCATAGATGGTGACACTGTATAGAAAGGTGCAGATATGTCTGTAGTCACTGGCCTTTGAAAGGATCTCAGCCTTTTCTAGCAAAAATCCAAAATAGCATTCTCCCACAGGTTTTATTGCAAACAGAAGCTTAAGTGACTCTGCCCTGTATTGGTTGTATTATCACAAAATGGGCAAAGAAAGAACATGTCAGCAGGTGTCTTGCAGTACAGACTTTTCTAGGGCCTGAAGATACAGCAGGAAGAGATAAGGAGACTACAAAATAAATCAGGGTAATCAAAAAAAGCAAACAGCATGTAGACAGAATCTTAACCTGACCCACAGTTTTTCATAGGCAGCTAAATCTCTGGCAGCTGAACAGATCTGTGGTGCAGTTCTGCAGGAAACAGGAAAGACCAGTGCCCTGAAGCCTGGCTATTCCTTCATTGCTGGAGACTGAAAAGTGGCTCTTTGTGGTGAAGGAGAAACAGCTATTCATTTGGCAATGCAAACTGATAAGTATGAGAAATTCACCCAGGGCAGGAAACAGAAGCACTTGCAAAAGAAGACAGAGACAGATGCAGAATTTCACTCTATTAGAGCAGCCTCAGCATTCCAACAGCTGTTCATCACACAGGGCAAACTGCAGGAGTGACCACCACCATGTGGTGGTTGCCTCTGTTACGCCTACTTATTGAAACCTGTTAGAAACACCAGCAGGATAAAAGAACTATTCGCCTGCTCTTTAAACTGATGTGTGTCTATCAGACATACACGCAAGGATGTAAAGGAAATGTCACAGATGGAAAGAAGTTCAGTTTTATAAACCAATTTATGCTTTCAAAAACTGGGAAATCCCTGTCTTTCTATTGACAACTGAACTAAAAATTTCTGGATAGGAGTGTCCAGTCTCACTTCCAGGAATCTAGGATGTGTGTGGTCTTTCTGACTTCACCAACAGCTCAGGAAACTGTGGGTGCACAGCCACCAGAAATATTTTCCCAAGGGGGTTTGTTCTGCCTTCATAATTCTTCTGGGCAATTGTCAGAGTATCAGAAGGCTTTAACCTCAGCATTTTCCTTTCCAATTTTACTTATTTGTCAGGGCTTGATATTTTTCTTTGTTTAAGGTTTAGTTTCTTTCCCTTATTTCATAACAGTTAATCAGGGACTCTGGCCACTGTAGCTGAGATAGTAGACAAAAGAGTGACCAGGAAATTATGTCATCACAGGCAGATCTTTCATGGCTCTTGCTGCTCATCTTTATGAGGCATGGTCTCTCCACTGGCACAGGGCTCAGCAGCATGTGCATCCAGCTCTGCACTGCCTTCAGGGAGATTGAGGCTGTCACAAACTTTTCACAGATGGGGCTTCTTTGAAAATTCAAGATATACATGGAAGATATACCTCCTTACCAAAAATGGATGTACATGTAGGTGGGAGGAAAGGATATAAAATCTACCTTTAACTGTTATCTTGACTTCTGGGTTGTAACTAAGAACAGCAGTGTAGAGATTGGTAAAATTAATAACAGTTTCTGCTTACAAAGATACCTCTGTTCACAGTAGCAATGGTATCAGAGAATTTCATGGCACACTGAATAGCAGAAATCAACTTCTTCAGTGACAGATGTTATAGGTCCCCTGTTGACTGTCAACGAGTCTTCATGGGATGTATCTAAGAGAAAATTTTGGCCGCTCCTCCAAATCCAATTTTCTGAAGTGTTCATGCCAGTTACACCCAATTTTTGCAATCCAGCTAAGCCCATTTTTAAACACAGACAGACAAGGAGACATTTTGACTCTGGCAGAGAGAGGTAAGCATGTCATTATGGAGACACAATAGAAGCTAGAAAGAAACATTGGCTACATCAGCAGGCTTGGGACTAGACATGGACTGTTTGTTGGATGATGCATTGGTTGGATTGTCACAAGCAGAAAGTAGTAGTCAACTCCTTGGTGCCCAGATGGAGAGCAGTGATGAGTGGGGTCCCTTAGGAGCCTATATTTGGGCCAGTACTATTTGATACCTTCCTTCAGTATTATTTTCTTGATATTGAAACTAAGAGTTTCAATAAAAAGTGATGACAGCAAAATAAGATTATCTGTCAGTTAAATAGGAAGCATAAAGGAAGCATACACGTGTCCAGTTTGACAGGATTCTCAGTATGAGGACTTCATGTCAAAAGCCTTACAGAAGTCCAGATAAATGGTATCAGTAGATCATCCCTTGTCTACTAGTGTAGTCACCCCATAGAAGCCATTCAGTTGGTCAGGCAGGACTGGCCCTTGGCTAATGTAAGCTATTGTGAAACCTTTCCAACTCCTTTGTGAGAACAAAGTGACAAAGATGAGTTCCTACAAAAACTGGAAAGGCTTCTGTCTTCTTAATTTAATCTGCTGGTCCCATAGGGATTCCTTCTTCATCTCAGCCCAAGATCCTTGTCAGACAAGCACATGAGTATGCCCTGATCCATACAAAAGCTTGCTCACCCATTCCCAGGGATTGCAAATGAATAAACTGAAAGCCCTCAAAAAGGAAAACTGGAGATGGTACTAGCAAGGGAAGGAACAGTCAGTGAAAGAGCTACTGTCTGGGAACTTAATGATAGGCAAGAGAAGAAAGGTAAAGGTCAGGTAAATATACAAGCAATGCTGTTAGATGTTTATCAAACAGGGTTATTATCTTTACCAGAAAAGGTTGTTTTTTCCAGCAGCTCTTCAAGTGTTTGCAAAGATGCTTTAAGAAACATGAAAGTTTTAGTGTAAATCGGGCAGCGTGCCAGACCTAAGTGGTTTCCTGCAAACAAGCCTAAGCAAAACAATCCCCTTACAGTGACACACAAACACGTCTCTACATCATCTGCCATTAATTATTATTTAATCTTCCCTTTTTTAAAGAAATAGATGGAGACTCCTACGTATCATAAGTGAGCTCCAGCTGAGCCACATGGTAGGTCTGAGCTCATTGCAAACCTGAGGTAAGAAAAATCTCACGCAATTAACTTCCTTTGGTTTGTTAGGAGCACATGCAAGACACTTCACCTAAGTAAAGCCAGCCCTGACTTCAAATTCACATCACAAGCACAGGATACAGGGTCTCATCTAATTAGCCAGCTGGATTACACTGGGTTTGATTTCCTCTTTTTTACAGCTACCTCTGGGAAAACACTCAGCTTCTCTAAGGGTTGGTTTTTGGCCCACGTAGCAGAGTCAGAATATCACAACCAGGAAAATATCACAACCTGAGCAAGTCGTTTGCTTCTATAATGCTGTTCAAGGGGTAAAGTTAAACTGCTAAGCACTGATTTAAAACCAACAAACCTACTGGCAGAAAGTTTAGTAGAGCCCAGGGCTAGAACTGGCCAAAGCTTGTAAGTTTCCTGCACCTATTTTTTCCCTGTTTTGTAAAGTGTTTTCCGACTTTTTTGCAGTGATAGGTACTGGAGAGCAGGAAAGAGAAAAGAGGGTTTGAAGCAAGTATTTTGATTATAATTTTAGCAAATATTATGTGAAACCAAACAAAAACCATGAGCAACTGTATAAAATTAAAATTTGCAATATACAAACTTGTGGGTTTCCCTCTCGATAACAATATCCAGATCTTTCGCATTTTGGGAGCCCTGCTTGGACCTGATTTGCAAAGATTCCTTAGTATCTGCAGGTAGAAAAGATTTCCCAGCTTATAGCTGGACTGAACTGAGTCACAACAGGACTTTTAGAATCTCCCTGCCTAACTGTGGGCTTTGGGAAGTGCTGTGATGCAAGGGCTTTAAGTTAGCACCAGGGTGACCTGGAGGAAGGGTAGTAGCACTCATGGGAGTACAAGAATGGCAGAAGTTGTTTGGAAAAAGAGCCAAGGTCTAAGCTGAACATAAGCTGAGGTTTATGTGTTTTGCTAGTTTGAACTACTACCAAAAAGCAAGTGCAAGGAAGTGGCCAAGATGAGAAGCTGATTCAGAATATGGATGCTCTTGTGGTGAAAACCAGTTTTTTGCAGTGCTCTCACGTTCTGAATGTCACCCCAAATATGACCAATACCTATTTCCAGACCAAGTAAGCCAGTCACACTGTCTAGCAGCCTCCATCATGTTACCCTCATGTATGACTGAGATCAACTAATTTATGAACATACAGAGCTATTTGTTTCCAACTGGGATACCCTAAAGAAAAGAAATATAAATCACCTGGAATCAGGAGAAACCATTCTGGTTTTGAGAGTTTTGGTTATTTAGTACATTTGTAAGCATAGTTTTATATTAGTAAGGAATCCCATAGCTGCAGATAGATAAATGAAGAAAGGATTTTCTCCTTTTGCTTTTTAGCAATGTGCATCTGAGGATTCAGTTCTTCAAAATTAGATGTGTATTCACATTTTTGAAAATCGGTGTTATGCAAGTGGGAATAGAAGAAGAAGAAACCATTTAGAGCACTAGAAAACTCCAAGAGTGATAGTTAATTCAGGCAGAAAAATAAACATGAGAGAAGCATTAGAAGGAAAAAGAATGCTGGTAATGAATCCTCAGGCTCCAGGGGCATTTAAATCCCTGATGTGTTACCAGATCTCTGCAGAAAGGTTCCTGGTCTTCTTCCTGCAGGGGTCTCAGAAACCAGTGAGGTTTTAGGTAAAGGACAGCTGAACAAGAAAGGGAAGCTCTGAGCAGTAAACTCTTTGGACTTTTCCAATGAGCCAGAAAATTCACCCACAGTACTGAGTCAGAAAATCTGCAGCAGGATGGACTGGTTGGAACAGCACAACTTATTAGCAGAGATTTTATAGAGGGGAGCTGCCTACTGTCTCCTTTTACAAGCGTTTTCACTCCTATCTCTCCTTTATCATGGCTACAACTAAGCTATTTAAAAATGCAACCTAAACACATTCAGTACAGGTGTTTACACCTGGATACCAATGCCGATGTGGAATGCAACAGCTTCCTGCTGAGTGATGAGAAAAGGATTATGAAAGTCACTCATCTGTTAGGTCTTTCTGTAAGGCCATCTCTTCCCAGTTTTCTGCCTCTGTCAGGGACAAGGGGAATATTTGAGGTCCATAACAGCTCTCTGCTTGCACTCGTTTTAAATGCTTCCATTGATTCTCATTAATCTCTGCCTTCAGTTTAGGAGCTGAGTAAGCTCTTTCTTTCATCTTAGAATTAAATTTGCTTGCTATATTTTATTATTATTATTATTATTATTATTATTATTATTATTATTATTATT